>BLSH010433364.1:2546995-2561678 GCA_018402905.1 Glandirana rugosa | reverse complement strand
GACAGCAGTTAAAGTGACGCAGCACCGAATCGCAAAAAGGGCTCCGGTCCTAAAGCTGGAAATCCTTCCGGGGCTGAAGTGGTTAATGATCAGCAGTAGCTGCCTCCCTATTTTCTCATGACAGGTTACCTTTAAATGTCAGTACTGGATGGACAGGAATACAAATACTTGGACAGGTAAAAAAAGGTATTTCATCTGTGTATTTATTTGTTTGGCTGGAGTTCAGCTTTAACGTTTGTCTATGTCATTGAAGTGGCAAGTTCACAGTGTTGTAGGGCATGCTATGACATTACAGAAATCACTTTTACATGTTAAATTTATTCTACCATTAATGAGTAATTTTCAGTGAGAAATCTGCTGTTTCTTCATCTTTCATAATCTTTTGCAGAGTGGATTATCAGCTGCATAGAAACTATATGGGGTGTGATATTTGGGGGTTCTGGATCCTTATAAAAGGAAACAGTCTTTATTTTTCAAAAAGGAAAACAAAAACAACGTATTTGTCAGCATGACAAAAACACAACAGTCCATCAATCTGTGGAACAAAGCAAAACTTTGGCTCACCATCAGCATAAACTTAATTTACAAGGTTTAAAGCCCCCATCTGCTCCAAGGGTCCAAAGAAAAGGTCACCACAGCTCAGCAGTGTCTCAGTAACCAAACAGCTTTCTCACAATTGTTGTGCTCCACACAACACCTCATGGACACCCGCTGGCTGTTTCCTGCCCTCTCTCACAGATGGGTTAACCCTTACAGGCCCAAGATAATTGTAGTTAGGGTCGACGGATCCTTCCCACCCAAGATCTCTCTGAGCCTCCGCATTCCGGGTCCTATATCAGGACTCTTAATCCTGGAAAAACTGTAAATCAGTGTTTTCCTCCATACCAAATCACCCCAGACTCCCTCACCCTGCATGGGTAAGAATTTATGTGTACTCCAATTGTTTCCTGTCGACCCCCTTAATGGGACCACAATCCAAACAATGAATACCACATAACCACCATGCAGGACCCAGCCTTGGCATCCTGTACGGGGTCAGAGCTATTAATATCGCTCTGTGCCTGGAAGCTGCAAACATTAACTCAACATTGCTACACCACAAAGGGATATCATTGTTGGAACATTATTTCAAAGACTTTCAGACTTGTTGAATATTCATTTATTTCTACATGCCTAGTTTTCTTTTTGCATGTGCCTGATATTCTTTATATTATATCCTTGCCCTGCACAAAGCAGAACAGGTTCATTTGAAATCGAGCTCTACAAGGACTCTATACTCTACACAACCTCTGGTGGCAGATCAGGGAGACAGAGATGCACTTGAAGCAAGTATGAAGTCATTGTACTGCCCCCAAGCAACCAGTGAGCCTGCTGTTGACAAAGCTAACATTCACTTTGAGCACTGATAAGTATCAATGGCAACCAATGACCTTTAGTTAGATTTTTTTTAATTTTACTGCACTTTTGAAAATCGTTTTACTCTCACTGTGAACTGTTTATTGGTAATAGGAAGCAGAGAATTGCTGGACATGGTTGCAAGTTTAGAAAAATTTCAGGGCCTGAGGAAATGTCAGAGAATAACGTGATAACTCTGTCACACCAAGAGGTTGGCATGGATCTATGGAGTGCCTTATCTCCACTGATGATCCCCACAAATAGGATTATTTTCTAATGTCTAATGTTACCAAGCCATGGCCTTCATATGTCTTCATTGTTTCACCAGACATAATTTGTGAGATGACAGATAACCAAATTTAAATATGGAACTTTTGGGCAAGAATACATTTTATAAATAGAAAAGGTGGTGTTCACAAAAAGACATAGCACAGGTAAAACAAGAATTGGGGAAGCAAAACTGAGGTCAAGAGGCATATTATTAAAGGCAGGATACAGCTATCGGAGCAGAACTAGAAAAAAAAAAGTAAAACATCGGGAACCAAAGGCTTAAGGCACAGCACAGCATTCACATGATACAGAGGTAGGAAGCTCTACTGAATGTATCATTATCAGGGGGGGGGGGGGTTAATTCTAATGTAGGTTAAAGTAGAACTTTAGTCAGAAAATTAAGTCCTGCTAAATCACATCAGGCTGGCCCATTTTGCAGTTATGGCTATGTGAAATATTAAAATGAAGTGCCGATATTGTTTAAAATACAGTAATACACTGTCTCACCATACTCTTCAGATACTCAGTTGCTCATTTTTAGGCACTGCCGAATTTGTAGAGGCCGATATGCAGACAGCCTTAAAGCGGACCTAAATCCTTCTATCCTGTACAGCCAAGGAAGTTGCTATAAGCCTCTGTTTGATCTGCAGTTGCCCTGGTGCTGAATATGTGATCAGTTATGACACCAGCCATTTGATGGTTGTCTTGCTAGGGCTATTATTGACTTTAAAAATAATATAGAGTTAGATTTTAAGACCCTATGTATTCAAAGAAAACCAGGCTCCCCCCTTCCCCCTCCATTGATATGTAAATAGACCAGTTGATACACCAATGAAAGAGCAGTGCCTACATTGGGGCAAAAAATGTGAAAAATCAATAATAATATTAAAAATAATACATTCCATATAAATGTGTAGACATGTGAGGGGGGCAGCTCCACTCAGGTACAAAACCTGCAGACAAATGAAACAATAAAAGGTAGCGCCTCCCCCATACCTGATCACAATACCAAATTGATAAATCAAGTGATGAAAATAACAAAAAATGATAAATAATATTCAATGATCATATAAATAAATAGTCCATCAAAAAGTCTTTAAAGTGTGTTTGTGCTTAAAAAGCGCTCCATAAGTGCTCCAATCAAAATCCAGGTGCAGCGTGATAAGTGCCCGGACCCCCTTTGTGTCCCCACTCACCGGAGGATGTGAACCTACTGCTTTTCAGTCAGAGGTCAAACGGGCTACAAATCGGTGAGAGGGATGCTGAGCTGGGCTCACAGGACAACCAGACGTCATATCTGGTCCGCTGCAGCCGTCCACGTCACATCTGCCCATAGTGGTAAGAGCCGATGGAACACACGCCGTTTGTTGTAACAGATCTTGGTTGATCACAAGGCGTTTTTATTCTTCTATCTTGTGAGTAGAATTTATTATTGCGCAATAAAGTGTATATTTCAAACAGTCTACACATTAGGAAGTCTTCTGTTTATCTGAGCCATTCAGATCTCATTTCCATGCGGGAAGACTAAGGCTAATTTTGGGTGTCTGGTTGTCCCGTGAGCCCAGCTCAGCATCCCTCTCACCGATTTGTAGCACGTTTGACCACCTTTGAGCACTTGCTAGTTTGAGCACTTATGGAGCACTTTTTAAGCACAAACACACTTTAAAGACTTTTTGATGGACTATTCATTTATATGATCATTGAATATTACTTATCATTTTTTGTTATTTTCATCACTTGATTTATCAATTTGGTATTGTGATCAGGTATGGGAGAGGCGCTACCTTTTATTGTTTCAAATAAACCAGTCGGACGGCTAGAGAGGAAATCCTCTGCAGGAAGTTGGTGTATACAGGAAATTGGGGCTTGGGGTCTTTTGAAAGGAACATGTGGTCTGAAAGGAGTTGTGTTTGAGAAGACGAAGAAGCAACACATGGCTGCTAGAAGCTGAAGATCTTTGGAGCCATTTTGAGTTGGACTTTGGGAAAAACGAAGAAGGACATTACATCTTAAACCCTAAGTTGAGTAACAGTTAAGTTTACCTATTGTGTACATATTGTACATGCTTATATTTTGCAAGAAAAGATGATTGGCATTGTGCATGTTTTGGCAACGATGTTAACACAAAAGAAAAATATGGTTCTTTTCTGTATATGTTCTTGAAATATGGGACATTATGTATCTTTTATGCACAATGTTATCTAAATATGTTTTTAAACAGGGTTGTTTTTCATTGTTTCACATGTTCAGGGGCTGTGCATTATTATGCTAATTGTCATCAGCTGTTTTAGAGGGGGATGTGACTTTTTGAGCCTGAAGCCTCAAATAGCTGATCATTTGTGTACTGTCTTTGTAATAATTAAGCTCATGGTGTACGAGTGAAATGCGTCTACCCCCTTTCCTGTATATGGCTATTTGATAAATAAAATTTCAAGCTGCTAAAATTTATTCGTGGAGTGCCACCTACCCTTCCTTTTGAGTCTACATGCAATGCAGTGGCGAGCCGGGGCGTGCACCTATGTGGGTCTGGCTGTCGGCTTGAGCGGTGTGTTCCTACCTTTAATTGGACTGAATGTTGTAGACATATTTTGTAAGCTATGAGTTGTGTTGTATTATGTATCCTACAGTTGTATGTGCAGATTTTCTGTTTAGTAAAGCATTGATACACTACAGAAGTCTAAGCTCCCTTGGTTTTACCGTAAGAACCTTGCTACATAGACGCAAGCAAAACATTTGGGGGCTCGTCCGGGATTTGTACTAAAATTCCACTGAAGCAGACTTGTTTTCTGTGAAGTGTTTTGTTGCTTGTGCTGAAGAAAATGCTGCGTACACTGTTTAGGAAGAGTAAGGCTGCAAAGGTTTCTGGTGTCCATGAGGACTTGAAGGCGTGCACCCTTCCTACCTGGGCCAGAATTAGTCAGTGGACTTTGGTTGTAGAGTTGCTGGCTAGATATGCTTTTCATTTAAACTGAGCATGGGGGGATGGTGTCTCTGATCTTTCCTCAGAGTTTAGTCTCAAAAGTTTTGTGTTCAGTAAGGGAGAGATGCGGGCAATTGCTGTGTTTGGTTTACACTTCCTGCTTCCTTTACATATCAAATCTGAAAAGAGGAGAAAGGCAGAATCAGAAAGAGATTTACTTAAGGAGCAACCTGCAGTGGCATCCAAGTGTTTGGAAGACACTGCAAGCAAGGCAAAAGATTTAGAATGTAGGATAATCAAAGTTAAACCTGCAGTGGCTTCGAAGTGTGTTCAAACCCCTGTAGGCAGGGCTGAAGATTTGAATGAGCAGTGTGCAGCCCCATAAACAAGTCTAATGATGCCCTAACAAAGGACAAAGGCCCTAAGCCTGTAAGCAAAAGTAGAACATGTGCCAATGGTACTTCCCATAAGCGGGAAGCTGATTATTTGATCAGATCAAATGATGGCCGAGCTGAGTCACATACAAGGAAGGCAAGGCCTATGGTCTCCAGGAGACACGTGTGGATTGATTTACTTATGGTGGGTGTCCCTAGAGAGGAAATAGATGGTATTCCTACACCAGCATTGCTTAAGAAGTGAAAGAAAGTGGTTGGGAATAGTAGATTCAGTCACATTAAGTGTTTCTCTTGCCATAAAATGGGCCATTTTGCTAAAATGTGCCATGCTGTGAAGACTGAACAACAGCAGGCCAGTGTTTGTCACAGGACAGCACGGAGAGACATGCACGTTTAGTCGTTGTTTTGGAAGTCAATGCCTTTCCGTGAAAGTGTTTCAAGGCAACGGTGGGCACCCTACAATAGTTTTGCAGTTAGAAATGGGCAGATAGAGAAATATGAGCAGTGAGCTATGTTTTTTGGCACAGTTGGAAAGAACATATTATCTGCTTTGTCTCTTACTTTTTTCAGGTACTGTGCATTGAGAGGTGGAGGAGGCAGAGCAGATGACCAGGCCAGATGGGAGGAGGCAGACCAGAAGAGAGTCTGAGGAAGATGCGGTTGATTTCTGAATTGGAGTGGACTTTCATCTGAGCATTCCACACACTGTCAAGGGCATTGCTGGCCCTGCTCAAAAGTAATGTTGCAGCCTTCCAGGGACTTAGTCTGACTGCCCAGAAGATACGGGAGTCGAAAGGGAATTTTTTCCTCCCATTTACAAATTGGGGGTTTATTTCGCAATTTCCTGGACAAAAGGCTTTAAGAGATGTTGAAGTTTCCTACAGTATATTATGCTATAAAGTCAAGAGGTGGTATGTGTTGCCATGGCTAAGTTTTAGTGACTTTATGCGCCACAATATGGAGTTAGATTTTTAGACCATGTGCTTTCAGGGCAAGCCAGGCTTCCCCCCTCCCCCTCCATTAATATGTAAATAAACCAGTTAGACTGCTAGAGTGAAATTTGTTCACAGGAAGTTAGTGTATACAGGAAGTTGGTGGGAGGGGCTTGGGGTCTTTTGAAAGGAACATGTGTTCAGACAAAGAGTTGTATTTGAGAAGACGAAGGAGCAACACATGGCTGCTAGAAGCTGGAGATGTTTGGAGCCATTTTGAGTTGGACTGAGCAAGGAATCGAAAAGGATGAAGAACATCCTAAACCCTAAGTTGAGTAACAGTTTAGTTTACCTAATGCTTACATATTGTACATGCTTATATTTTTCTAGAAAGGATGATTGGCGTTGTGCATGTTGTAGACATATTTTGTAAGCTATGAGTTGTGTTGTACTGTGTATCCTACAGTTGTATGTACAGATTTTCTGGTTAGTAAAGCATTGATACACTACAGAAGTCTAAGCTTCCTTGGTTATACTGCAAGAACAATGTTTACTTGCGTCTATCTAGCAAGGTTCTTGTGGTAAAACCAAGGAAGCTTAGACTTCTGTAGTGTATCAATGCTTCACTATACAGAAAATCTGCACATACAACTGTAGGATACACAATATAACACAAATCATAGCTTACAAAATATATCTACAACATGCACAATGCCAATCATCCTTTCTAGCAAAAAATAAGCATGTACAATATGTACGCATTAGGTAAACTAAAAATGGTTACTCAAATTAGGGTTTAAGATGTAATGTCCTTCTTAGTTCTTTTGCCAAAGTCCAACTCAAAATGGCTCCAAACATCTCCAGCTTCTAGCAGCCATGTGTTGCTCCTTCATCTTCTCAAACACAACTCCTTTCCGACCACATGTTCCTTTCAAAAGACCCAGAGCTCCTCCTACCAGCTTCCTGTATACACCAACTTCCTGCAGAGAACTTCCTATCTAGCCATCCACCTGGTCTATTTACATATCAATGGAAGGGGAAGGGGGGAGCCTGGCTTCCCTTGAAAACATAAAGTCTTAAAACCGCTATGTTATTTTTAAAGCCATTAATAGCCGTAGCAACACATACCACCTCTTGACTTTATAGCATAATATAGGAAAATATGAAACTTCAACATCTCTTAAAGCCTTTTGTCCAGGAAAGGGTGAAATAAAGTCCCCAATTTGTAAATGGGAGGAAAAATTCCCTTTCGACTCCTGTATCTTCTGGGCAGTCAGACTAAGTCCCTGGGAGGCTGCAACGTTACTTTTGAGAAGGGTCAGCAATGTCCTTGACAGTCTGTGGAAGGAAAGTTCCAGATGAAAGTCCCTTGTCCTCCTCCTGGTTATAAGGAAATGCTCAGATGAAAGTCCACTCCAATTCAGAAATCAACCGCATCTTCCTCAGACTCTCTCCTGGTCTGCCTCCTCCCATCTAGCCTGGTCATCTGCTCTGCCTGCTCCACCTCTAGATGCTCAGTTCCTGAAAAGAGTAAGAGACAAAGCAGATCATATGTCCTGGGACAAACACTGGCCTGCTGTTGTTCAGTCTTCACAGCATGGCACATTTTAGCAAAATGGCCCATTTTATGGCAAGAGAAACACTTACTGTGACTGAATCTACTATTCCCAACCACTTGCTTTCACTTCTTAAGCAATGCTGGTGTAGGAATACCATCTATTTCCTCTCTAGGGACACCCACCATAAGTAAATCAATCCACATGTGTCTCCTGGAGACCATAGGCATTGCCTTCCTTGTATGTGACTCAGCTCGGCCATCATTTGATCCGATCAAATACTCAGCTTCCCGCTTATGGGAAGTACCATTGGCACATGTCCTACTTTTGCTTACAGGCTTAGGGCCTTTGTCCTTTGTTAGGGCATCATTAGACTTGTTTATGAGAGCTGCACACTGCTCATTCAAATCTTCATCTCTGCCTACAGGGGTTTGAACACACCTCGAAGCCACTGCAGGTTTAACTTTGATTACCCTACTTTCTAAATCTTTTGCCTTACTTGCAGTGTCTTCCAAACACTCAGATGCCACTGCAAGCTGCTCCTTCAGTAAATCTTTCTAATTCTACCTTTTTCCTCTTTTCAAATTCAATATGTAGAGCATGCAGGAAGTGTAAATCAAACACAGCAACTGCCCGCATCTCTCCCTTACTGAACCCAAAACTTTTGAGACTAAAATCTGTGGAAAGATCAGAATTGTTTGACAGTTTGGTTGATAACACAAGCAATTGTGATAGTTAGCAGTGTTTCTTAAACTGTTAAATCGATGGGTTCAGATCCGCTTTATAATTTACTGCTCTGTTCAGGGACTCTGGGCTTCAGCAAAGTTTCAACCTCCAGCAAGAAGAAACAGGAGCAATGTCTGTTCCTTGCTAAAGAACATTATTTTGTATCAAGTTGTTATGGGTAAAGTTCCACTTAATAATTGTTCATACTAGACATGAATCAGAAGAATGCAGATATACAGAGTGAGAGACAGATGCGGTTCAAAGGAAAAAGTTGAGGGAGCCATATAGATCATAGCACAGTGATAGACAATATAGAAGATCTCATGACTGAATTCAGCCAGGTCCCTTACATTGTCAGAATCTATTTCTTCTGTTTGCAGTGATCTGTGTAATGAAATGAATATGCAGTACTTCACAAATCACATTGACATGAGTATACTTTCCATGATATGTGTTGTCCACCTGTATTATGCTGATGAGTCCCATTTCCATCAGTAACTGATCTACTTCCCTAGTAAAACCTAACTATATCCCCAGAGAGATCAAGTGGAAAATGTCATGTCATTACAACTAATTTATCAGAGCAATCAGTCACTACAAATTCACATGGTCTAACAAGGTTCCGATGGAGCCAGCTGGCCCATGCTAATTAGGATTTTGACATTACTCAGAAACATAATTTATAGTTACCATCAGTACAACATTGTCATATAGATAAACATGCAATCTACAGTATATTAGGTTATAAGGTAGGGAGACTTATGGTGATAAAACATACAACCTATAGTCCATTAGGGTATAAGGGAGTAAAATATATGGTGAGTACATTTCCAAACCATATTTTTTAAAACAGTAGGTGGATGAGTTTACAATCTATAATTTATTAGGGTGTAGGAGAGTAATATAGAAGTTGAATTAGTTTAAAATCTATAATCTAATAGGGTGTAAAAATGTGGTACAGATGGTGGATGAAATTACACACTATAATCTTTTAAGACGTAAGGAAGCTGTACAAAAGGTGGATGAGTTTACACACCATATCTTAGGAAGTAGGGGAGCAATGCAGACAGTGATCATCAGTCCAAAGGCTTTTAGGCCATAGGGGACAGGGGAGTTTGGATAAGTTGAAAACATATTAGGTAATTCAGCAGAGATCTAAAAGGTGGAACATTGTGCAATCTGTTATGGTGGCCGTTGGCAATCAACTATCTCCCTGAGAAGGATGAAAATACCAGAACCTGTCCCAGCATCCTGTTTAACACTGCCCAGTCAATTTTTTTATATTGTACTCTGTTCTATAGATTCATTCCCATAGGCGTGCACAGGGGGTGTGCCAGGTGTGCCCAGGCACACCTAATCACTATGTGTGGTGCCGATTCCCCCTCCTGGCAAGGCTTCCCCCATGTTGCGCCTCCCCCCACAGCGCTGTTGGCTTCCCTCCTCTCTGTAGGGTTCAATTTGAGTTGGCTCAACCTTTGCAGCTATAACAGCTTCAACTCTTCTGGGTAGGCTGTACATAAGGTTTAGGAGTGTGTCTATGGGAATGTTTGACCATTCTTCCAGAAGCACCTTTGTGAGGTCAGGCACTGATAATGGACGAGTTTATTCCAAAGGTGTTCTATCGGGTTGAGGTCAGGACTCTGTGCAGGCCCGTCAAGTTCCTCCACCCCAAATTCGCTTTTCCATGTCTTTACGGACCTTGCTTTGTGCACTGGTGTGCAGTCATGTTGGAACAGGAAGGGGCCATCCCCAAACTGTTCCCACAAAGTTGGGAGCATGAAATTGTCAAAAATGTCTTGGTATGCTGATGCCTTAAGAGTTCCCTTCACTGGAACTAAGGGGCCAAACCCAACCTCTGAAAAACAACCCCACACCGTAATCCCCCCTCCACCAAATGATTTGGATCAGTGCATAAAGCAAAGTCCATAAAAACATGGATGAGGGTGTTTGTGGTGGACAGCCTTCCCAGAAGAGTAGAAGCTGTTATAGCTGCAAAGGATGGACCAACTCAATATTGAACCCTACGGACTAAGGCTAGGATGCCAATAAAGTTCATGTGCGTGTAAAGGCAGACGCCACAATACTTTTGGTAATATAGTGTGTGATGATATCACGTGTGAGACACACACAATGTAATATCACGCACAAGACGCACGCAGAGCTGACTCCATTTTGTCAGAGGACGCATGCTAGTTTTTTAAAACTGGCAGTCCCCCACTGCAAGCCCCTCTCACACACACCCCCTCCCTCCCTGTTCCATGTGGAAATTCTAGAAGGGCCACCTGGAAATTGTTATCCTAAGTCAGGAAGAGAGATTTATTTGTGTTTATATTAGCAGCCATAAAACCTAGTTAACAGACCTCAAAAGAAGCTCAGGATTTACGAGAATCATAAATTAGGACAGGACAACATGACTTCACAGCGACCTTCCCTCATGCTTAAAACTTACCAAAAAATGCACACCTTTCATAACTTCAGTTAGGAACATGACGTATCAATAACACTTACATATTTGAATGCGGAAATTTATATCGAATAAATGGAGTCTAGACTCAAACCTTCGATCGTACGGGGAACCAATACTAGTTTATTCCCTCCCCAGGGTCCCAGAGAGTGTCAGAACCGTTGTGTTTAGACATATTTGAGTGCACTGTGTATGCTGAGATTGAATTCCTTGTGAGGTTTGCCTGGCGACCCAATCCTGAGATATAATTTTCATACAGAAATTGTGAATTAGGGAAAATTGTATTTCACGGTCGCCCTGGACAGCCTACGAGTCCGCCTCACCAATGTGAGTGCTCAGGAGCATATGGCCCCAACCCTTGTCATCCAGAGAAAAAGGGACTACTAAGACCAACTTCCAGTTCTCATTTTCCATCAATGAACCAACATCAGAGAACCATGGAATCATCCTCGAACCACTGATTGATCACTGACATTTCAAAAGCAAGTACTTCCATTCTGTTTTCTTTGCTGCTATATTTTATGTCTCATTGCTTTGCAACATTCTTTTTATTTTTCTGTAAATATTTTACTGCACCTAAAACTTGACCTTTTCATTATTAAACCTTATTCTGGAAAGTGTCACTCTTGTCTCTAAAGCTCTTAATGCAACTATCACGAATCTGTTCCTTTGAAGAGGGTTACTGTTTTTAAAATAACGCATCTGAATATACCTGTCTGTGGTGACAGTGTGTGTTACAGGTGGTTATCCTAAAATCATATTGGTATTGCTAAAATCCTCAGCTCATCTTGTTCCAAAGTAGAGGTGGTGGCACTGAAAGGGTTAATTGTTTGAATTAGCCCAGTAACAATCGCTCTCAGGCGGTGTTCCCACAAACTGGGAAATCTTTGTGCAGAAAGCAGCTGAGAGTGACATTGTTGTGTAGTGACAAGTGCGGTGTTAGATCAGGGGGGTCCTCGGTCACCCGTCGGTGAGAAGGGCGGCGATCTGATACCTCAGTTCGTCACATAGTGTATGTCATTTTGCGGCCCCTTCCTTCTCTAAATGAACACAGTGAACACGCTCACTCCCTGTGTTCATTCATAATGGAAGCATAGTAAACCCTTCAGTACAAAGCATTTCCCATTCATTCACTGTCCAGTGCAGCTGAGGCTACAGAAAAAGGCATGTGTGTTTGAGCTTTGGGGTGCACACCCTAATGCAATAGGCTGCACACACCTATGATCATTCACATCCATGCAAAGATTTTTCATCAAAATACAAGATTAAAAAAATAATGCTCACCATATTCCACATACTAGGTACCTAAATAAACCAGTGAGGTGCGCAACTTTCAAAACAGAATAATAATGAAACAAAAATAAAAAGCAAAAGTAGTGAAAAATGTACTCAAATTATCAAAAATCGACTCTCTTTCTTTTTCTTTTAAGAAATTGTATATACAGTATAAACGGTCTATAGAATAGTGGAAGTATTCCTTCCCTCCCACAACCCAAATTATAATTGATAATATGTAAACAATATTAGCAATTCTACCTACTACTGTACTAAAGTTCATGTATTTGTATTACTGATAAGACCACGTAAGAGCTAACATACAGAAGCGTGCACCAATCCAGCTATCAATAATGGATCAATACAAACTTGGCCATCATGATCAAATATATATATAGTATATATACACACCAACCCACTATGTATATTATCCAATGGATAAGCTTAATGACAGAAACAGCAAAACTTAACTTGCAGTGATACACTCAAATCAGACAGTCCTGTCCAGCCAATTTCTGCAATCATTTAGTCCTAAATAAACTCTGAGTGCCCTAGATCAAACTGCAAGAAATTCCAATGTTTCTGTAAAACATTATTGAGGACATTCTAATGTGATCCAAAAGTGGTAACCAATCTGAGTGATTGTTTCTCTTAGAAACATAGAAAACTGGTGACACAAAAAAAGACCAAGTGGTCCATCAAGTCATTTTTTCTTTTTTTTTATTAATATGTTCCTGTAATTTTTTTTTTTTTCGGTTTGTTAACTGAGTATTTCCTCCATATTTGAATATATATATATATATATATTATATATGTTTTCACTCCATTTCCTTTTTATTTTCTTAGCTTTTTCATCAAGTCAGAATATCTCCTTGACACCTTCCAGTGGTTTACTGGGCTGGTTATTATCCTCTTCTAGGTGAGAAATAGTCCAGTTGTCTGATGATCAAAATCCAGAGCATTGCTTGCTCTTATCTGGCAATTTATAAGGTATAAAGGAATAATGCAGAAAGTAAAAGAGCTTACAGTCCTTCATACTATAACACAGTAATATAAAAACTGATTGTTTCTTTAACAGGAAAGCATTTCTATTTTACAGTTTTATTATTATGAAATGTACAAACAAGGTACAGTGGGGCAAAAAGTATTTAGTCAGCCACCAATTGTGCAAGTTCTCCCACTGTAATTTTCATCATAGGTACACTTCAACTATGAGAGACAGAATGAGAAAAAAAAATCCAGAAAATCACATTGTCTAATTTTTAAAGAATTTATTTGCAAATTATGGTGGAAAATAAGTATTTGGAACAAATATTGAGTCTGACAGAGTAGCACCAGCACCACATCCCTAGAAAATCAGTAAATAAAGAAGAAGAGAAATTGGGACTCTAAAGGTGCTGGTTTAACCCCTTCCCTGAAGAACTACACAATAGTAGATTAAAACAAGCACTTTATTTCGTTACATAGACTTATGCATGGTGCGGGTTCAACTGATAAATCAGTGGCCCACCCATGTGTACAGACAGGAAGTATCATTAAAACAGTGACACTGTATACAGTCCATGATGCAGATGTAAATAAAATACCGAATACTCCTGGCTATGTAGCAAAAAGCAGATGGAATATATTGCCAGGGTGGTATATAGATCCCAACAATAGCACAGTGATCCAAGATGTTCCGACGTGTTTCGCCCGACTATTTGGGCTTCTTCAGGGACTTGGATCGCAATACAGTCACTGTTACCCAGGGTACTAAGATGTCAGAGTAGTACATCAATAGCAAGACGGATGGTATCATAGAGGAGGTTATGGGAGGTTAGTTTGTATAAATCAGTCACAGATGTTGCCACTAGCAATCATTGAAAAAGTGCCACAGATATTTAGGTATCATCCAACTGGGTCAATGGGCATATATAGAGAGCTGAGGCTTACGGTCCCGACTTATATGAACAGGATCCATAGCATCTCTCACATACCACACAAGGGATCTTCCTATATAAGTGGTCCCTGTGGCGACATCCAGAGTAGAAAGGAATCCTTTCTAGAAATCCATCTCCCACGCCCGCCTCAGCGTCTGCCAAAATAAGTATTTGGTCAATAACAAAAGTTCATCTCAATACCTTGTTATATACCCTTTGTTGGCAATGACAGAGGTCAAACGTTTTCTGTAATTCTCCACAAGGTTTTTACACACTATTGCTGGTAGTTTGGCCCATTCCTCCATGCAGATCTCCTCTAGAGCAGTGATGTTTTGGAGCTGTTGCTGGGCAACACGGATTTTCAACTCCCTCCAAAGATTTTCTATGGGGTTGAGATCTAGAGGCTGGCTAGGCCACTCCAGGACCTTGAAATGCTTTTTACGAAGCCACTCCTTTGCCCGGGCGATGTGTTTGGGATCATTGTCATGCTGAAAGACCCAGCCACATTTCATCTTCAATGCCCTTGCTGATGGAAGGAGGTTTTTACTCAAAATCTCATGATACATGGCCCCATTTATTCTTTCCTTTACACAGATCAGTCGTCCTGGTCCCTTTGCAGAAAAACAGCCCCAAAGCATGATGTTTCCACCCCCATGCTTCACAGTAAGTATGGTGTTCTTTGGATGCAACTCAGCATTCTTTCTGCGGGCCCGTTTCCTCACCGAAGCATTTTTCGTAAAGTTCCAGGACCTCACCGGATCGGTCGGAGATCTAGAGTTGGGGTATCTTTTAGAAACCTCCCTCAACTTTTAGGCACAACGGGTCGTTGTC
>BLSH010433364.1:2526846-2539230 GCA_018402905.1 Glandirana rugosa | reverse complement strand
AAACGTAGAGGCGGCCATTCTGGGCTCGTACGCGGCCCTGAGTAACCTAGTGTTTAGGGGTGTTAGAGCTCACCCAGACATGACAGCGCCCATGCGCACTACGGTAAAAGTGTGGGAACAGGCCTCTGCGTTTCTCACAACGCCGGGAACCTGGTCGCCCTATACCCCCCTCTGGGGTAACCCTAAATTGACCCATTTCCAGTCTATTCCTGATCCGTCCCTATGGGCCCGGTATGAAATTAAAATACTCCAACATATTATGCCTGAGAGGTCACTGCTATCTTTCAATCAGCTGCGCGAGACCTATCAGCTTCCTACAACAATATTTTTCCGCTATATTCAACTACGACACGCAGCACAGGCACAATTCCCAACTAGGCTGACATTAAACTCTCATGGAGTGGAGAAATTCCTTATTTCACGGAATGTGGATCGAGTGCTCTCTGCACTCTATCTCAGGATTACTTCTGCTGACTCTGGCAGAAGGGAGGCATTATTCAATAAATGGAAATGACATTCCTAGACTTGACGATGAGGATTGGCAGGAGGGGATTCAGCAGTATATTCCCCTTATGGTAGCGGCCAGGGATAGGTATATACAGCTTAAGTTCCTACACAGGGCCTATTACACCCCTCAGAGGCTGGCAAAAATCTTCCCCTCCAGGTCGGATAGATGCCCTAAGTGTACTGGGGAGGAGGGCACCTTTATCCACGTCACATGGTCCTGCCCGGTGATACAACAATTTTGGCTGGGGGTGACTCAGGTATTTAGTTCAGTGGCTGGTATCCCTCTGGGACTGGACCTGGTGGTCCTGTTGCTGGGAGTCACGGATATGGTGACCAAGAACACCTACAAAAAATTTATTTTTTTATTCTATGCAGCATTTTATGCTAGGAAAACTATACTGCTCAAATGGAGAGAGGACGCCCCTCCCACGGTGTCTCAGTGGAAGACATTGATAGATGCGGTCCTTCCATTATATAAATGTACCTATATGAATAGAAAGTGCCCTAAGAAATTTGAAAAAATTTGGGGAGAATGGGGGAAGGCCTGACGGTTCTGAGATGGTCCCGGCCCGCTCCTTCCCCCCCTTCCTTTTGGGGGGGGGAAGATGTATTTGTAACTAATCCGGTCTTTTTGTATGATAAATGTGTTTGACACTGCCACTTATGTTGACTGCTATCCATATAATTCTATCTGCCTAATATTACTGCGAATTACTGGATTATTTGTGTTTGTAATCGCTCGTTGAGGGACTCTTACTTGTATGCTACCTATGCACTTGTTTGATTTTGAAAACAATAAAAACTTTTCTGTTAAAAACAAAAAAAAAAACAAAATTGACATGGGGTCCCCCCAAAATCCATACCAGACCCTTATCCGAGCATGCAGCCTGACCGGACAGGATAAGGGGGATGAGTGAGTGCCCCCCCCTCCTGAACCGTACCAGGCCACATGGCCTTAACATGGGGGTGGGTGCTTTGGGGCAGGGGGGCCCTGTGCCCCCCACCCCAAAACGCCTTGTCCGGGACAAGAGCCTCTTCCCGACAATCCTGGGCTTATCAGAGTCTGGAAGCCCCCTTTAACAAGGGGGCCAACAAATCCCACCCCTCATGTGAATGAGTATGAGGTACATTGTACCCCTACCCATTCACCAAAAAAAAGAAGTGTAGTTTGACAAAAGACAGTAGCCAGTTTTTGAAAATTCCTTTATTAAACATATTTTCTTCTTCCCCACTTCTTCCTTAGGCCTCCCTCCATCTTCTCCTTCCCCGCTTCTTCCTCTGGTCTTCTCCTTCTTCTTTTGGTCTTCCTCCAGCTTCTTTTTTTCCCTGCTTCTTTGTCCTCCGGTCTTCTTCCTCCGCCGCCGCTCCGCTGAAGATGAAAAGAACGGATGGGGCGGATGATGTCTCTGAATGACGTCACCAGGTGGCCAGTATTATACTGCCAGATCACGCCGAGTCAATATCGCAAGAAGAACAGAGGGAGAAGACAGCAGAGAAGACTCGGCAAAACAGCAGGAGACGGCGCAGAGAAAAGACCCTGCAAAAGAGCAGAAGACGGTGCGGAGAGGGAGAAGAGCCTGCAAAAGAGCAGAAGATAGCGCAGAGAGGGAGAAGAACCGGCAAAAGAGCAGAAGACAACGCGGAGAGGGAGAAGACCCCACAAAAGAGCAGGAGACGGTGCGGAGAGGGAGAAGACCCTGCAAAAGAGCAGAAGACAGCGCAGAGAGGGAGAAGAACTGGAAAAAGAGAGGCGACGGCGTGGAGAGGGAGAAGATCCCGCAAAAGAGCAGAAGACCCTGCAAAGGAGCAGAGGAAAGAAGACCCCACAAAAGAGCAGAAGAAAGAAGACCCCGCACAAGAAAAAAGACCCCGCAAAAGAGCAGAAGAAAGAAGATGATGGAGCTGCCTTAATAAAATACTTTAAAAACCTGTGATTTTTTTTTGCATTTTTTAAGGTGAATGGGTAGGGGCACAATGTACCCCATACTCATTCACATAGGGGGACTGGGGGCCCCTTTTTAAAGGGGGCTTCCATATTCTGATAAGCCCTCCGCCCACAGACCCTGACAACCAACGACCAGGGATGTCAGGACGAGGCCCTTGTCCTCATCAACATGGGGAGAAGGTGCTTTGGGGTGGGGGCGCAGGGCCCCCCTGCTCTAAAGCACCCACCCCCATGTTGAGGGCATGTGGCCTGGTACGGTTCAGCACTTAAATCCCCCCTGCATGGACCAATTTTCAGTTTTCAGCGCTTTCACTCTTTAACTGACAATTGTGCGGTCATGCGACGTTATACCCAAACAAAATGTACATCCTTTTTTTCCCACAAATAGAGCTTTCTTTTGGTTGTATTTGATCACCTCTGTGGTTTAAACAAAAAAAGAGCGGCAATTTTGAAAAAAGAAAATTTTTTTTTACTTTTTGCTATAATACATATATAATGTATATATAATACAATAAAAAAAACACATTTATTCCTCAGTTTAGGCTGACATATATTCTTCTACATATTTTTGGTAAAAAAAAAAATCGCAATAAGCGTATTTTGATTGGGTTGCAAAAAATGTATAGCGTCTACAAACTATGGAAATTGGTTTATGGCGGTTTTGTTATTTATGTATTTTTTTACTGGTAATGGGGGCGATCTGCAATTTTTATCAGGACTGCGACTGCGGACATGTCTGACATTTTTGACACTTTTTTGGGACCAATGACATTTATACAGTGATCAGATCTAAAAAGAGACACTGATTACTGTATAAATGTCATTGACAGGGAAGGGGTTAACACTAGGAGGGCAGTGAAGGGGTTAAATGTGTTCCCTCATTGTGTTCTAACTGTGTGGGGGTGGGGCTGACAGGGAGATAATAGATTTAACTGATCCCGATCACAGGGATCAGTAGATCTGTCATGCCTCCCCCCCCCCCTCACAGAGCGGGGATCCGTGAAGAGATTGTGGGTCTCCGGCGGACATCGAGTCTGCCCGACCCGCAGGCACGGTCACGCGAGCCCTGGAGCGCAGAAAGGGGAGGAATGGATAAAAACAATGAATAAAAACAAACTTATTAATTGGTTTTGGCCGATTTATATTCTTTCTCATATTTTTGATAAAAAAATCACAATCGGCGTTTATTGGTTGGTTTGCGCAAAAGTTGCCACGTTTACAAACCATGAAACTTCATTTCTGGCGCTTTTCAATTTGTTTTTTTTTACTAGTAATGCCGGCGATCTGCGATTTTTATCGGGACTGTGATATTAGGGCGGACATGTCAGACATTTTTTACACATTTTGGGGGCCAAAGCCATTTATACAGCGATCAGAAATTTAAATATCCACTGATTACTGTATAAATGTAATTGACAATGAAGGGGTTGACCTGCAGGGGGTGATCAAGGGGTTAACTGTGTTCCCTGGGTGTGTTCTAACTGTGAGGGGGCTGGGCTGCCAGGGGCATAAGAGATCTAACTGATCCCAGTGACAGAGATCAGTAGATCTCTTACATGCTGCCTGACAGAATGGGAAACCGCCGTGTTTATATCAGCGGTTCCCTGTTCTTCCTCTCTGGTAGGCTATCGCGGCTCACCGGCGGAGATCGAGTCCACCCAGGTTGCGGCCACACTCCTGCAGAGTGCAGCGGCGTGCTCCCGCCCGCTACAGTGCATGCGCAAGCTGCTGTTTATAGACGGCGATTTGCGGGACAGCGCCACTCTGCAGCAGTAAATGTATGCAATACGGTCGGGAAGCGGGAAGTCATCAGGCATAATTGTTCAATGCACATCATTTTGGTTGCTTGCAGAATTTTAACTCTTCAACTGCATGCAATGGTATGATATTATTCAATAACATTATGGTGTGGAATTCAAAAAATCCAGACAAAAAACAGCGTGGGTTCCCCCTCTCCATCCATACCAGGCCCTTCAGGTCTGGTCTGGATCTTCAGGGAAACCCCGTGCCAAAATTTGAAAAAACTAATGTGGGGCCCCCCAAAATCCATACCAGACCCTTGGGTCTGGTATGGATTTGGAGAGGACCCCTCATGACAAAATTTGAAAAAAAATGGCTTGGGGCCCCCTAAAATTTATACCAGACCCCAGAAGCCTGGAGGTCAGGAGAAGGGGGGACGAGCGAGCGCCCCGCCTCCTGAACCTTTCCAGGCCACATGCTCTTATCATGGGGGGGTGGGTGCTTTGGGGCAGGGGGGGCCCTGCACCCCCCACCCCAAAGCACCTTGTTTCCATGTTGACAAGGACGAGAGCCTCTTCCTGACAACTATGGATGGGCCGAACACCTCCCAGTTTGGTTCGCACCAGAACATGCAAACAGACAAAAAGTTCAGGACAAACATCCGAACACCATTAAAGTCTATGGGACCCGAACATGAAAAATCAAAAGTGCTCATTTTAAAGGCTTATATGCAATGTTAAAAGTGTATGGGGACCCGGGTCCTGCCCTAGGGGACATGTATCAATGAAAAAAAAGTTTTTGAATCAATCGTTTTTTCAGGAGCAGTGATTTTAATAATGCTTAAAGTGAAAAAAAAAGAAAAATCCCTTTAAATATTGTGACTGGGGGGTGTCCTAAGTCTGTGTGTAAAAGGGCACATCTCTGTGGGGTGTAGAACATTGCCAGAGCAAAATCACATTTCCATAGGAAAAATTGTCATTTAAAATCGTGGCTGTAATGTATTGCTGGTTCCCGGCAATATACAAAAAAATCGCTGAAAAAAAGTGCTTAAAAGTGTTTAACAAAAATTGACGTGGGGGTCCCCCTAAAATCCAAACCAGACCCTCATCCGAGCATGCAGCCCTGGTCGGTTAGGATGGGGGGGGGCGAGCGAGCGCCCCCCCTTGAACCGTACTAGGCTACATGCCCTCAACATGGGGAGTATGGGTGCTTTGGGGGAGGGGGGCTGTGCCCCCCCACCTCAAAGCACCTTGTCCCCATGTTGATGGGGACAAGGGCCTCTTCCCCACAAGCCTGGCCGGTGCGGACGGGGGTGCTTAACGGAATCTGGAAGCCCCCTTTAATAAGGGGGCCCCCAGATCCCGGCCCCCCCATGTGAATAGGTTTGGGGTGCATTGTACCCCTACCCATTCACCAAAAAAGGAGTGCAGTGTAAAAAAAACCAAGAGGCAGTTTTTGACAAGTCCTTTATTTTGTAAAATAGCTCTTTCTTCTTTCTTCCTCCATCTTCTCCTGGCCCGGTCCTTCTTCTGGTCTTCTGCTTCTTCTTTTTGTCTTCTTGCTTCCTCTCTTCGTCTTCAATCTTCATCTTCATCTTCTTTCACCGCTTTTTCCACTGCTGCAGTCCGGCCCCTGTGCGTCTTGCAGAATGGATGGTCTTCACGATGAAAGTTTTTATAAGAAGGGGCAGGGCCACCCGGTGATGTACATGGGTGGCCCGCCCCCTCTGACATCACATGACGTCAGAAGGGGGCGGGTTCACTCAGTTACGTCACTGGCGGCGGTGAAAGAAGAAAGAAGATGAAGATTGAAGATGAAGAGAAGAAGCAGAAGACGGTCCGGGCCAGGAGAAGCTGGAGGAAGAAAGAAGAAAGAGCTAATTTACAAAATAAAGGACTTGTCAAAAACTATTGTTTTTTTTACACTACACTCCTTTTTTGGTGAATGGGTACCCCAAACCTATTCACATGGGGGGTTCGGGATCTGGGGGCCCCCTTATTAAAGGGGGCTTCCAGATTCTGATAAGCCCCCTGCCCGCAGGCCCCCACAACCACCAGCCAGGGTTGTGGGGAGGAGGCCCTTCTCCCCATCAACATGGGGACAAGGTGCTTTGGGGGCGACCACAAAGCATCCTCCCCTTGTTGAGGGCATGTGGCCTGGTATGGTTTGGAGGGGGGGTGATCGTTCGTCCCCACCCCCTCCTGCCATGCCAGGGCTGCGTGCTCGGATAAGGGTCTGGTTTGGATTTTGGGGGGACCTCACGCCATTTTTTTAAAATTTGGCATGGGTTCCCCTTAAAATCCATACCAGACCTAAAGGGCCTGGTTTGGATTTTGGGGGGGACCTCACTTCATTTTTTTAAAAAAGTTTGCTAAGGGGTTCTCGTTAAATTCCATACCAGACCTGAAGGGCCTGGTTTGAATTTTGGAGGGAACCACATGCCTTTTTTTTTTAATTTTGGCGTGGGCCCTACTGTTGTAAATTAGTTAAAAAATTGTGATAAAATCCCCTAGTCAAACAAGTGGCGAAAAATTGAGCCTTGGGTGCTGACGGTGCCAGAACACTGTAACCCCTTGCAGTTACCCTTGTTGGACGGAGGAACTGGGCCTGATGTTATAAATTAGTTTACAAATTGTGACGAAAGCCCCAGTCAAACAGGTGGCAACAAATTTGGGCCTTGAGTGCTGGCGGTGCCAGTACACTGTAACCCCTTGCAGTTACTCTTGTTGGATGCAGGAATGGGACCTGCTGTTGTAAATTTGTTTAACCACTTAAGCCCCGGAGCCCTTTTTTACACTTGTTGTTTACAAGTTAAAGTATTTTTTTTGCTAGAAAATTACTTATAATCCCCAAACATTATATATTTTTTCAAACACCCTAGAGAATAAAATGGCGATTGTTGCAATACTATTTGTCACACTGTATTTGCGCAGCGGTCTTTCAAACGCATTTTTTTTGGAAAAAATAAGACAACAGTAAAGTTAGCCCAATTTTTTGTATATTGTGAAAGAGGATGTTAAAAACCTGTGTACTGTGATTTTTTTGGGCACTTTTATTTAGGTGAATGGGTAGGGGTACAATGTACCCCATGCTCATTCACATGGGGGGCAGGATCCGGGGGCCCCCCTGTTAAAGGGGGCTTCCATATTCTGATAAGCCCCCCACCCGCAGACCCCGACAACCACCGGCCAGGGTTGTAGGAAAGAGGCATGCTGGTAAGAGTATCAGAAGAAGACTAAATCAAATTTTAACCCTATGGCCTAAGACTGGGCTGCCATTAAAGTTCATGTGTGTGTATAGGCAGGTGTCTCAATGCTTTTGGCTAGATAGGGTACCTGGCAAGATTTGCAATGGGGTGGAACCCTCCTACACATAAATACTACATTTAGACATAATTTAGGTAAGGCCCTGAGTCAGGAGTTATGTTTAACAACATCTCTACATGAAGTGGCATGTTTGGGATTCAAACTCAGGAACTCAGCGTTGCTAGGCAGTTTTCTTACCTTGTGAGCCATGGTACTGTTATACATGTAGCTCTCCTACAGATATATACTGCATTTCTTTGGACATATAGGTGGTGTAATTACATTAGTCAGGAGTTATTCTTCTTGATTTATTCTGTGATATTGGTTGTTCTTGGTGTGTTAGTGTAGAATAGTGATGTTACCCTCTGATTTTTGGGAATTACATTTTTATTTCTGATGTTGGTACAAATATCACATTTTTGGGGTCAAATTAGGATCATTAGGAAAAAAAAAATTGTGACTAATTTTAAATTGCCATAAACAATTGTATTGTTGGTGGTTTATAAAGACACCTGTTTGAGTTTGGTAAAATATTTTTGTGAGATAGACGTCAACAAGTGAAAGTGCCAGAGAAAAAATATTTTACCAAAACATGAAAACATTACACATTCTAGCATTCTTAAAAACAAAATAGATGATGAAGAAGCAACATTGTCGCAAGGACAATTTCTTTGAGAGAAAGATACTTTTCATCTCAACATGAAAAGGATTTCTTTGGGGAAGTTACAATTGTACCATTAGAATGAATGGGTGAAACTTGCATTGGGCTACATAACTCCAATTTTGACTCCCAAAAAACTCTCTTTAAAACAGTGCTAATTTTAGTATTTACTATAGTGCCCTGTAAACACTCCATGGGGTTTAAAATAAGAGTAGTTTCATGTTGTGCTCAGCTGTGCTGTGCACCTAGGTGTAAAGAGACGGTGAATTTATCTCTTCTCAGACTTTTAAAGATATTTCAGTGTAGAAATCACTTTTTCACACAGTTTAAAAGCAGATGATCTTTAAACAATATACCGCATATTTTAGTACAATGTAGGTGATTATATCATGCTCTAAACATTATTTCCATGTGCACTTCTCCAGGTCCTGACTACAGAAAGGATTTGGATGCTATTTGGATGCTATTTATTGTAAAAGTGTATGCTTTTGTAAATTTGAGTTTGGGAGTATTTTGCTGTTGGGAATACCATTTTAGCGATATTTACCACATTTTGCGGCATTTTATCAATATTTTCCACGGTTACGGCAATTTAGCCGCAAAATAGCGGCCGACACTATAGTAAATGACCTACTATGGGTACTTGAACCAACTGGCATGTCTCAAAAACCTAAAAATATTAGCTTTAAATTGACCTCTCTTTATAAGAAGTAAAGTTTTTCAAGCTCTTTATGTGTTTTCTAAATATACAAAACTTCTTGATGATATAATAATATCATTGGTAGAAAAAAAATAAACAGAGATGTACAGGGGGTTAGAATGATGTTACATCAATTACCACTCAATATCAGCTACTTAAAGTTTATTAGGATTCTTGACTAATGAAGGAAAGGCAGAGTGCAAATGGTGCCCAGAGCAACCAATCGTGCTTCATTTCACATTATGCTCAGAAAAATGACTGTTCAAATTTCCTTGCTACAGGCTCTCTGCATGTATATTCAAATTACAATGTTAGTTTTTATAGCAAGCAATTAAGACTGCAGTGAAAAAAATCTCTTCATATACATGTAATAGATAGCCAGATGTGATAATAGGTGCCTATATGTCTACATGATCTACAGACATCCCTGAGCATTCATGCCAGGACCCCTTTCTTCCCACTGGCGAGGACTTTGCAGTTAAGATTTGCTCATAGATGAATAGCACATGCACACACAGGTATGTTGTTGACTTTCTTTACTGAATGTCCAGATGAAGTCACAAAAATGATATGTTCAGCCAGATAAACATTGTACTAACAACCTCTATTTTTGTAGCCCTACCTCCTCCTTCTTGTCACATCATTTGTACAGAGAGAGTAACGATGATTGTGCAGGTTAGTAGACACCAGATTTTTACCAAGTGCACTCAGTAATCAGTATTCAGGAACAGAACAGGTCTGAAACCCATTGTGTGTGAGGGCACTTGTGGTGAGGGACATGGCTGTTACTCAGCTCTACCTGCATAGAGCCATAGAGTGGGAGTAAAAAACGCAGTGCTTTCACTGACCTAAAAATGTATTTTATGCTCTTTTAAAGCTAACTTAAAAAAAATATTTAAAAAATTTGAATTTATAAATTCATAAAAATCCAAACATGTAAGAACTTTTATTCTGTTGCCATGATTTACATAATTTGATCTGAGTAATGTTGGCTGTGGATGGAGCAGATCTGTACCTGGGGAATGATTAGGCTGGTGTACAGACTGACCTGGAACATGTTTGTTTGATTGTGGTTTGTTTGTGTGAGTTCACAGTTATGAGGGGTGTGACTATTACTTAGCTATGCCAGCACAGAGCACTGGAGTGGACGAAGAAAGCAACATTTTGCCTGAGACATAAAGGTGCATTAACCCTTTTTCTACTGGGGTATGTCTATCAACAGTGGATCAGTGGCCATTTGTTTACCCAGTGCTTTATACAAACAACACTGGATAAATAGCCATCGGGCAGCCGATCTGCCCAGTGATTATTTGTGTTCCGAGCTGTCATTAGACAGCTTAGCACTGAGAGACACTGTACCCAACTGATTTGAGAAACTGGGCACCATGTGATCGCTGTGATTGGTCATCACAGCGATCACATGGTACTGTTTACAATGCTGATCCCTCCCCTTTCTCACACAGAGGAAGCAGAGAGATTGAGTACTTATCAATGGGGTCAGAATGAATAGATCAGCAGTTGTAGATTCATGTATTCTTTTGCAGTGACACAGGAATTTTTTTAACCTTTACTCTCCCCCTACTTTCTTACACATACTATCTCCAATACTGTCTCTAGTTATCTGTATTTAGTGGCCCCTTACCTTCCTTATCACCCTCATCTTAACATAAACCCCTTAATCTCTATCCCGCCACTGTGACCAGTACAATAACCCCTTCACTTTTTCCTTTGTCTGTGTTTGACCTGTGCATATATGTATCTAGTGCGCCATTCTCAAGCTCCGTGTTTAACCCCTCAGTAATACTAAGTGTTAGTTGCCCTTGTTTAAGACGATAGCACGGGATAAAACACAGGTTTTTTTTTAACCCCTCAGTACCGGTATGTTTCTTATTTCCAAAAAATTGTGGCAAAAAATTAGATCACCTTGTAGTGTCCACTTTTTATAATTTTGCCTTAGTTTTCACACAATGCTGTTTTGTTAGTAAAATGTACAGCTTTTTCACCATAATTTGTTAATTGTTTGATCATTAAAAGCTTTTTTTTTTTCTTTTGAATTGAGTTTAGTGAGTGTCAATTAAAGGGTAACACCGCCCATAATACAGTTCACTTATTACACAAATCCTTACTGTACAGCTCCTACCACGTATTTGGCTCCCCCTGCTTATATAGCCCCAAACAGGGAAGTATCACACATACAGGGGAAGGCATGTCACAAAAAGAATTTAACCCCTGCACGCCCCGTGCAACAATTAAAGAAACAAAACAACAGTAACAAAAATAACGTAATTTAGGCACCTGCCTACAAACATGCAGGGGTAAAGGTCTGTACAGAGATAAAAAGGTGTGAGGTTTTAATTTGGTTTAAGGTTGGTGGTTCTGGTCTGGATACAAAAGTAGGATCTCCATGCACAATAGAGTGTGCTGGAATGGCTGGCATTTTTGGGTACCTTGTAATTGGCTTCTATCAAGAAGTGATGTCCCTTCACTGATCAAAATAAAGCAAGTTCAGAAGCCCAATCCCTGCTGAACTGGCTAAATTTTGATCAGTGTAAGACCTTAAACAATCATGCAAATCAGGACTTCACTGTGACAATACCTTTTGAATGCTTGTTCCAGGTCTCAGGAAATACTAGTCGGAGACACGACCAGTAATCATTACAAGCATGGGCAGATCATGTATTCAAGAGTATTCGAGATGGATTTAAGAGTGGATACAGTCCAGGAAGTTCAGTAGCAGCAAGAGGAAGGGCATTCCTGCACAGACTATTTCTACAGGATCCAGCTGCCTGCACAGCAGGGGTTATATATCAATACATGTGATTGTCCATCCGAGTGGAGTCGGAGCTGCTAGCGGACTTCGTTCGCCTAATGTTAGATGATTGCCCATCTGAGTGGAGTCGAAAGCTTGCAGAGGCTATCTGCTGGTGTTTTTTCTTTACCTAGAGATAGGTAAACAATGGCATTCTGGTAAGAGTAATTTATTCAAACAGAGATTGGTGTCGCCACATTTATCTATTTGTTTTCACCTGGTGGAGGAATCCTCTTCTATCAATTGCACCTGTCTTTGGAGATTATATTTGGACTTATTTTCTTTTTTCCTGTTATGTATTTTGTTTATAGGAAAATAATTTTTCCTTGTCACTAAAAGTTTTTTTTATCACACTTTACTGTTATATGATTTTTAAACTATTTATCTAATTATTTCACTTAAGAATTTGTTGCGCAGTTCTTTTTTTTCCTTTTATGATCTATTTAGGTGGTATCCTACCACAATTGCAGCAACTAATATTTACTCTGCAGAAATAGATCATGTATTCGTTGTTGAAATAGGAGAGATATCTGCAGTGGCGGTCTGCTCCCAATCCATGCTTCCGGCTCCCTGATCTACATGCAGGGCGCTGGACGCATGGATTTCAATGGGGGATGCTTTTTTTAGGCACGTGATTAGAGCCCGAAGCTCTAATGGGCTTCAAAAAAGGGTGGGCTCGGGGCACACTGGCGGGGGGGGGGGGAGTGGTAGTTTGCC
>BLSH010433364.1:2445228-2469051 GCA_018402905.1 Glandirana rugosa | reverse complement strand
GTGGTGGTGTATAGAGCCAAAAATATTAGAATTGTGTCTATGTCCCAATATTTATGGACCTGACTGTACATCATACTTTGTATACTATGCATCATCATTGATACATCTTCTGATAAATGTGTATTTGTACAACACAGATGCTATACAAATAGGAATAAAAATATTTTTTTTTTACAAAACATCAGTTTTAAATTAAAACATCAATTTCGATTCTGATAACATTTACTACTAATTAATAGGTTTAATATTGAAAATCTAAAGTAAGGCACTTGGCTGCCAAAAATATGAATGCAAGTTACTCACTAGGGGGAAAACCTCTGAGGGAATCGAAGATGGAAAAGGATGTTGGGGTCCTAGTAGATCACAGGTTTAGCAATAGCATGCAATAGCAAGCTGCAGCAAGCAAAGTCAGCAAACTATTACCATACAATAAAAAGGGTATTTACTCAAGAGATAAGACTAGAATTCTACCACTTTAAAAAACTCTGGTTTGGCCACATCTTGCGTATACGTCCAGTTCTGGTCACCGGTCTTAAGGAAGGATGCGCTAGGCCTGGAAAGAGTCCAGAGAAGAGCAACAAAGCTAATACGGGAGCTGGAGGACCTCAGTTATGAGGAACCATTACAGACATTTAACTTATTCTCCCTGGAGAAGAGACGCTTATGAGGAGATATGATTGCAATATACAAATATATACAGCATAGCATAGAAAACTATATACAGGGGTATGAAAAATGGTAGTGACACATACAACACACACTCACACAGGTTGAACTGGAGATAGACTGGTGTCTTTATTCAACCTTACAGACTATGTAATTAAAATGTGACCAAAAACCATCAAAGTTCCCTTGTGCAGTTTGTAGTATAACATTGTTGTATCTAAATAAACTGTCCTTCATGCAACACTGCATTCGCTTTTTGGAGAAAATCGTAGTCATATTGTACATCAACCTTGATTTCAGAGAAGAAAGAAAATTACTTCTCTTACTTTTTTAATTTAAATCTAGATGTTGTGTGTATGGAGGTATATCTATTATTCAAAAAAGAAAGAGAAAAAAGTTGTATTTTATACTGTATATTATGTCCATGCCTGCACTTTTTATGTTACATTTTATGTTAGGAATTCATAGCAGTCCCAAAGTAATAAAAGACTGATTTCAAAGGCAGTGATGTTCAGAAAGGAAATAGGGTCATTCCCATTGGGATGTGTTATCTTTAAACATTAAGAAAAAATCTGGAGCATAGTATATTTTCAGCTCTGTGAAAGGAACATTATATTACTTAAAAAAAACACCTCCAAGCTCTCTGATGATTACCTGTGACCATGTCCAATGATATATTCGATGACCATCAGATTAGTGTATGGTGGATATTTTTGTGAAGAAAAAAGTGGGTTTCACTACCACTGCTTTACAGTTGGGACTAAGGCTCAGAGAGAACTGAAAAAAAATATATAATATAGAAATGATATGAGTGCCTTCTCAAAATGGCATTGCATTACTGATTCAGAGGCAACAGTGGTTTTGTTAAAAAAATAAACACACAACTACCAAACGACAAAGTAAATCTTAAGAAAGTGTACTTGAATTAAAAAAATAAAGAGTTGCTATGTTTTAGTAAATTAGTAAATATGGTGATTCCACTACATGCTACCAATTGTCAGGGAAATGGCTGAAGGAAACCTGGTAATGTTGCCAATACTAGAAATGGGCGCATCCGGCACATTCCCATGCGCACTGGCGCAAGAATGATGAATTGGCCCACGTATGTGCATGACGCCGTAGGTTGGCGAATGTGTGTGAGCAGTGGCGCACGCACTACGTGACAGATGCGGGCATTCACTGGCCTCTAAAAGACTGCTGCTGTGTTCACCAGATTGCTGGATTGTCATCAGCCTTCCCGTTATCCTGAGGCTCTATGCATGTTTCTTTGGATTTCCTGTTATTGACCCGGCTTGCCCTTGACCTGTCTGATCTCCGCCTCTAGCTTTGACCCCTGGCTTGTTCCATTGACTCTGCTGCTGTCTGATCACCTGTGTATGACCCCTGCTTGCATTACAGACTTTGCCACTACTTACCTTCTCACCTGTGTATGACCTCAGCCTGTTCCTTTTTCTGCTACCTGGCTGATCCTCTGTGTATGACCCTGGCCTGGCTTCCATTACTGTTTCCTTCTTGCCCTGTTGCTAAGTACATCTGGAGTTCCAGAGAGACACCTGCCTTGCCATGCATCCCGCCTATCCCAGCATTCATCTGGTGATCAACGGCCCAGCTCTTCAGTACACTACGGGCAACCTGTGCTTTTTTTTGGCACTGCACTTCCTGTACCATATTCAGGAGTGCGCTGCACGTAGCCGCAAGGGGAGCCCTCTCAGCACTTCAGCCTTCGACCAGGTACGAGACACGAATGTTCTCCTTGGTGGAGACTCTGATATAAGGAAGCCAAGCCCTGCCTCTACCAAAATGGCTTCTTTCACACAGAGGCCCAGTGCAGTACAAGGTATGATAGGTCACTAATGGGGATAACATCAGATCATACCAGCTCATAGGTGTCATATTTGCTAAGAACCTTAGAAGTCATTACTATTTATTTTTATTTTATTTATTTATTTCAGGTACTTATAGAGACATTACGATTTTTTACTAGAGTATTCATTACCAGAAAATGCACCATACTTACATTAACACTCTTATAATGGGTGTAGCAATTACTTTCTTCAATTGGCAATTGAATTTTGTACAATGCATGTAGCAATAGACCGTCCAGCTTAGCACAAAAGAAAATTGAATGGAGGTAAGAATTTCTACCAGCAACAAACAGGAGTTGGCAATGAAGTTTGCGAAAATTCCAACAATGCATAGACATAACATGAAAAGAATAGTTTTCTTTAACAAGGGTACAAGTACACTTTAAAGGATAAATTCAACTTTGTAAAAAAAAATAATAAATGCACATCTTTTTGCAGGTAAAAGAAATTTGCATTATTTATTGTTTTTTATTTGGAACCTGCAAAGTAGTGGCGGCTGGTGGGTTTTTCTTTTTGGGGGTGGCAAACAAGCACCCCCCCCTCCGGGCAGCTGGCGGTGTGGCACTGACACCCCCCACCCCCCCCGGGGGGCCAGCGGTCAGGCACCTACCCGATCTTTGGCTGGTGGGCTGTGGTATCCTCTCCTCCTCGCCCAGGGTGCAGGCAGCGGCTCCGGTTTCCACTCCTCCCACGGCTTCCTCCACTGTGTGTCTCCTCTCTGTTCCTCCTGAGTGCTAGGCATCTAATAGGATTGCCTGATTGGCAGGGTGGAACTTTAATGTGAAAATAGCAAAAATGAATTCGCTATCGTCACACAACTGGGGGGAATCAGGGTGCAGAGTACTGCCCACCCTTTTTTGAAACCTATTAGAGCCTCTGGCTCTAATCACATGCTTCAAAAATACTCCCCCCCATTGGAATCCATATATATATATATGTTATGAATCCATATATATATATATATATATAGATCAGGGGGCTAGACGCATGGATGGGGGGGTGGCGCCTGTGCGCTCCCTATGGACAGGCCGCCACTGCTGCAAAGCATTGCATCTATGATTAGCAGATCCCGGGTGCAATGCATGGGCTCTTGCAGACTGTCAGTGTAAGCTGTCTGTCTGTACATCATACAAGCAGACAATTACACACTGACAGAAAGCAACAATGAACTACCTAGAGTGCTCAACAGCGCCCTGATGGTTCACTGAGAACTACAAGCCACAGTACTTGTAGTTCTTACATCCACATTGTGACACAGAGAGTTTTGGGGGGAGAAGATCCCTCGCTCACTGTCACTAGAGGCAGCGGGTTATGGAGAGGCTGCAGCAGTGGAAACATGTTACATGTTTTCACCCTATAAACGGTTCCAAAAGGTGAACTAATCCTTTAAAATGAACCTGACCTAAATTGGTGAGGGTTACAGTTAAGCTGTGGTGCCTAAAGGTTCCTGGGTTAGCCTTGAAATTAATCCCTGTGTTCCTGCGGAGATCATTGGATTCAAGCACAATGGTGTATATAGGGCCTTGATTTCTGTCCAACTTGGGATCAAAGTCCAATTTCAGAAATAACAGATTACCCTCGTATAGGAGTGGGACTTTAATGGCAACACACACTACCAATGTAGTAAATTTAAAAAGATCATTTATTTGCAAATATCATTAAAACATACAAGACCTAAACCCAAGCATGGGTAAGTCTGAGTGGATAAAAACATGTATTAACACAACATTTGTATTTCTCAATGGATTGTTTTTCTGTGACAAAAGGTTATGACTCCAAAATTCCAGGAAAGTTTTCTCCAGTTTCTTCAGCAGCGGAGACAATTAGCAAAGTCCAATTTCAGCAAAAGGTTTTTCTTCAGCAGTGGTGTGTAGTGGGGAAAGCATAGAACCATTGTTATCTTATACTGAGGTATATGTCCCCAGGATTGTATTTGGACAGGAAGTGACTGGAAATCTCTCTGTTGTGGATACAAATTGTAGCCGATTGTAGAAAAATACTGTCCAGCTGCACAAATGACTACTATGTCTTCAAATTCTTACGTTATTGTTGCCTTCTGACTCTCTGACTTCCAAGTTGTAAAGCTGTAGTGATTAGAATGGGGTAAGGGTAACAATGTGTATGTGTAAACTTTGGAAGCTGGCAACTCCTAAATATACTTACTTTTCTCTGGAAGGTGAGAAACCCTGTTCCATGGCAAATGTTTCAGTAGGTGACAAGGTTGTTTAAACAACTCCAAAACCCTTTCTCAATGAACAAATATACCAGGAAATAGGATAGCTGGCAGGCATGATTTGGTGTTTGTCAGTCCTGCAATGACCCTTTACAACTTTACAATACAGAAAGATTACCAGTAATTATACAGAGCACATTGAAAAATAGGTTAGGGACTCACTTGTCCGCTTGTCTGACAATTACCATCATCCATCCCTCTTTGAAACTGCAGACATCTGACTGCCCACAGCCTGCCAGTTCATCCAAATAAGATGTCATGGTGACACTCACCTGTGCCCCTGTACAGCAGCGGTGACTGATGACTCATCCATACATCCCCCTGGACCTGTGCCAAGCCACCGGCTTTTAGTAGGAAACAGATGATCTGCCTGCGCCACGTTAACCCTTGTCCCTTTCTTTTTATTAATTGTGTTTTTATACATTTTATTGTTACACTTAGATGGCAGCATCTTTACAAACATATGCTTACTAAAACCTTATATCTGTTTTGCAAACTTTCCAGGCAAAAAAAAATGACTACCTCTGTTTTGAACCATCAATCTCAAAAAAGGACTTACAACAAACAATATGCCGTGTGTCAAGCACTTCAAGGTCAAAAAAACTTTCATAAAGGATTTATTCTTACAGCAAAAAGGGAACCTTTTGAATTTACACTTTAGTTGTTATATACCCAGGAGGTCTGAGTGATGAATTAGAGTGTTTCTGTCCTTTGAAAGCAATGATTCAATTTGTCTTCCTTTGTTTGCTTTCTTTAATAGAACATTGGATTGTATTCTATTCATCTTTGTTCTTCTATGATATTATAGTCTGTTTGGAGTCAATTTTCTAAGTTTCTAGGTTCCTTGGTGGTGCATTTTAAAATTGTTTAGAATCGCTTTTCCTTGAGTTATTGCATTAGTTACTGGAAATTATTCTTAAGAATATTTATGATGTCAAATATCAAAAATATGATGCGAATGAATGAGTTGAGAATGAGCTTGATCAAGAATCTAGTGCTTAGTAATACAGAAATCATACATTAAAAAATAGATAACCTAACGTGAAACATTTACAAATACTCAATGACTAGGTCTCAGTGCACTGAAAGCTTGAGAGTGTCAGAAGCATATAAGAGGAAGAATCACAGTAAAATCCGCAATCCCTGCAGATCCAAGCTCTCTTGCAATGGCTTCCTAGGTATGCTCACTATTGATTGAAAGAAACCTGCACAGCAAGAAATATAGAAATATAGAGCCTGCTGTTGCTGAGCGCCTAGAAAAATGGCAGTTGCCTAGCTGTTGTGCTGTTTCTTCTGGATCCACTACGGTCTGAGTCACTGACCCAGAACATGCATGCATCCCCTCAGGTCAGCGAGGAGTCAGAACACTTGATTTGCTTACTTGTTGCAGGTCAATGACTCAGAAAGTACTGAAACCATTGAATCATCATGGCAGCCCGGCAACTAATATTTTTAGGAGGTAAAGTCAGCAGTGACAGCCAACATACAGTAAGATTCTCCATACAGGTTTTCATAAAAAGAAAAACAAAAGAAGAGAATGTGGCACTTAGTGATCATTGGGTAGAGTGCAATACTGGCAATAAGTTTGAATACATTTTATATAGGGGGGGGGTGAAAACAATAGCTTCCTAACTTTATTCACATGTATTAATCAGGTGTAGGCATATAACATGTTATTTTTTCACTCTTTTGTCCTCTGCTGAGAAATTAGATCTGTCATCAAAGGTTCTAACAGTGTGCATTTACCGTTGTTCTCACAATATACTAGATATAAAGCCTAACCAAATTACATTTGCTAAAGCACTGTGACTTTTCTCATATTTTGTTGCAGCTCAGTGCTGCTGATCTCATGCAGCCTTCTTTTAGCCATTCCTGTCCATATCCATGTGCTCTAGAGGAAAGTGAATGGCATTCCCCATGGCACATTTACTGATGGTTACAATAATGGACCATGTCTGAGTAATGTGTGTTGAAACAGTCATATATAGTCTCCTTGTAAGCGAATACTTGCTTGCCCTGTCCTGTACAGGGCCATGATTTTCTGGTACAGGGATGCACAGGTATTATGTGTATACCCGTGGCGGTAGTCCCATAGATGTCTATTGGGACACACGGCTGCATGGACACAGCGATGTGTGCCAATGTGACAACCGTGCAGGTGCACGGCCCCAAATGCACCCAGCTGCAGATTAAAAACAATGAATATACTTTTGAAATAACACCAACTTGTTAAAGCTTATATGAGATATTAGTGTTTTGGATTTATATCAATTTTATAGATATGTAAAAATCTGCCATCTGTGGTTATGACATTTTACTAAATAATCTATATAGATCAGCAACCTTTTGATGTGCAGAGATCCAAAGGCTTGATCATACCAATATCAAATGGGGAGAACTATGCTTTTGTTTGAGGGCATGTTTTCTTACAGACCACTGAAGGCACATGCTATATAGAAAACATTGTTTTTTTGTTTTTTGGTTCTAGGCATGGAAACATTCATCAGAATATATATTATAGTGGGGTGCCTGAATGACAGGAAAAGTTATTGATGGGATATATGTTCCTCCACGAATGCTTAGATTTGCAATCTAAGGTAATACCAGCAAAGACTTCATAATAAAGAAGGATAGTTCTTTACCCTGTATTAGTAAAGTCCGTACCAGGGCTGACTTTACTGGGAGTCTGATAGACATACTCCCAATTCTGTGATCTGCAGTTTAATGTTTTCGTTCTAGGTCTTGATTAAGGTAGCTTTCAGAGAGAGTGTGTGTGTCTCCATGTGAAGAGGCAACAAGGAGCATGGCTGCTTATCCCTGAACTCGGATACAATTATTTGCTTGATAAAGGACACTTACCTTAAACCAAGGACTTTGTCAGACTACAGACACAGTAAGGCTCAGTAGAGCAAAAGTTTATTTGCTTATGATTTATGGCAAAAGGCCTTTTACCTTCTGTTTTGTGAATATATTTTGGATTAAAAATTACACTTGTGTTAAAGAAACTGTGCGTTGGTCCCTGCCTTGCGTCTGATCCCCTACAAATTGGTGGCACAGAACCTGTACCTCTTGCAGCAGCATTCTTAAAAAAGCCAGCACTCTTAAAGGGGCAGTAGACACTGGTGCTAGTATACAGTTGAGAAAATGGATGAACTAATTAAACAGCTGGTACAAGCATGCAATAAGAAACAAATTGTTTGTTTGCGGCTGCTACCCAAGTAGCCATGCAAGAGCAGAAGGGATTCAATAAGCTCGTACAGATTCAGATACAGTCCCTGACTGACAAGGCTCTACGTGTGGAGAATGTTGCAGTTATACGCAAGTGAGTGCAGGCTGCACTACAAAAAATGACTGTGGCAGCTTTCCTCACATTTTTTGAGAGGGTGGCAGAGTGAGAAGGGCTCCCCCAGGGACAGTGGGCTGAGGTCCTTGCCCCCTTTTTGACTGGAGACCCGCAGAAGGCCTATTTTAATCTGAATGCTGCTGAGGCCCGGCAATATAAATCTCTTAAAACTGAGATTCTGGCCCGCCTTGGCATAACAATGGCCTTGAGAGCACAGCGCATCCATGCTTGGCAATTTAGGGTGGACCATCCTTCAAGGTCCCAGATGTATGACCTAATTCACCTCACATGGATGTGGTTACATCCAGAGGTCGCCACCCCAGCCCAGATCGTGGAGACAGTCGTAGTGGACCACTTTGTGAGAGCCCTGCAAATCCCTATACAGTGGTTTGCCGGGAGAGCAGATCCTAAAGATGCCAATGAGTTGGTGGCCCTCGTTGAGCGGTACTTGTGTACTAAGGACTTTCTTCGAGGTTTAGTACCCAAAAATCCTTCTTCAAGAGACAGAAGCCCATCAACCCGGGAAAAAGCGATCTCGCCCTAAAATGATGGAAAAAGGAAGTAAATGCGATTGAAGTTCCCCATGCGCAAGGCGTAAAGAGACCCAATCACCAAAGGGAGACCCGCTAGGACCGTTGACCTATAGTGTGCTGGTGTGGCCAAGTACCGATGCACCTGGCCACCAGTTGTCCACTAAACCAGTAACCTATGGATTACAGTATAACCCAGCAAAGCTCTTTTGTTGCTACAGCAGGAGGCACCCCACAACAGCCAAGCGGCACCGAGAAACAGATTTCTGTCATTAAAGCAGACATATGCCAGACGACTGCCTTGCTGGATTCCTGCAGTCTAGTCACTCTAGTGCATGCCAGTCTTATGAACCCCCAAAAGTTGCATCAACAGCTAATGGGGGTTGTTTGTATTAATGGGGATACACCACGACTATTGTATCTATTGAATCTCCCTGTGACACCATGGACCATGAGGTTGAATTAGTCCCAAACCTAATGTACAACACTGTCCTTGGACGAGATTTCCCTTTTTTCTGGGATTTATGAAGAAACGTCAATGGAGCTGGATCTGACTCCTGCTGCCCAGAACTGCTGGAGGAGCAGAACAGAGAGAAAGAGTCTCCACATTTTCCTCTGGAGGTCCTCGCAGGTGACACAGAGAACCCCTCTCTGGAGATAGACCTGCTGGACTTGCCCACTACCCGAAAAAAGTTACATAGTTAAGTTGAAAAAGACACAAGCCCATCAAGTCCAACCTATGTGTGTGTTTTTATGTCAGTATTACATTGTATATCCCTCAACCTTGTGGTCCCTTAGGTGCGCATCTAATAGTTTTTTGAAATTATCCATCCTCCCAGCAGAAACCACTGCTTGTGGAAGAGAATTCTGCATCCTCACTGCTCTTACCATAAAGAACCCTCTACGCAGTTTAAGGTTAAACCGTCTTTCTTCTAGTTTAAGTGAATGGCCACGTGTCTTTGTATACTCCCTTGCACCGAATAGTTTTGTCCCTATTGTGGGGTCACCAGTACAGTATTTGTGCATTGAAATCATATCTCCTCTCAAGCATCTCTTCTCCAGAGAGAATAAGTTCAGTGTTTGTAATCATTCCTCATAACTAAGGTCCTCCAATCCCTTAATTAGCTTTGTTGCCCTTCTCTGAACCCTTTCCAGTTCCAGGACATCCTTTCTGAGGACTGGCTCCCTGAACTGGATGACATACTCCAGGTGCGGCCTCACCAGAGACTTGTACAGTGGGAGAATTATTAATTTATCCCTGGAGTTAATCCCTTTCCTAATGCATGCCAACATTTTGTTAGCTTTGCTTGCAGCAGCTTGGCATTGCATGCCACTGCTGAGCCTGTTCTCTACTAGGACCCCTAGGTCCTTTTCCATCCTAGATTCCCCCAGAGGCTCTCCCCCTAGTGAGTAGTTTGTGTTCATGTTCCTGGTACCCAAATGCATTATTTTACATTTTTCTATGTTAAACCTCATTTGCCACTTGTCTGCCCACTCCATTCATTTGTTCAGATCTTCTTGCAAGGTTTCCACATCCTGTGGAGAAATTATTGCCCTGCTTAGCTTGGTATCATCTGCAAATATTGAGATTGAGCTGTTTATCCCATCCTCCAGATCGTTTATGAATACATTGAATAGGAATGGTCCCAGGACAGAACCTTGGGGAACCTCACTTTCCACACCAGACCATTCCGAATACTCCCCATTTATCACCACCCCCTGGACTCGCCCCTGTAACCAGTTTTCAATCCAGGTACTCACCCTTTGATCCATGTTGAGAGACCTTAGTTTGTACAGTAAATGTTTGTGGGGAACTGTATCAAATGCTTTTGCAAAATCTAGCTACACCACGTCTACAGGCCTTCCTTTGTCTAGATGGCAGCTCACCTCCTCATAGAAGGTTAATAGATTGGTTTGGCAAGAACGATTCTTCATGAAACCATGTTGATTACCGCTAATCCATTTTCATTACAATAATCTTGTATATAATCCCTTATTATTAATCTCCCAATAGAGCAATAAACCGCCCTCGTACACCTCACAATGCCCAAATCTGCGCTCAGCATACAACGATCATCAAATACACATAAACAATAATGTGTGAAAAGATAAAAATAAAAATTAGAAATGATAAAATTACATATAAAGTTACATCTGCTACCCAGTGTTCGTGCAGTGAATCATAAAAGTAGTACCATTAAATACATAAGCCAAAAGGCCATATAATGGTAAGGGCAGCGCTAAATCCAACTGGATCAGTAGTAAAATAAGTCCTTCTAACAAGATGTGTATTGCAATGGACCATAGATGTTAATCCTTATATCCAAACTGCAAAGGGTGAGCCGGATCCTATCCAAACAAAGTCCATCACCGCACCATGTGAATATATATACAGGGAGGTGTGTGACCCCCCTATATGAAAAGACTCACCAAAGGTAAGTGTCTCTTGCGCATAAATAATCCCAAATCTCAATTGGCGGTGATCTGCTTCCAATCAAATCCGTTACGATCTCTGGCGTTCTTGTGTGTATGGGAGCCAACAGATATTAATTGTGCGATCTCACCTTCAAAAATAAGCGCTCACATAGTGCATGATCCATGTAGCTTTATTGAATAAAAACCTTTATATCAACACCCCCCTTACAGATGTGCACTTACACAGAATAAAAATATCAACAGCCTTAAAACCAATTTCCTCCAAGCACTCATGTAAACCTGGGCTCACCGCTCTACCAAGGTTCGGAGCCGCAGCCTCTAGGTTTAGCTTGTCTCTGGAGCTAGATAGCCGTGCAGTCACGCTCTGACGCGTTTCGTCATTCCTTCGTCAGAGGGTGTGACTGCACAGCACGGCATTAGCATTTATATGTTAGCGGGGAACAGGACTTTAACCCCCTCCGCCTGCTTCACTCCTGGGGAAACTTTAACAATCAGGATGAGCGCCGTGCATCCCGGTGAGGAGTCCACACTATTTATCCTTAAATGATGTAGAAAGCAAACCTCTTTAGAAATAGCCAAGCACGTATCACTCGTGATGCATCCGACCGCGGCTCCCACACACATATACACTCCGACCGGACGGTGCAAAACGGCCGATCTGGCAACAATAGAAGGTGAATGAACACACCTCCATGGTATATATATAATAGAATACTAATCAATCAGGGACTCATCATCGGGGATACACGGCACAATACCCACCCTATTAGTGTTTCACATGTTATTCCAAACATTATATAAACTTACAACCAAAGTTGCAAACAAAAATTTACAACATTTGTTATATATAAAAGCCAATAACATAGAATACTATAGAATAAAACAATTGAGTATCTAGAGAGGCAATAAATACGGGGCGGGTACCCCATAAAAAACTGTATTAAAATAATCTGAAACAAAGAAAAGAATCACATAAATAAAAATAAATATAAAAATAAAAATAAAATGGAGCCAAACCCTAAAGATCCCGAAATACTGTTGTTATCACCTCATACACATGGAAACATATGCAGGACTAACCAAAAATAGGTAGTCCCCCAAACAAACAACAGAAAAAATGATGAGCAAAGGGAAATAATTAAAACGTAGGGACCACACTGAGGATGCTAGGAATTGCTAATATAGCAATTCACGTCTAATTCCACGTTAAGTCCCCCCGGCTGAAGTGAACCTGTAAGATATATCCACTTTCCCTCACTCTTAGAGATCTCTCTCACCTTATTGACCCCTCTCCAATTTGTAGCAAGGGTCTCTATCCCACAAAATTTCAAACAAGAGGGGTCCCGACTATGTTTTTCACGAAAATGAAGAGACACGTTATGGTCTTTATAACCTGCCCGAATATTGGCAATATGCTCAATAAATTACAAGGACATTGGATAGCATAAACCACAAATTTTGAGTGACAAGTTATAAAGTCCTTAATGGTAAAACTCCTCCCATTTGCTGCAGAAATTAAAGAAGTAAAATTCCGTAAATGCACTTGCACCTGCCTGCATGACACACAATTGCGACAAGCGAAAAAACCAACAGTGTCCCAAAACATAGTCAAAGGTTTCGGTGGATCAATAACTTTTTTAACTATTTTATCTGCAAACGTGGGAGCCTTTTTGTAAATAAATTTAGGTATCTTCGGTATTGTGTCTTTTAATGTTTTGTCCAATATTTTTTAAAAATAGCCTCCACCTCCCTATATTGCATATGGAAACTACTCATGAACGCCCATTCGTGGTTATTCGTGTTCAGACGCTGAGATTGGACTAGCATTTCTTCCCTAGGGATAGACTTGACCTCTTCCATTGTCTCATCAAGCGTGTGTTTATCATATCCCTTCTCAATAAACCGTTTGGCAATGACCCCTGCCTGCTTAGTATAGTCATTGATCGAAGAACAATTCCTACGGACTCTCATGAATTGGCCCTTAGGGATATTCTTCAGCCACACCGGATGGTGGCCACTCTAGATAGCCAGATAGCTGTTCCTATCCGTGGGCTTGAAGAACACCCTTGTGGCCAACTCATTGTGTGCATAAGATATTGTCAAGTCAAGGTAATTGACCTGATCTCTGCTCCACACTGATTCTAATTTGATATTCTTGTCATTAAGGTTTAATTTTTCCAAAAATTGGATCAAAGATGTCTCGCTACCTACCCAGATGAAGAACAGGTCGTCAATGTAGCGTTTGTAAAACACCAATTCTTTGATCTCTGCTGCATATATGGTCCTATCCTCCCATTCACTCATGAAGAGGTAGGCTAGGCTGGGCGCAAATTTAGCGCCCATAGCCACGCCCCTCTTCTGAGTGAAATGGGAGCCCCCATACCAGAAATAATTATGGGTTAGGCAGAAATCTAATACCATGCCCAAAAACCTTTTCTGGTCATGTGGGAGGTCCTCTCTCTTACTCAAAGCCCAATTAAGAGCCAATAATGCATCTTCATGAGAGATGATAGTGTAAAGCGACGCAACGTCCGCTGTAACCAAGAATACATCTGGTTGATTAGCAATATGGACGTTATTTAAAAGATTAATCAAATCCTTGGTATCCTTTAAATATGATTTGGTCGCTATTACGCTAGCCTGTAAGAATCTATCAAGATACTCTCCTGCTCTCGCGGTCACTGAGCCAATACTATTAACAATCGGTCGGCCCGGGGGCTGGACAGCATCCTTATGGACTTTCGGCAATGTGTAGATCGTGGGCGTTCTATTGAAGCTTGGAAACAAATAATGCTTTTCTTTCTTATTCAAAACTCCAATAGAGAACCCATAATTCACCAGCCTATTTAGATCGTCCCGATACTGCCCCAAGGGATCAGTCCGTAATTTTTCATAAGTCTCTGTGTCGGATAACATATCCACAAGTTGGGTGTGGTAAAAGCCCTTAGTAAGTATAACCACACCACCCCCCTTGTCGGCCGGGCGTATCACTACGTCCTTACGCTCCTCTAGAGATCTGATTCCTTCGACTAGATGCCGGGGGTTTAAATTCTTTTTGGGGTTCATTTTCTCCAAATCAGTAAGGACTAATTTTTTAAAAGTTTCCACATAGTGATTGGAAGACAGGGAGGGGTTAAAAAGGGACTTGTTATGTAGTCCACTATCAATGCCCACCTGTTGATGGGATGCTGCATTTATACCTGTACTCCTCACTCCCAAAAAATATTTCTTAAGGTTTACCTTCCTCACATATTTGTGAATATCCATATACACTGAGAATTTATTAATAGGGCGCTTAAGAGAGCATTTCAATCCAGCATTTAGTACATTTTTCTCTTTCTGTGAGAGTGATATTTGGGCCAAGTTATATATCCCCCCTAGTCGCTCAACCTTCTCTTTTTTTTGTTGTACTCGTCTACAGGCCCTGCAGCCCCTCCTTCTCTCCTGTTGTACTGGTTGTTCGGATGTCCGTAGTCCCATCGGGTAGGGGGTTGTACTCCCTCCCAATCTGGATGCGGAAAAGTAGGGGGGCGGGGGACGGGAGCAGGGTGATAAGAGGGTACCTCCCTCCTCATCCCTCTCCCCCTGGCTCTCCTCCCCCGACCCCTCCCCCGCCCTAAAAAAGAACTATTAGCTCTAGGGTTAAGAGGGTACGGTTGTTCTATCAAGGGCTCATAACTATTAGATACTGGAACGTTATAATGACTAGTACACGGTTTCCCATACTGCGTCACGGGTGGATAAATGGGTCTCCTTGTTAAGTTCTCCTGTTCACTCTCATAGGCCCCCCCCATGTTGGTATTCTTTTTGGGTTTGTAATTATTCATTTTTTTATTTTTAGGGGTTAACACATAATCCTTTTTAATACGGACTGCTGGTCCTCTGCCCTGATTAGGGGTTCTGTATGGTTCACCCAAATCAGCCAAAGGGGGTGCTAAACTTGCATTATTATCGTTACCCCAATGATGAGTCCCTGATTGATTAGTATTCTATTATATATATACCATGGAGGTGTGTTCATTCACCTTCTATTGTTGCCAGATCGGCCGTTTTGCACCGTCCGGTCGGAGTGTATATGTGTGTGGGAGCCGCGGTCGGATGCATCACGAGTGATACGTGCTTGGCTATTTCTAAAGGGGTTTGCTTTCTACATCATTTAAGGATAAATAGTGTGGACTCCTCACCGGGATGCATGGCGCTCATCCTGATTGTTAAAGTTTCCCCAGGAGTGAAGCAGGCGGAGGGGGTTAAAGTCCTGTTCCCCGCTGACATATAAATGCTAATGCCGTGCTGTGCAGTCACGCCCTCTGACGAAGGAATGACGAAACGCGTCACGGCTATCTAGCTCCAGAGACAAGCTAAACCTAGAGGCTGCGGCTCCGAACCTTGGTAGAGCGGTGAGCCCAGGTTTACATGAGTGCTTGGTGGAAATTGGTTTTAAGGCTCTTGATATTTTTATTCTGTGTAAGTGCAAATCTGTAAGGGGGCTGTTTATATAAAGGTTTTTATTCAATAAAGCTACATGGATCATGCACTATGTGAGCGCTTATTTTTGAAGGTGAGATCGCACAATTAATATCTGTTGGCTCCCATACACACAAGAAAGCCAGAGATCGTAACGGATTTGATTGGAAGCAGATCACCGCCAATTGAGATTTGGGATTATTTACGCGCAAGAGACACTTACCTTTGGTGAGTCTTTATAAATTAGGGGGGTCACACACCTCCCTGTATATATATTCACATGGTACGGTGATGGACTTTGTTTGGATAGGATCCGGCTCACCCTTTGCAGTTTGGATATAAGGATTAACATCTATGGTCCATTGCAATACACATCTTGTTAGAAGGACTTATTTTACTACTGATCCAGCTGGATTTAGCGCTGCCTTTACCATTATATGGCCTTTTTGGCTTATGTATTTAATGGTACTACTTTTATAATCCCTTATTATTCCCTCCAAGAGCTTGCAAATCATTGAACTAACTGGCCTGTAGTGCCCAGGGATATATCTTGGTCTTTTTTTTATATATTGGTGCTATATTGCAGTTACTAGAACAACAACCTCACAGACGCATGGTACTAGATTTGGCCCACTCTCATGTTCTAGGGGGATATCTGGGGGTGGATAAAACTAAAGAAAGAATATTGCAACGATTTTATTGGCCAGGCTTACACAAAGATGTAAAAGTGTATTGTGAGTCGTGCCCGGGTTGTCAGCTCTTACACAAAGGTGTAAAAGTGTATTGGCCAGGCTTACACAAAGATGTAAAAGTGTATTGTGAGTCGTGCCCGGGTTGTCAGCTCACTCCTCCGATCCCACATTTCTGGAGCCCAATGGTACCGTTACTGTTAGAAGACGGAGAGGTTAATAGCATTTGATTGTTGTTTCCTCTAGTTCCTAGAGGACCAGCTCTATTTAAACTTCCTGCTTCCTGTAGCAAGTGCTGTCTGGTCTACAGCATGTACCCGTCCTTCCTGAGCAACTTGTGCCTATTATCTGTTCCTGTCTCCTGTTCCTGTGACCTGGCTTGCCCGACCTCGTCTGAACTCCACCTGTACCGACCCTTGGCTTGCCTATGACCATCCGATTGCCTGATCCTTCTGCACTTCTGCTGTCAGCCTGTTAACGAACTCTGCCTGTACCCGACCATCCGCCTGCCTGCTCCTTTTGTACTTCCTAGCCTGCCTGTTGCCGACCCGGACTGTACGACCACTCTGCTGTCTTGCATGAGTCCCAGTGGACCTACACACACCACCAAGTGTTCCTGTCCAACCCTTGTGCCCCTCTGCGCTCCTGAACTCCCTGTTTGCTCTATTAGGGGGTTCTCGAACCAGGGCCGCAAGAGTGGTTACCCCTGCAGAAGTCAGACTCGTCCTCCAGGTACATGACAGTACCAGACAGCCATGCCCGAGTCTGCGCAGGGGACCTCTATCACGGAAGGGCTTTGCATGCACCTTGCCGGGCTAACCCGAGCCACCCAGACCCTTCAGAATGATTATCTCAGTCTGGAAGACCGGGTACAGAGACTTGTTACCCCAGAATCCACTGTAGTCACGTTGCCAACTGAACCATTTTTCCGGGGATCACTGGAATTTCCGGACCTTCTGCACCTCTTGCAATATGTACTTTGTCCTTCAGCCTCGGACATTCTTGCAGGAAGACGTCAAGGTGGGATATGTGGTCTCTCTCCTTCGGGGAAGCCCTCAAATTTGGGCTCCCCGCCTCCTGGAGCGGAAAGCCTTGGAGACCACTAGTTTGGACCGGTTCTTTCAGGCCATGGCCCAACTCTTTGAGGATCCCTACCCGACGGCCACAGCGGAGGCCGCCCTCCGAGCTCTGAAGCAGGGCCACCGTCCAGCGGAGGACTATGTCTCTGAGTTCCGGCGGTGGAATGCGGACACCGCCTGGAACGATGCGGCCCTCAGTAGCCACTTCCGGCTGGGTCTCTCGGAGTCACTCAAAGATGAGCTGGCTTGCGTCGGGGTCCCGCACACCCTCGACGCCCTGATCAAGCTGACTATTCAGATTGATCGCCGTTTGCGGGAACGCGCGGCCGAGAGATCCGCCGAGCCATGCCACTCAACTCGGACACCACCCGGACTGTCTGGCAACCCAGTTCCAAGCCCCACCAACCTACCAGAGGATCTGATGACCCGAATCCGGAGATCCTGCGCTGGCTCTCACGAACCACCGGACCCTCGGTTTTCCCAGAGAGAGGGCCTGTGGTGGTGGGGAGATAGACTTTATGTTCCCCAGGAGCTCCGCCCACTAGCCCTCGGACTCTGCCATGATACCAAGTTGGCTGGGCACTTCGGGGGTCGTAAAACGACAGAGTTGCTTTCCCGATCGTTCTGGTGGCCACGGCAGAAGGAGGATTGCCAGAATTACGTGGCTGCTTGCCCTGTTTGCAGCAGAAACAAGTCTGAAAGATTCAAGGCCTGGGGACTACTTAATCCGCTACCCATACCAAAGCGGCCGTGGTCCCAGCTTGCTATGGATTTTGTAGTGGAACTACCACTATCTTCTGGATGCAACACCATCATGGTAGTGGTGGACCGGGTTACTAAAATGGCCCATTTTGTCCCACTAAAGGGCACTCCCTCTGCCAAGGAAACTGCAGAAGCATTTATAAAGGAAGTGGTTTGTCTGCATGGAATCCCGACCAACGTTGTGTCTGATAGGGGTGTACAATTCACTTCCCACTTCTGGAGGTCTCTGTGTGCTGCATTGGGTATTGAGTTGGCCTTCTCTTCGGCCTACCACCCCCAGTCCAATGGGCAGACTGAGAGGACCAACCAGACCCTGGAGCAGTACCTGCGGTGTTACTCCTCTTATACTCAAGATGACTGGGTCTCCCTCCTGCCTGTACCCGAGTTCGCCTATAATAACTCCATTATAAAGTCCATTCTGCCACCAAGCAGTCCCCTTTCTGGGCGAACCTCGGCTACCACCCTACTTTTCTGCCCGACTTGGCCTCTGAGAGCTCCTCTGCGGTACAGGACATGAATCAATTCCTGGAAAGGAATAACAAACTCCTGCAGGAGACCTTCGCTCAAGCCCAGGCCACCAGCAAAAGGAACTATGACAGAGGAAGGAGGGGGGAACTGGAGTTGCAAGTTGGCCAATGGGTCTGGTTATCTACCAGGAATCTGAGACTCTCCTGCCCTTCTAGGAAATTGGGTCCCAGGTACATAGGGTCATTCCCTATTAAAAGGAAGATAAATCGGGTGGCTTACGAACTAGACCTCCCGGCATCTATGCACATCCATCCTGTCTTCCATGTTAACCTGCTGAAACCAGCTGTTCTGGACACCTTCCCTGGGCATAGTTTGGCGCCCCCAGTGCCGATTATGGTGAACGGGGAAGAAGAATTTGAGGTGGAGACTATCCTTGATTGCAGGAAGAGAGGGGGCAGCACGCAGTTTTTGGTCAAATGGAGGGGCTACGGACCAGAGGAGAATTTTTGGATTCCAGAGGGGAATCTGCATGCAAACGAGCTGATCAATGCTTTTTGGAGGAGACACCCGAGTAGGAGAACCCGTTTGGGCATCCGGAGGCTGCCCCTTGGGGGGGGGGCAATGTTAGAAGACTGTGCGGAGGGTAAATAGCATTTGATTGTTGTTTCCTCTAGTTCCTAGAGGACCAGCTCTATTTAAACTTCCTGCTTCCTGTAGCAAGTGCTGTCTGGTCTACAGCATGTACCCGTCCTTCCTGAGCAACTTGTGCCTGTTATCTGTTCCTGTCTCCTGTTCCTGTGACCCGGCTTGCCCGACCTCGTCTGAACTCCGCCTGTACCGACCCTTGGCTTGCCTACGACCATCCGATTGCCTGATCCTTCTGCACTTCTGCTGTCAGCCTGTTAACGAACTCTGCCTGTACCCGACCATCCGCCTGCCTGCTCCTTTTGTACTTCCTAGCCTGCCCGTTGCCGACCCGGACTGTGCGACCACTCTGCTGTCTTGCATGAGTCCCAGTGGACCTACACACACCACCAAGTGTTCCTGTCCAACCCTCGTGCCCCTCTGCGCTCCTGAACTCCCTGTTTGCTCTATTAGGGGTTCTCGAACCAGGGCCGCAAGAGTGGTTACCCCTGCAGAAGTCAGACTCGTCCTCCAGGTACGTGACAGTTACCCATCATTGAGGTGCCCTTTGAAAGGATTGCCATGGATATCGTAGGTCCCTTGGTTAAGTCTGCTAGGGGGCACAGGTATATTCTAGTTGTCTTGGACTATGCCACCTGGTATCCAGAGGCAATCCCGTTAAGCAAACTCTCAGCTAAGAGTATTGCCAAAGAGCTTTCCCTTATATTTTCACTTGGCGGTATTCCTCTGAAGCTGTTAACTGACCAGGGCACACCCTTCATGTCAAAGGTTTCTAAAGAATTATGTAAGTTGTTCAAAATTAATCACTTACACACTTCTGTGTATCACCCGCAAATGGATGGACTAGTGGAAAGGTTCAACAAAACCTTGAAAGGAATGTTAAAGCGAGTGGTAGCAGCGGATGGTAGGGACTGGGACTGCCTCATGCCCTACCTCATGTTTGCTGTGCGGGAGGTACCGCAAGCCTCCACCGGCTTTTCCCCTTTTGAGTTGCTGTATGGCCGACATCCGAGGGGCCTATAAGCTATAGCAAAAGAGACCTGGGAACAAGAGGCAACCCCACTCAAATGCTTAGTAGAGCATATTGCTCAAATGCAAGACCGGATTGGAAAAGTCATGCCTATTGTTAAATCCTGCTTGCAACAGGCTCAGCAGGCTCAGGCTAGAGTCTATAACCATTCGTTCAAGATCTGAGCCTTTAACCCCGGTGACAGAGTTCTTGTGCTGGTACCTACAGTGGAGAGTAGATTTCTGGCGAAATGGCAAGGGCCATATGAGGTTGTAGAACGGGTGGGGGAAGTTAACTATAAGAGTACATTATCCTGGCAAAAGGAAGCCCTACCAAATCTACAATGTTAATTTATTGAAGCCCTGGCAAGACAGAGGATCCCTTATGGTCCAAGCACCCTTGGCCATGACTACCACAGGTCCTTCTACAGTGCCTGGGGTAGAGATCACTGAGGCGCTGTCAGCAAGCCAAAAACAAGAGACCAAGGAATTTCTGATAAGAAATAAGGAGTTATTTTCTGATCTTCAAGGGGTAACTTCAATGATAAACCATGATATTGTGACCAAGGGGTGAAAGTTAACTTAAAACCCTATCGCATCTCAGAAGCTTGGCGCCAAGTAGTCTCAGAAGAAATAAGGAGGATCTTGGATCTTGATGTAATAGAAGAATCCCATAGTGAGTGGTGTAGTCCAATCGTCCTTATTCCCAAGCCGGATGTCAACATCCGATTTTGTAATGATTTCCGAAAGTTAAATGAGCTGTCAAAATTTGACGCTTATCCAATGCCCAAGGTAGATGAGCCAACTGAGCGTCTGGGACATGCTTGATAAATCACCACCCTAGGGTATTGGCAAATACCACTTACCGATCGTGCTTAGGAGAAGTCAGCATTCTCTACTCCTGAGGGGCACTGGTAGTATAAGAGGATGCCACTTGGCCTACATGGGACACCAGCCACTTTTCAGCGGATGATGGATCGTGTCCTTAAACCCCACCGAGCCTATGCATCTGCATATTTATATGACATGGTAATTTATAGTGCAAACTGGGAGAGCCACTTTCCTAAAGTGCAGGTTGTTATTAATGCCCTCTGTGGTGAGGGTTTGACCGCTAATCCTAAGAAGTGTGCCGTGGGATTAGAAGAGACCCGGTATTTTGGGTACATTATTGGCCGGAGGATAGTAAAGCCCCAGGTCACAAAAATCAATGCCATCCAAAGTTAGCCAAGACCCTCAATAAAAAACAGGCGAGGGCCTTTTTGGGGTTAATAGGCTATTATAGAAAGTTTGTTCCCAATTTTGCTACATAGGCTGTTCCCATTACAGATCATACATAGGGTGGGAAGTCCTCAGTGGTAACTTGGACCCCAGAAGCTGGGAAATCTTTCCAGCCTTGTGTATTAGCCCTGTCTTAATTACAGATTTTACACAGGAATTTGTAGTGCAGATGGATGCGTCTGAAGTGGGATTGGGTGCAGTGTTGTCCCAAGTGGTGAATGGGGAGGTACACCCCATAGCATTCTTAAGTAGAAAATTGACCCCCGGCTGAAAAGAGATACGCTATTGTAGAACGGGAATGTCTAGCCATCAAATGGGCGCTGGAGAGTTTAAAATACTATCTGTTAGGGTGATAGTTTAGGCTTTTAACTGACCATGCCCCTCTCAAATGGATGGCTTAAAATAAGGAGAAAAATGTTCCTTACCAGATGGTTCTTGGCTATACAGAATTTTTCAAATTTGTAGTAGAACATAGAGCAGGTAGCCAACAAGCTAATACTGATGCCCTCTCAAGAGTTCATAGTTTGTTTGCCCAAGGTGCTCAACCCCCCAAATTTGAGCGGGGGGGTATGTAGCGGGGTGCCTGTGAAACAGTTTAAAATGACAGTAAAAGTTATTGATGGGATATACAGTATATGTTTTAAAAAACAAAGAAAAATGGACTTTGTCGGCACGTACACAGATATTAAATAAAAACAAATTTATTGAGTGATTATAAAAATTAGACACCACATATGCATATATGGTGTTTTACAAAAGGTATCTGACATACATAAAATTACCCTAAATTGCCACCATACAGTATAACATACTTTACATATATGTAAATTTGCTGTCCCCTCGAAATAACTCAACACACAGCCATTAATGTCTAAACCACTGGCAACAAAAGTGAGTACACCCCTAAGTGAAAATGTCCAAATTGGGCCCAATTAGCCATTTCACTCTCTGGTGTCATGTGACTCATTAGTGTTACAGGGTCTCAGGTGTGAATGGGGAGCAGGTGTGTTAAATTTGGTGTTATCGCTCTCACTCTCTCATACTGGTCACTGGAAGTTCAACATGGCACCTCATGGCAAAGAACTCTCTGAGGATCTGAAAAAAAGAATTGCTGCTCTACATAAAGATGGCCTAGGCTATAAGAAGATTGCTGCAGCACAGTGGCCAAGACTATACAGCAGTTTAACAGGACAGGTTCCACTCAGAAAAGGCCTTGCCATGGTCGACCAAGAAGTGGAAGGCACATGCTCAGCGTCATATCCAGAGGTTGTCTTTGAGAAATAGACGTATGAGTGCTGCCAGCATTTCTGCATAGGTTGAAGGGGTGGGCATCAGCCTGTGAGTGCTTAGACCATACGCCGCACACTGCATCAAATTGGTCTGCATAGCTGTTGTCCCAGAAGGAAGCTTCTTCTAAAGATGATGCACAAGAAAGCCCACAAACAGTTTGCTGAAGACAAGCAGACTAAGGACATGGATTACTGGAACCGTGTCCTGTGGTCTGATGAGACCAAGATAAACTTATTTGGTTCAGATGGTGTCAAGCGTGTGTGGCGGCAACTAGGTGAGGAGTACAAAGAAAAGTGTGTCTTGCCTACAGTCAAGCATGGTGGAGGGAGTGTCATGGTCTGAGGCTGCATGAGTGCTGCCAGCACTTGGGAGCTACAATTCATTGACGAAACCAGAATGGCAACATGTACTGTGACATACTGAAGCAAAGCCTGATCCCCTCCCTTCGGAGACTGGGCCGTAAGGCAATATTCCACCATGATAACAACCCCAAACACACCTGTAAGATGACCACTGCCTTGCTAAAGAAGTTGAGGGTAAAGGTGATGGACTGGCCAAGCATGTCTCCAAACCTAAACCCTATTGCGCATCTGTGGAGCATCCTCAAACGGAAGGTGCAGGAGCACAAGGTCTCTAACATTCACCAGCTCCATGATGTCATCATGGAGGAGTGGAAGACGGCTCCAGTGGCAACCTGTGAAGCTCTGGTGAACTCCATGCCAAAGAGGGTTAAGGCAGTGCTGGAAAATAATAGTGGCCACACAAAATATTGACACTTTGGGCCCAATTTGGACATTTTCAATTTCACACAGGGTTTACTCACTTTTGCTGCCAGCGGTTTGGACATTAATGGCTGTGTGTTGAGTTATTTTGAGGGGACAGCAAATTTACACTGTTATACAAGTTGTACACTCACTACTTTACATTGTAGCAAAGTGTAATTTCTTCAGTGTAGTACCTCGACCACTTACAATCTCTGGAACACGAGGACGTGGAAGGCAAACTCCTACGAGGTGTCTACGCGTTATCCCAAATCCAAACCTCTGTACGAACCGGTCAGGTAGTGG
>BLSH010433364.1:2419789-2434449 GCA_018402905.1 Glandirana rugosa | reverse complement strand
CTCTCCCTACACCAGTATGAGATGATTTTATAACGGTAATCTGTCCCTCACACCAGCAGCATGAACCTCTCTCTACACGAGTATGAGATGATATTATAACGCTAATCTGTCCCTCACACCAGCAGCAGGAACCTCTCCCTACACCAGTATGAGATGATTTTATAACGGTAATCTGTCCCTCACACCAGCAGCAGGAACCTCTCCCTACACCAGTATGAGATGATTTTATAACGCTAATCTGTCCCTCACACCAGCAGCAGGAACCTCTCCCTACACCTGTATGAGATGATTTTATAACGCTAATCTGTCCCTCACACCAGCAGCAGGAACCTCTCCCTATACCACCCCAACAATTGTATTCCTTCATCTAGTCACTATGTGCAGAGATGTGAAGTTATTGCTGTTTAAAAAGGAGCAGCTGATCTATTTTGTTGCTGAACCATGGAGATGTCATGCTTATCCCTAATGCAGGTGGTCAGACACTATAGCTGGCGTCTGTGTTCTTCACCTATAGCTGGCCCCTTTCCCATAAGGCAAGCAGACCCACCGGTACTCGGTTGCCCCCAGGTCTTATACACAATGCTATAGTGCCTGGCTACCATGCCAACTGAGCAAAGCAAACAGGTATTTGCAGTTGGCAGACAGGCACGGTTCAGAATAGTCAGGGTCAAGGTCCAAAGTCAAAAGGCAGGCAGAGTTTAGGGAATAGTCAATATGCAATCCGAGGTTGTCAACAAGGGTTTCCATTCTAGCAGAGGAGAACAGACAAACAGGTACCTTGATCAGGTATTACGACTGCAAGCTTGGCTAGTTATTAGACATGTGCACTGCCGAAAAATTTGTTAATTTTCATTTCATTAGTTTTTTGGGTTTTTTTCGGAAATTCGTAAATTAGAAAATTTGCAATTTGTAAATTTGAAAATTCAGAAATTTCGAATTTTAGAATTTTGAATACCAAATTTTCAAATTTTCGAAATTCGGAAAGTTGAAAAATCCAAAAATTCAAAAATCCAAAAATAAGAAAGAGAATCCAAAAAATCAAAAGAACGTAAACAAACTAACAAACAAACTAATAATAACTATTAAATTATACGTATTGGAATTTCATTTCAAATTTGGCTGTTAGTGAACGTAACAAATACAAATTTATCTTAAGTTAGGAATTATCTGAAATAGCCCCCACATCTAAACAAATGGAATGGAACAAATTGATAAAAAATAATAATAATAAAACATTTTTATTATTATTATTGTTATTTATTATTATTAATTCGTTACGTTCCATTCGTTTAGATATGGCATTCGTTATTTCGGGATAATTCCTAACTTCAGACAAATTCGTATTCATTATGTTCACTAACAGCCAAATATGAAAGGAAATTCCAATACCTATAATTTAATAGTTAGTAATAGTTAAGTTATTATTAGTTAGTTATTTCAGATTTTCAAATTTATGTTCTTATTTTTGGATTTTAGTTCTTTTGATTTTTCGTATTTTCATTCTCATTTTCAGATTTTCGCATTTCTGAATTTCTAGATTTTTGAACTTCCGAATTTCCGATTTTTAAATTTTCGAATATCCGGATTTCTGCAATTTCGAATTTCCGTATTTTCGAATTTCCAATTTTTGAATTACCGAAATTCCGAATTTCCAAATTTTTGAATTTCCGAATTTTCAAAAATAGGATATTTCCAAATTAACAAATTTGTTTAAATTTGTTAAAAAACGAATTTGGTGTGAAACAAATTGCACATGTTTACTGGTTATATCAAGGTTTGGTCTTCACCCAGAGTCTGGCCACATCAATCACCTTGCCAGGTGGACAGACAGACAAGGAGAATGCCATAGCCAAAACCAGAATGCTGGAATGAGGCGCAGGAGTGCTAGATGCTCCTGACAGATCAGGGATGTGCAGTCACGGGAGGCTGAGCCTCACCTGCCATGAACATGCAAAAAAAAAAAAGAATGAGCTTCAAGGGTCATAGCTCAGCGACCTGGGGCCCCAGAGACCCCGAATTAGGGGGGTAGGTAGCTGAGGTCCCACCCCACCACTGGTCAAAATTACTACAGGGCTCCTATCACCTTTGATTCCAGAGATACAGGCAGGGCAGTCTTTAATGCAGGGCAAATGGGGCAGCTGCCCCGGGCCCAGTCACTGTTTTGGGGCCCAAAACAACTGCCCCGGGGGCCCACGCTGCCTGCACATTGGGTGCTGCCCCACGCCCCATGATCCCACTGTCTTTGAGGCAGGGGTAGTTCACAGAGAGCAAGGGAGGGGGCTGGACGGAGCCGGGAGTGCCACTGACTCTCAGACCCCACTCCAGAGCAGTCTGGTCGAGAGAAGGCCAAGGCTGCAGATGCAGCTAAGTACCGTGTCGGGTTTGGGGTAGGAGCAGCAGCGCTGAGATCCCCATAGCGTGGATCGGATGTGAGCTGGCTGGCAGGTACAGTAGTTCCTTCTCCCCAATGTGATCATGTGCAATTGGCAGCCTGTGGATTGTCTGAAGAGGCTGTGCTGATGGGCACTGATAGGTTGCGCTGGTGACCCTGATGAGGTGGCACTGAAGGACACGGATGGGTTGCACTGGTGGGCACTGATGGACACTGATAGGCTGTGCTGGTGGGCACTGATGAGGTGGCACTATAGGACATGAATGGGCTGCACTGTTGGGCACTTATGGACATTAATGGACTGCACTGGTGGGCACATATGAGGTAATACTGATAGGCACTGATAGGCTGCACTAATGAACACTGATAGACCACACTGGTGGACACTGATGGACAATGACAGGCTGCACTGGTGAGCACTGATGAGGTGGCACTGAAGGACATGGATGGGCTGCACTGTTGGGCACTGATGGACACTGATGGACTGCACTGGTGGACACCAATGAGGTGCCACTGATGGGCACTGAAAGGCTGCACTGATGGACACTGATAGGCTGCACTGGTATTCACTGATGAAGTGGCACTGATGGACACTGATGAGCTGTACTGGTTGGCACTGATGAGGTGGCACTGATGGACACTGATAGGCTGCACTGGTGGGCACTGTTGAGGTGGCACTGAAGAACACTGATGGGCACTGCTAGGCTGCACTAATAGCCTATACTGGTGTGCACCGATGAGGTGGCACTGATGGGCACTGATGGGCTGCACTGGTGGGCACTGATGAAGTGGCACTGAAGGACACTGCTGGGCACTGATAGGCTACACTGATGGGCTGCACTGGCAGGCACTGATGAGGTGGCACAGAGGGACACTGATGGGCACTGATAGGCTGCACTAGTGTGCACTGATGAGGTGGCACTAATGGACACTGATGGGCTGCACTGGTGGGCACTGATGAGGTGGCACTGATGGACACTGATGGGCTGCATTGGTGGGCATTGATGAGGTGGCATGGATGGACACTGATGGGCACTGATATGCTGCACTGGTGTGCACTGATGAGGTGGTAACAATGGACACTGATAGACTGCACTAATGGGCACTAATGAGGTGGCACTGAAGGACACTGATGGGCACTGAAATGCTACACTGATGGGCACTGATAAGCTGCACTGATGAGACTGCACTGATGGGCACTGATGATGCTGCACTGATGGGCACTGATGGGCTGCACTGATGATGCTGCACTAATGCTGCACTAATGGGCATTGATGAGGCTGCACTGATTAGACTGCACTGATGAGGCTGCACTGATGGGCACTGATATGCTGCACTGATGAGCAATGATAAGGCTGCACTGATAGATATTGGTAGACTGCACTGCACTGCACTGATGGGCCAGTCTACCAATATCTATCAGTGCAGCCTTAACAGATGATGCTGCACTGATGAGACTTCACTGATGAAACTGCACTGATGGGCACTGATATGGCTGCACTGAAAGGCACTGATGAGGCTGCACTGATGAATACTGACGAGACTGCACTGATGAGTCTGTACTGGTGAGACGACACTGATGGGTGGCACTGGTGAGGCTGCACTGATAAGGTGGCCTTGATGGGCACTGATTCGCTGCACTGATAGGCACTAATATGCTGATGGGGCTGCACTGATTATCAGTGTAAATGTTCCCATTCACAGAAAAGCCGCTTATTGGCTTCCTTTTCCTAGACAGTGACAGCGCTGAGGAAAGGAAACGCTGACCACCAACTTATGTTTACATGTTATTGGACACGTCATTGGCTCTTTACAGTGATCTGTTATGTGCTGTGTCTAAGAGACCCAGTTCACCACCGATTGTCGTGCTGCTCATCAAGAATGGGAGGACGCCATTGGCTGCCACTGCTGTCAATCGCAGCCAGTGAGAAGGGAGTGGGGGCGGCTGAGCCATACTCTGTATGTCCCCTTGGTGGGGGGCCCAAGAAAATGTTTGCCCAGGGCCCAGTCAATATTAAAGAGGGCCATGGATATGGGGCTCTTCGCACAGCCTGTCAGAAGCTACATACAGAGAATTGCGCACTCTGGAATGGCGTCAAACTTCAGTACTTAAAAATCTCCATAGGCGACACTTTAAACATTTTTACAGGTTTAGAGTTACAGAGGAGGTCTAGTGCTAGAATTATTGCTCTCATTCTAATGTTCACAGCATATGTAACCTGTGTGTATCTGGCTCTGATACTAGCCAGTGCCTCACCAGTCACTGACCTCATCGCACTTCCCAGGGAGAAATGGCAAGTTGTAGGTTAGGAATTTATTAAGAATGCATTATTTTTAAAGTGTGGATTAGGGATGGGCGAACGGTTCGGCCCGAGCATAAGTTCGGGCCGAACTCCCCCCCCAAACAACCTACAACATTATGGGGCGACTTCGCCGCCGCAGAGTGCCCCATAATGCATAGAGCCCAGACGGTGCGCACAGCCCCTCCTCGTCTGCCCACTGTTTATCATGACAGATTATTTATATGGCAGGGCCGGGCAACCTGACGATGTAAGTGGGTGACCCCCTCCCTTCTGATGACATGTGACATCAGAGGGGTAGGGTCACGCGCTTAGGTCACCAGGTGGCCTCACCCTTCCATATAAACAAACTGTCAAAACAAAGACAGCTCAGACAGCGGGAGCCCTCCCATGGAGGAGGAGCTGTTGCAGGGTTTTTTTCGGGTCCGTCCCTCGCCATGATTGACGATGGATTACAACGGGGGACTAATTGTGTCCTGTTGTTTTTTCTTTTTTGACACATTTTGGTGAATTAGTAGGGGTACAAGTTTTTTTGCTCTGACTATGTTCTACACATCACAGAGATGTGCTCTTTTACAGGCAGACTATAGGAACCCCCAGGCACATTATTTAAAGGAATATTTCTTTTTTTTTTACTTTAAGCATTATTAAAATCACTGCTCATTTAAAAATCAAGTTTTTTACAAACTTTTTTTTCATTGATGCATGTTCTCTAGGTCAGGACCCGGACCCCTATAACCATTGTATGTCCAATTACTTGCATATAAGCCTTCAAAATGGGCACTTTTGATTTTTGACATTCGGGTCCCATTGACTTCAATGGGGTTCGTTGTTTGGGTCCGAACTTTCCCGATGTTCGAAAGTTCTGATGCGAACTGAACAGACGTGTGTTCGGCCCATCCCTAGTGTGGATAAGTACTAGGATTTATTGGTAACAAGTATATCAGAAGAATGGTTGCAAATGGAACATTCTTGATCTCTCCTCAGTTCAGATGAAATAGATCCCCATTGGCGTGCCTCCAAAAAAAAGTCATAGATCCATGAGTAGCAGAGTGCTTAAAAATACCCTTCAACCACTCATGGAATTGCCTGCAGGTAATAGGTAGAGCAGCTGGAGTTCACTACATCTTGCAGCATGCCATGAATAATATCTAGTTTACCCAATAAACCTAAATTGTTTCAATATAGCAACTGATCAGGCTTATAGCCATGCCGTATGTTCCATTTTGTTGAGCCAACAGTAGTAGGTAAACACAAGCAGTCTCCCAAAATAGCGTTATAAAGAGATTTAAATTTCACCAACCTGGGTAGGAAGATTCATGTTTGTGATATTAGGTATCTAATTTAGCGGGTGTAAATCTGGCTATACACGGCTTTTTTTTTTTCGTTCAGCCCATTGGCACACAACTTGTTGAGGGGACACTCATAAGAAAAATGAGTGAACAGAGTTGGCGGGGGGCTCCAGAAGAGGAGGTAAGGGGCAATACCATTGATTGAACAAAGCGGTGGGTTTAACATCTTTTTTAAGTAAACTAAAAAACAGATTAGCTTTTAATATCACTTTATTTAACCTCTCCAGATCCATGCTATTACCGAAGTACTGCTCCAGCGTATTGCATCTGTATTGCCGGGACGACGTCCATGGACGTCGTCCCCTGTGCACGCTCCCGGCGCGCCCCTAGCGGCGGCGCACAGCTGCCGCATGCTGCGTGGGCGCGCCCGCGGGTCGGGTGGACTCGATGTCCGCTCGAGACCCGCGATCGCCTGACAGAGCTGCAGAACGGAGAACCGCCGATGTAAACACGGCGGTTCTCCGTTCTGTTAAAGGGGACATGACAGATCTACTGATCCCTGTCATTGGGATCAGTGACATCTGTTATGTCCCAGCCAGCCTGCCCCCCCCCACAGTTAGAACACACCCAGGGAACACTGTTAACCCGCTCACTGCCCCCTTAGTGTTAACCCCTTCACTGCCAATGACATTTATACAGTAATCAGTGGACATATACATTTCTGATCGCTGTATAAATGTCATTGGTCCCAAAAAAGTGTCAAAAATGTCCGACATGACTGCTGCAATATCGCAGTCCCGATAAAAATCACAGATCCCCGCCATTACCAGTAAAAAAAATAAAAATAATAAAAACACCATAAATCAATTCCCATAGATTGTAGACGCGATAACTTTTGCGTAAACTATTCAATATACGCCGATTGCGATTTTTTTTACCAAAAATATGTAGAAGAATATATATCGGCCAAAAGCCGATGAATAATTTTTTTTATTTTATTTTTTTTTTTTGGGATATGTAGTATAGCAAAAAGTAAGAAATATAGTTCTTTTTTGCAAAATTGTTGCTCTTTTTTTGTTTATAGCGGCAATCAGAAATGATGCAAAGGTGATTAAATACCACCAAAAGAAAGCTCTATTTGTGGGAAAAAAGGGACGCAAATTTTGTTTGGGTACAATGTCGCACGACCGTGCAATTGTCATTCAAAATGCAACAGCGCTGAAAGCCGAAAATTGGTCTGGGCAGGAGGGGGGTTTAAGTGCCCAGTAAGAAAGTGGTTAATTCTAATATGTTTTTTTTCTTCCAATAAGCCCTGGACCTTCTTCCTTATGTTGTGGTGTTGATATTGTTTTATATTACAGAGTTTACTGTATAAAACAAAGAGCAATATGCAAATTGCAGGACCCCTAACATCCATTCTGAATTCACTTGCACTAAGGGCCTGTACACACAATCAGAAAATCGTACAGAAAATACCGCTTTCGATGCAATTGTACGATAATCGGATCGTTAGTAGAGAGCTTTCGAGAGCCGATCATAATTCGTCTGATATTTTCTGTCTGGACATGATCGAAAATACAGGAAAAATTCTCTTGTGCGATGCCCTATCATACGATTTTCGTTTAACCAGTACAGTTTTAGTTCGAAAATGCAATACAAATACACTACAACACACCACATCGCTTCCGATTATTCTGTCGTAGGAGAATTTTCGTGACTAATTTCGTGACTTTTGATTCGATCTGAGATTAGCATGCAAAAAAAAACGGACGATCATTCGCCCGATAATCTCATTGTGTGTATGGAGCATAACTCTCTGACCTGAATTAAAATGTGTCTGTATATTGCACATCCTTACTGCACAGGCTTTTTAAATAAACTGAATTTCTCATAATGTATGTATCTTTTAGATTATTTCAAAAATGTAATCTCTAAAAAAGAAACTGTTCTATAAAAATACATTTCTATTAAGTTTGAGTGCAGATTGATGAATCTAATGAATACATGACTGTAAAAAACATTGGAAATGTATCATGAATTTATGAATTTAGGAGACTTAAGCCAAGGTTATTGTGGAGGGTTATGTGGAACCAGAGTTGCTGATTCATTGTATTTCTCCATACAGGATTAGCGATGTTCATTTTACTTGTAGCATTGCATGTCATTTTCAGACTTGAGTGTCTTCTGGTGACTGCAGGCGATCGCCCAGTAGAGCTTTGATTTAAACTGGAAGTGACACGGTTGCGTGAATGTGAGCTTGTCATTTTGCAAGTAAATGACAAAGATTCACCTGGAAAGTCTGCATTCCGAGCTCTTAAATCGGAATGTTTAAATCTTCAGCACAGTCTGAATTGATGCGCTTCTGGGGTGTAAATTATAAAATCATTTAAAACCATTTTACTACTGGCAGAGTGCATAACTTTTTTGGACAGTTTTGCACTTAGCACCAAATTAAATATAATGGTGAAAATACTTTACAACAGTTCACACAATGTACCCATCCAATATATTGAAGGCCACAGCTACTTTACGAGCATATAGACTACTCCAATAGTTTGACAGGTAATAAGCTGACGTATTTCATGCTCTCTCCCTGTAGCCGTGGCTACAAAGGTTTTTCGTTTTTTAATATTAAATTTGCAGCTTCTGCAAGCCTTACAGCGCCCACATGCATAGAATCCTTTTAAAAAGGAGAAGAGTCTATTCTCCACCTGTCTTGGGGGGTCTATGACACCCGGGGCTATCCTATCTCTCAAAGCGGCGGTTCTTCTATAGATGAACTGAGGTTTCTCTGGAATGGGCCCAGTACTTTATCTAATTTCAAGATGGGCCAGTTCTGCTGAATTATTTTTTCCAATTTTCTGTATTGCACATTATAATCAAAGATTATTTTGAACTGCTAACCCTCATTCCTATTTTTCCTTTCAGTATTGGCAACAAGTATATTTCTATCCATAGCACCCACCCTGCTAATTTCTTGGTCAAGAGATTCTTTACTGTAACCTTTCTGCTGAAACCTCTTAGAAAGCTCATTTGCTTGTACAATAAAATCAGCCTCTCTTGAACAATTACGCCTCAGTCGAATAAACTGCCCCCTAGGGGTGTTGTTCAACCATTTCTGGTGATGACAGCTCCCCAGGGGTATATACACATTTTTAGATCTGTTGGCTTGCAGTGATTAACCAAACTGAAATGATCTTTATCCCTGAATATCTCTAAATCTAAGAAGGTGATGCGCTCTTGACTCACATTCCAGGATAAGGTGATATCTCTGTAATTAGAGTTAAAGGTCTGCATAAACTCTTCCAGACCCGAATATTCACCCTCCCAAATATGTATTATGTCATCAATAAATTGCCTATAGCATAGCAGCTCACTCGGCCTTCTGGTAAAAACTGCTTCATCCTCCCAGTGGGCCATGAAGATATTCGCCACACTGGGAGCAAAGCGAGCTCCCATTGCTACACCTCTTGACTGTAAATAAAATTGGTTGTTGTACCAAAAATAATTCTTAGTTAAACAAAATTTTAAACTGTCAATTAGGAATTCAGTTACTGTTATAGGTACATCCGATAGGGACAATTCCCAATGAACAGAAGAAATGGCTGCTTTGTGGCCTATGATCGTATACAGGGAGCTGACATCCGCTGTCACGAGGAAGACTGGTGAATTACACTTTAACCCCTCCACGATCTGAATGATGTGTTTTGTATCCTTTAGAAATGCCTTGGTTTTCATAACAAGGGGTTGCAAAAAATGGTCAATATATTGACCCAACCTGGCAGACACCGAATCCATGCCATTGACTATGGGTCTGCAAGGAGGGTTGACCATATCCTTATGTATCTTAGGTAAAAAGTAAATTATTGGCATTCTACAAAACAAGGGGTCTAGGTAAGATGCCTCCTTTTTTGTGAGCACACCATCTACCTTTCCTTTTTCCACCAGTGTGTGTAGTTCATTTTTATAAATTAACATGGGGTCTTTATTTAGAAGCTGGTAAGTATTTCTGTCACTTAAAAGATCATCCATTTCTGATAAATAATAATTTTTACTCAGAACAACCATCCCCCCTCCCTTATCAGCTGGTCTAATCACAATGTTTTTCCCAAATCCTTAATTCCTTTTGTTACAAACTGAGGGTCACTAACCTTCTTCACTTTGAGTGCCCCTAAGTCAGAAAAAACATTATTCTTAAACACTTCCAGGTATTTATTATCCCTATTAACTGGGTTAAACGTGGACTTGTTGCATAAATTGGAGTGATAATTTGATTCACATGCCCCAAGATCGCGCCCTCCTGGATTGTTCAAAAAATATTTCTTCAGGTTTAAGGTTCTAATATATTTATGTATACTTACATATGCCTGAAATGTATTTCAATTTTTTACTGGAGCAAACTTGAGTCATCTATCTAGGGTGCGTATCTCCTCCTGGGTTAAATCCACCCCACTTAAATTGTAGATACCTTCACCTATTGGGGTTTTGATCTTTGTACCCATTTGCCCCCTCTTTTTCCTCTCTTCCTTTTCTCTTTTGGGAATATTCCTCTTGTCTGGGTTCTGTATGTGGGGGTGCCACCATCCCTCCTCTATTTGTTGGAATCTCCCTCCCCCTGGGCCATTCTGGGGTTCCTGAAAATCCCCCTGCCTTCTGGGGGTGTAGTCCTGAAGGAGGGCATATCTGTTAGTGGTCGAAATTGGGTAACCCCCTGTGTGTACATTACCTCTCCCTCTATTGAAACCTCCTCTTGGGTTCCTAAACTGACCTCTACCCCTGGGTGTTCCATGGGATTCATAGTTCCTATTAGTAGGGGGGTTAGATCTCATCGGGGAGTAATAATAGGGGTATCCCGTGTCAATTCTATGTGTGGAGCCACCCCTATTGTGAGAATTAGCTTGGTGTTGCAACCTTCCTCTACCTTTTCTTCCATTTCCCCTTCCTCTAGGTACCTCTGTCCATCGATTATGATTTGGTTGAGGTGGGGGGGGGGGGGTTTGTTTCTGATTACTCTGCTCAGGATTAAAGTAAATTTAGGGAAATTAACCACTCCTGGTGTAGGTGTACAATCATCCATCTCCTGACCAGGGTCCATGCTGTTAGTATTTAAATCTAATGGAATTTTTGATTGCCATTTGAATATGATTCCTCCATTATAATCATTAAAATCTCTTATAAACGTTTTCTTCTTTTTGGCCTGAGTATCCGAATCCCATTTTGCTAATTTCACTTTTAATTCATTCGAGAGTTTCAGAAATTCATCTGAATCTTTGTACGGTTCCAGATTATTCTGTAACTCTCGGATCTGAGATTCTAGAATCTTCATTCTCTGCTGTTTCCTCACTAATAGGAGTTCCATCAGCTCTACTCCTTTTTTAGTGAAGAAATCCCCCCATTCCTTGACTGAGTCATCATCAAATAGTCCGTCATTGGCGGGTACATCCCACATTCACTTTTCACACTATATAGATACATATATTCATTTTTTTGGTTCTTATTGTTATGTTGGTTTTCTGTTTTTTTCTGGAGTAGTTGGAGGTCTTCGACAAACAGTTAACTGTATTAGATTTATTTGGCACTAGACATTATGCATAGATGTGAGATGGATATGAGGCAGGCAGGCAGGTAGGACATCCATCTCATTTAATTGTATCCCACAATTTGGACACTTCATCTTTTGATTTGTGTGTTTGTGATGCCATAAAAATCTGAGAAATTATGTAGTGCTAAGTATATAAAATTTTAAAGCATATTTGGGAGACATTTTTATAATTCAGCAGTTCAAATATTTCCATTTACAAGCACTGTAATGCCATACCTCAACCACATTTGTACATATAAATCTCTATTAAAACCCTGTGTTGAAACTGCAAGCATCATTATATGACGTTCAGGCTGGATCAAGATTTCTTATCTGTTTGCTATGGACTAAAACAACACTCAATGGAGCATTTCAGACTTGCAAAGGTTGAAAAGGGGGATTTTTTGCTGTTTGCATATTTTTTTTTCTCAGAACTGCAGTCACACTGAAGTGTGTATTATTTAGACTAACCATTCTTGATCAGAGGTTGCTAGGAGTTCCTTGAGCTGGGGCTAATTGACCCCCGATCTGGTGTAGCTTGCAAAGTTCCACCACTTATCAGAGCCAGCAGCATGACATCAATGATCTTTTTAGCTGTCTGTAATGGGGGCTTTCTTCCCAGTGACCAACAATGTAAGGGACATACTTCCCACTGACCCCTGTTGAATTATTTTTAGCTGGGGTTTCCTGAGATCTGAAAATTATTTCAAGGGTTATTTGGGATTATAAAATTGAGAATGCTGATCTAGACCAAGAGGCATTGGTATGCACTTTCTGCAATCTCATGAGCTAAGTCATTAGAAAAGTTATGTAATTTTTTGTTTTGTTTCTTCTAGGCCTATATTTTCCAAAGTATCTGTAAAGATAGTATGTGTTCCTTGGCCAGAGATCTTTCTTTTCATATTTCAATAGGAATATTACAGCTGGAATTTGGGTGCTTGGTTGCTAATGACAACAAAGGAACATTTCTTTTAGGCATACTGTATATTGATAGGGTTAACTGTAGCTTGTTCCAAGGAGAAGAAGATCTGCACAGTTCTTCACCTGGCCTTTGGACTGTTTGTTAGGGCTATGCATGCCTCCTTGAGACTTTATAGGCAGTCCAGTGGCCAACTGAAGGACTGTGCCATGTAGGCTGACAACACTGATGCTTTTTGCAAGACAGTGGCTTAGTTATGTCAGCCTAATGCAGAAAGTGCTGTTACGTGCAGAATCTACAAGTAAGAAACTTTGCAAAGATTCAGAAAAATAATTTGCTTACAAAATTTCTATACACATTTTTCTATACATACAGTCCAATTTTCAATAAAAAAGCAAGGCAATACCATTTTTGGGTCCATCATGTAACTTCTCAACCCCCCTTGGGGGGGGGGGTGCTTGGGGTGGAGGTGGAGCTTGAAAAGGATGTCACAGGTCCCAGGAGACTTTGTAGAGTATAGACTAGAGTGGCATGGTGTTCTGCAGTTCCCAAGTCAAAAGAAGAGACACAAAGGGGTTGATTTACTAAAGCTTTAAAGTGCAAAATATGGTGCAGTTCCACACAGAAACCAATCAGCTGCAAGGTTTTATTGTCAAAGCTTGATTGAACAAGCTGAGGTTAGAAGCTGATTGGCTACCGTGCACAGCTGCACCAGTTTTTGCACTCTCCAGCTTTAGTAAATCAACCCCAAAATGACCACACAAAGACAGATTTGCTTATGTGGTCAGTAATACACTGAAAGAGGTTATTTACTAAGGGGAAGGCAGGATCACCAGGTATGTTGTGACTTTAAAAGATCTCTTAGAGCCTGCAGGGCTTTGCTCTAGTTACAGTGGGAATAATGTTGGCCATACATATTTCAATAAATGATTGATTTATTTTTCTGATCCATCTCCGATAAGAATAATTAGTCTATATTGACATTCCATTTGATCACTATGCCACTCACAAGGAAAAGGATTTTGATCAACAGTTAAGATACGATATTGTAAGTTATCAATATAATTTGACTGTAATCTCATAATTTGATTGATGAAAACACGATCATATCCATGAATAAAGCGTGCAATTCAATGCAAAATTATTGTTAATCTTCTGCCCTAGCTGATTGACTTGGTTTGAACAAATCTGATACAAATCCGGTTCTAAATCTATTGGATGGAAAGTTATGGCTATTTGATTGTCTGCAGATTCAATTGCTTTGATTGAATCACACATTGATTGGGTAATAAAATCAAAGCGTATGTGATCACCATAAAAAAAATACTCCCCAATTTACTAACTTAAGGTTAACATACACTTGAATGAACTGCAAGCATTGTGAGGAAGTCAGTATTTATTTTTAAAGATAGTGGTATTCATTCTTAGGTTTACCCTCTGTTTGCTTCTGTTGTAGTTGGCAGTGTCTATATTCCACATTGAACCTCCTACAATCACTATCCTGACTAATAACACCTTCCGCTTTTGGTTAGCATTTATTAAATAAACCAGTTGATTATCTGGGTGTTGTCTGCAAATGGGCTGCATGTAATATGTGTATGAATCCATATTAGTGTATTTTTATAAATTTGAAAACACACATTAAATTGGAGAGGCCGCACACACCCCAAGTAAGTATCAAGAAAATAGGAACGTTCCCCCAGGGGTTTTATTTGCAGTAAAGTAATTAATCAAATACGATGAGTTATATAAAGTCTTTTTATTGTACAAATATTAGAATTCACAAGATTTCGCAAGATATGTGAACATGATCCATCAAAACTAGCAAAATAAGAAAATAGGGTGGATAAGTGTATAGAACGCTTTAGAACACTTAAGATTATAAACATGTTATTTTTCTGAAATATATTGAGTAGCATAAACTAATTAATGAAATGACGTTTATTTTGGGGACCCCCTTGCAAGGATAAAAGAACTATGAATGAACCCCACACACGCCGGAGAGGTTAAATTACACACAAAAGTTTAAATATTTTTATGTGATTATACCTAAGTATGTGTATAATGTACGTCGGGTAAACGTCTGTTGTGGGTCTATTAGTTGACCAAATAAATTATTTACGATTGGTTTTCGCCTTCCACAATAATCAGTCCTATCACTAACATCCTCCAAGTT
>BLSH010433364.1:2361602-2377764 GCA_018402905.1 Glandirana rugosa | reverse complement strand
ACCAATCAATAAACGCCAATTGCGATTTTTTTTACCAAAAATATGAGAAAGAATATAAATCGGCCAAAACCGATGGAAAAAATGTTTTTTTTATATTTTTTTTGGATTTGTATTTTATCAAAAAGTAATAAATTTTTTTTTTTTTTGCAAAATTGTCGCTCTTCTTTTGTTTATAGCGGCGATCAGAAACGACTCAGAGGGGATCAAATACCACCAAAAGAAAGCTCTATTTGTGGGGAAAAAAGGACGCAAATTTTGTTTGGGTACAACGCCGCACGACCACGCAATTGTCAGTTAAAATGACGCAGTGCCGAATCGCAAAAAGTGCTCTGGTCCTAAAGGGGGAAATCCTCCCGGGGCTGAAGTGGTTAAAAAAATCTGATTTTTAATCACTGAACTGCAACTCAATTTATAACATTTGTATCCTGTATTTTTTCTGTATCGACATTTAAAATCCATCTATGATAACAATTATAGACCCTTCATTTCTCTGTAAGTGGGCAAAATTACAAAATCTGCAGGGGATCAAATAATTATTTCCCCACTGTATTCGTTCTGTTTATATTGATTTCATTTATAGTGTGACTGCGTGTTATTTATAATAAGAGGTGAGAAAAGCCTTCCCTGTGATTGGTCAGTAAACTTTCCTGTGCACAGGAGGACCTCCAGCTGGGCTCCAGCGATGCTGTGTGCGTGCTCAAGATCCCTCACCTGGCGCCACTGCGCATGCGCGCCGCTCAACTCCAGCCCCAGCTCTCTCATTGCGATCCGGGGAGAGAGGGAAAGAGCCGGAGCCGAGAAGGACCGCGATCTGCCGGAGGAGTCTTCGCACTGACAACTGCTGCAGCCGCCGCTCACCTCCCCGATCAGCCAAAGGTAAGAGGAGCCTTCCCCGTCCCAGCCTGCAGCCCTCTCTCTCCCTGAGCAAGTTGTCGGTGCAGAGAGGACGGAGCCGGTCCATGGCACCAACTCCTGAGCTGTCCCTGCAGCAGATGGGAGATGTCATTGTCACATGTCACTCAGTGTCACCGTCTGCTGGGAGAAGTACTCCATGGGATCTGTCAGTTAGAGGAACAGACCTGGGGTGTGCCCACAGCTTAGTACATAGGGCTGTTCTATGGGCACAGGGTGCCATGGGGCACCATCACGCCTGCACTGGGTATACTCCATCTGATGGCATCCTTCTCTCTTCTGCATCATAAACTTTGTTGCATGTGTAAAGAAATATTTATAAATATAAAAAGTATTACAAAGTAACAATTACAATCTAAGCCTGCGCACTCCCACTTGTGTACCCGCCGATCATGCCCAAGTCATATCGCTGATATTCATCATAAGGCCCCATTCGCATTGGCGCGCTGCGACGACGCACGCAAAATACTGTGCGATGTTTACGATAATGAGATGCAGTGCCATTCATTTTGAAACGGCCAATCACAGGGGTCCCCCAGGGAAGGTTTTTTTTTCTCTCCTCTTATTATTATTATAATACAGGATTTATGCAGTGCCAACAATTTTCCCTGGTCCTTTAGGATGCATTTCATACTTTTGCCACGCTAAGACACACCTTTCCAATGCGAAAAAAGCGCAGGAAGTTTATTCCCCTTTAAATCGTATGTGACTGTTCATGCTGGGCTGTGTTTGCAGTGCATTTTAAAAAATTCAGCATGCTGCATCTTTGGTGCGCTTGTCAAAAACGCACTACCCATTGATTTCTATAGGAAACACACCAAAAACGCACCAAAGAGCACCTGTGGAGCGTTTTTTTATTTTGAATGTCGCCACAATGAGCCCCTAGTGCAATTTTTGATCGTGCGATGCTAGAAGTCTCCTTATTTTCCATGGTGCTCCTTCCCATCAATGCAGAGAAACTGCAGCTTGTGCAAAAGGTACAGGTGCTACTTTGGTACTGACGCAGCATGATTTTGGCTACATAGACTTCAAAGGAAATGCATCAAGAACGCGTATGCACATATGTTTTAGTGTGGTTTTAGCTGAGTTTTTTATTATTATTATACAGGATTTCTATAGTACCAACAGTTTGTGCAGCGCTTTACAGTATGAAGTTGCAATGCAATAAAATACAAGAGGGTTAGGAAGGTTGTGTATAAAATTAAATCTCCTTCTCCTTCAAAAAAATGCATTAAATACGCTTCAAAAACCCGCAGTGTCACGCTACAAAACCGCATAATGCAGCTGCAGTAGGGTGAACCTGGGCTTAGCCATAGTGGCACCCCCAAAAGCAACAATCTTGAAAATGATGCAGTTTAACAAACACTTAAGAGGATACTTGAGCTTCTTTGTTGCATGTAGGGCAGCCCGTTGAATTGAATGCGTGAAGTGTGGCAATGCACAAAAAAAAGCACCTATGTGCGACATCTGACATTGCTGCCTAATGTGATTGGGGGGTAAAGTTACAGCATTAAAATGAACATTATTCTGCTCACCAAGAACAGCCCACCCAACTGTCATCCTAATACATCCCTTATAATGACCTAGGCATCCTCTCCAGCATAAAATACCCGCAGATTGTCGCTTGCTGGACCACTAAACTGATAATCCATGGGGATCCCCTGCGCTATTTTCTGTCTTGACGTCAGAGCTTGGAATCTTGCAGCTCTCAGAAAAAGTACAAGCCCTAGCGTGGCTTGGCATGCTGCGACTTGTAGTTCCACTACAGCCACATCAGCGCAGCTTACACCGTGCTTTCTATAAGAGACACACACTCTCCCATGTATAACAAACAGAAAATATCTGTTTTGTGCCTTTTAAATATTAATCCCTAGCTAAGTTGGATCATTATGCATAAAGCACGACTGCGCTATGGTTGGTAAGGATGGATGGACGGTTGGATTGCATGTTGGGGAAGAGATCTATTTTCATGTCAAGCCTCATATTTATTGGATGAGGGAGTTGCAGGAGTGTCTCAGGTAATTAGGTGTACGGTGTGACATATCTCTTGACCAAGGTGTGTGCAGAATCATTTAATTTTAATAGCCCTGGTATGCTGCCCTGTAGAAGCAGGGGAAGGGCATTGAGTTCTCCATCGGAATGTAGTGTGTTAAGCGCACTTTGATGAAGCCTGCTGTGCTGTGTAACCTTTCAAATATTGAGACTGATGTTACACATTTAGCAAGTAAGTCTGAAATTAGATTGCTGGAGCTGTGTGTGATCTAGATTCAAAGTGAGACATTTGCTGTGTGCTTCAGGCTGCTGGGGTTTGAACTGTACAAATGTTCTGGCAATCGCTGCGCCTTAATTCTGCGCTATTTGAAGTTTCAGTCTCTTTAGGTGATGATTAGGAGTTTGTGTGCATGGGGCGGTGTGATGGCAGCAACCTATTCCTTTATATCATCAACAGCAGGGCCAAGAACAAGCACTCGAGTCAAGGGCATTGGGAAGAAATCAAGGGGAGATTGTCAAATGGGAATATCAGATTCTGGAGGAAACTTCAGATAATGAAAAATAAAGATTTGTCTAAAACAAGTAGAATGTTTTTTTGCAGATAAAATAAAATAAAATATCTTCATATATAAAATCTTCCCCCAGAAAAGGGTAATTATTTATTCTTGTCCAATATAAAATATTAGGGCTGATTTACATCTATGTGTTGCAGCATCGCGTGAATGATTGCAATGCACGTTACTTGTGTTGACGCATTGAGGTGCAATTAAAGGGGTTGTAAAGTCTTGAGTTTTTTTCACCTTAATGCATTCTCTGCATTCAAGGATATGTAAAGGATCATTTTTTAAAAAATACAAAAACAAATATGTCATACTTACCTCCTCTGTGCAGTTGATTTTGCACAGAGTGGCCCCGATCCTCCTCTTCTGGGTTCCCTCAGCGGCACTCCTGGCTCCTCCTCTTCTCGAGTGCCCCGTTGGAGAGCCGCTCTCCCTCGGAGCACTCGTGCGCCCATTGACACAGACAGCAGGACTCGGCTCCGCCCCCTGGCTCCAGCGTCATTGGATTTGATTGACAGCTCCCGCTGTTATTAATCTATCCAATGAGGACTCGAGACACCGACTGGAGCTAGTGTGCTCATCCCCACCGCTGGAACGATCAGGCTCGAGTAAGTAAAATGGGGGGATCTAAGGGGGCTGCCACAATACAGGAGGTTTTTCACCTTAATGCATATGCATTAAGGTGAAAAACCTCAAGGGTTTACAACCCCTTTAAGATGAAAAACCTCTTGTACCACAGCAGCCCCCCAGAACCCCCCTTTACCTGAACCTGATCACTCCAGCATCGAGGATGAGCCCAGCAGCTCCAGCCGCTGGCTCGGGTCCTCCTTGGATAGATCGATAGCAGCAGGAGCCATTGGCTCCTGCTGCTGTCAATCAAATCCAGTGATGCGGCAGCCAGGGGACAGTCTGTGTCCACGTTTAAATGAGCCAGTTCACCCAGTACTGAGTTTTATGGTTTAGGACTCAAGGATCTCCAAACTACAGCCCTCTGGCTGTTACGGAACTACACGTCCCATGAGGCATTGTAAATCCCTGACATCCACACACATGACTAGGCATGATGTGAATTATAGTTCCTGAACAACTGGAGGGCCATAGTTTGGAGACCCCTGGAAATACTGTTGAATTAAAGCAGATCTTCACTGCATCTGAGCAACACAAACCAAAATCACTGTTTAATTCATTTTTAATATTCAAAGCAAATTCCCCCATCCATCCATGTCTCAATGCTTTATTATGTTGAGAAATCACTTTGAAAAACAACCCCATAGCATTTCTGGCTGTGGCCATCTTGAATAAGGGCAAATGATTCATGTAGCATTTACTTCCTGGAATCCATCTGCTTTGCTTAAGCATGCATGCAGAAGAATGTACTTAGCTGAGAAAACCCCTCTCCTCCAAGGTTCTTCGGATGTATGACATAATTTGCCTAGGCAAGGAATCAGGAAGTAACTGAAGAAATGGAAAAAAAAAAGTAGAAAACAACATAACATGCTTTCCTATCTATTTACTAATGTTAGCAGAATGAGGATTAAAAATAATCAATGTTGATTGGGAGAGTGAAGTTCCACTTTAAATCACTCCCTAGCTTGAGGTCTCTGTTGGTAAAATCTCTATACTTTTTTGACAGGTCTGATACTACTTGCTGCATTTATTTTGCAGCAGAGAGAGACTGTAGAGAATTATCTGGTAATAAACTGCTCCTCTGTAGTCCCTAAGAGTTGTACATAAAACAGTAGGGGGTTTAGCTATCTATGATCCACCTGTATGCCTGGAACACACTGGGCTGAACAAAAGAAAACTGAGGAGCTCGGGAGGAGGTCGCTGTACTAACAATGCGATTTTAGTACAGTGATCTCCCCCGCTGAGCTGTTGTGTTCTGACAGGGAGACTGCCCCCTTGCCAAAACACACCGGTTAGCACTGGCAGCCATGGGCTGTGATCTGTGATAGGATGCCGATTGGCAGATTTTTTTTGGCATGCCTGTTCTACAGAAGCCATAGGTTCGACCAGCTTCCGTCAGACAGGCTGCTGTGCACATGGGCTGAATGACGGCCAGTTTCTCATTAACCAGCCAATACCAGCCGATATTCAGCCTGTGTGTACCAGGCATAATTGGCCCTTGGTGCCTTTTAGACATCAGCCATAACCAGGTTAAAGTCTTAAAGCATATCTAAACCCAACATTTAAAATTTAATATAGTGCAGCTTACCAATTCTTAGATATGATGACTGCATTCATTTTCTTTTATAGGCTTTATTTCCTTTATTTTTACCTGGTGATCCAGCCCATAAGACTCTTAACATCTTCCTTGAAGGCTAAGTTCACTTTTTATAAAAAAAAAAATATATATATATAAAATAAATGCACATCTTTTAAAATCTGGTAAAGTGCATTCATTATTTTTTTACATTGCATACTGTAAAGCATTGCACCCGTGACAGCAGATTGTGGGTGCAATGCCTGGATCCTGCAGACTCTTAGTACACTTTTTTGATATGGTCAGGCAGTTACTGAATGGCACCAGCACCCTCATAGTTCATTGAGAAATGTAAAGCCATCAGCCACAATGGATGATGGTACTTGTAGTCTATTTATTCACAGGAAACTGTGAATGAATGACGTTGACGGAGCCCCGCGCAGCGGGCCCACTGGCGGTGGGAGGTGGGTGGATAGGAGCATGGTGTAGCATGTGACATACTCCTAAAGGTGAACTTTTCCTTTAGGCTAGGTTCACACTAGTCCGAGAATCGGACCGACATTAGGAGCACAAGTCGCATTACATCGCAAAATCAATGATTCCCTATCAGAGCCGTCTTAACTGGTCCGACACAAGTTGGACTCACTTTGAAAAAGGTTCCTGTACTACCTTTATCCGACTTTGATCCTACTTCAGCCCATTGAATATCATTGAAGTCGGATCAAAGTCGGATCATTGTCTTAACTGATTGGATTTTGGCATGTGATTTGTGCTCTGAGGATCTTGAAGTGGAACTCCCCGCCAAATTAAAAAATGCCCATGTTGATGAGAACAAGGGCCTCTTCCCGACATCCCTTCCCGGTGTATTTCGGGGTCTGCGGGCGGGGGACTTATCGAAATCTGGAAGCCCCCTTTAACAAGATGTCCCCCATATCCCGGCCCCCCCACCCTATGTGAAATGAGTATCTGCTACATTGTACCCCTACCCATTCACCTAAAAAAAAGGTGTCAAAAATAAACACACTACACCCATTTTTAAAGTATTTTATTAAATCAGCTCTGACGTCTTCTCCCTCCGATTTCTTCTCCCCTCTCCAGTGTCTTCTTTCTTCTACTCTTTTGCCGGGTCTTCTTCCTTCTGAGGGGTCTCTGCTCTTTCTCCCTCTGTTCTTCTTCCCATGCTGACTCGACGCAATCTCTTGCATGAATGCTGTTTCTGCACTGTGCATTGACTTATACTGGCATGGCGTGGGGCCACCCGCTGACGTCATCCAGAGGTCCTGTCCCCTTATGACATCATCACCCCATCATGCCTCAGACGGTGACATCATAAGGGGGCAGGGCCTCCGGATGACTTCAGCAGGTGGCCCCGCCCCATGTCAATTTAAGTCAACGCACAGCGCGGAGACAGCAGGTATAGTGCAGGAGATCATGTTGAGTCAACATAGGAAGAAGGAAGAACAGAGTGAGAAGACAGTGGAAAAGACCCCACAAAAGAGCCGAAGATGACGCGGAGAGGGAGAAGACCCCGCAAAAGAGTCGAAGACGCCGGAGCTGATTTCATAAAATACTTTAAAAACTGGGGTAGTGTGTTTATTGTTCACACTTTTTTAGAAGAATGGGTAGGGGTACAATGTACCCCATACTCATTCACATAGGGTGGGGGGCCGGAATCTGGCCCCCTGTTAAAAGGGGGTTCCAGATTACGATAAGCCCCCCTCCCACAGACCCCGACAACCAGGGCCGCTGATAGGGGGGTACAGCCAGCCCCCGTGTGGGGAGCCCGGAGCACACAGGAGGGCCCACACAGGGGGGATTAGTGACAGGTGACCATTGTGTCTCTTTTCCTCTAGCAGATGAACATTGCTCTCCTTCCGCCTTGCTACAAGCTTTTATCTGATAAGAAAGCTACAGTGTCTCTCACTAATCCCCCTCCCTGTGTGGGCCCCCCTCCTCTCAGTACTGGAGTTTGTTATCTCTAACTTACTCTAACTGTTATCTTGAACTCCCTGCACACTGGCTTAAAAAAAAAAAAATTGTTGCTTCTACAGGAGTTTAGTGTTTTGCCTGTAGAAGCAGCTCAATGTTATCCTATGTGTCCATACCCATAAGGGTGATTACAGGCATATTTTAAGCTCAACCTTTAAGAGACAGAAAAAAAACCCTTCTGGTTCTCCTAAACTCGTCTAAACTTTATACAAAAAATGTTCTATATGAGCGTTTTTTTCTGCCAAGTGAACTGGAGTTTTTTTAAGCCCAGTGTGCATGGAGCTTAACTTTTTTTCTCTCTCTGTCCCTCTGATCCCGGAGCCTGCATATTTTTTTCATCTCATCTCATTTTGATTTATTAACTCAGTTTTATCTTTTAGATTTAGCAGGAGTTCTGTGAGTTATGTTGTATTTGTGTCTGCTAATAGTTTTATTGTATTTTTAGAAAAATATAGCTTTAATACTTTCTTGGGGGGGCCCTGTCAAATAGTCTGCGATTTCTATCAGCAGCCCTGCCGACAAGCAGCAAGGGTTGTTGGGAAGACAACATGGGGACAAGGTGCTTTGGGGTGGGGGGTGCAGAACCCCTGCCCCAAAGCACCCATACTCCCCATGTTGAGGGCATGGGGCCTGGTATGGTCCAGGAGGGGGGGACACTCACTCATCCCCACCCCCTTTCCTGGCCTGCCAAGCTGCGTGCTCAGATAAGGGTCTGGTATGGATTTTGGTGGGGACCCCACGCCATTTTTATGGCGTGGGGGTTCCCCTTAAAATCCATACCAGACCAAAGGGCCTGGTATGCTCTTGGAGGGGGAACCCATGCCGTATTGTTGGGATCAAAGTCGGATCCCGTTCACAGAAGTCGGACCGATGTAGGTCCGATATAGGACTGTTGTAGGACACATGTCGCAGAGCAAAGTCGGACCGTTTTTGTGTTGGATAGTGTGAACCTAGCCTAAAACAGGTCATGTTGTCCTCAAAAAGTGGCAGCAAAAGAGTTGATACAAACCATTTAATACTGACAGGGGTGCTTAGAATGATCAGCTTTTATTTGTTTTTTGTGAAACATTTATCCCAAAAGAAAAATACAAATCTCTTACTGTAACAAATGCTCAACGTTATATGTGAATATAAGGTTTAAGTTGTTTGCAACCTGAATAAATATACAATGAATATACCTTAAGTGTGGACACGTTATGATTAATAAATTATGATGGTGCCTAAAAAACACTCTTAAAGTGCACAGTGCATATGTATAACAGATATATCAACAATTACAATAAAAAGTCCAAATAATAGACACCTCAAGTGTGGGAGGCATCTATTGCACTCGATATGAATAGATAAAGTCTATTGCATTCAATATAAATAAATAAAGTCCAAGCCTTAATTGTGAAAGTGTCTAGTGTCAGAAGTTAACATATAAAGGTGACTGGTGTCAACACACAAAATGTGAGGAATCCTCCACCGCTACCAATATGCGCTTACCAGAAACTGGTAAATGACCAGCAGGAAGAATGTTTTTGTGGTGGATTTCCACTATCCTCAACTTGGGATCTTCTCTAGAGCTCCATATATGGCTGTTTCTCCCGGTAATGATATTCAGAGATGACCGTTAGGATGCCCAAATTGCTTGTCACAGTAGTTATTCAACGTGTCATGGAATGAAATGAGAGGAAATCTCGCCATAGTGTAAAACCATAATCATATTTATTAAGAATGGTATAAAAACACTTACATCTCAGTAAGCAGTGATGAGCTCATCAATCAAGAACTGGTGCAGTAACCTGGGGAGACAGAACCCGATGCGTTTCGTCTCTAACAGGACGTCTCAACTGATAGAACACCTTTGGGATGAATTGGAGCGGAGACTGCGAGCAAGGCCTTCTCATCCAACATCATTGCCTGACCTCACAAATGTGCTTTTGGAAGAATGGTCAAACTTTCCCTTAGACAAACTTCCAAATCTTGTGGACAGCCTTCCCAGAAGAGTTGAAGCTGTTATAGCTGCAAAGGGTGGGCCAACTCAATATTGAACCCTATGGACTAAGACTGGGCTGCCATTAAAGTACCAGTCCCAATACTTTTGGTAATATAGTGTATTACTTTTTAGGGTGTTTAGATATCCATTAAGACTGGTGACAATTGTCTTCTGGTTGGATGCTATACGTTTTTGAATGTTATTGTTTGTTTGTTTTTTTCATGATGTTAATAAATAAAATCATGGTAAGGATAATTTATTATAGTGATATTCTTGGTTTTAATGCATACAGTTTATTTTAGGCTGTTCCACTATGGCAGGATTTGGGCTAATATGTGTCTTTAGTTGTAATATTATGTCGTTTCTTTCATCTCTATAGTGTTTATTATGCCGGAGTAATGTTCCCATGTCTGTCCTTGCTTATTTTATAGTTTAAAGCAATCTGCAGACTAACTGGGACAGAAAGCCCCTGCCTAAGGCCTGATATGATTTTTGAGATCATTTGAAGAAGATTTAATAAGAATTTTTTATTACAAGGATCAGAAGTGAAAGAATGCTATAAAATATTTTGTAGTTGGTTTATGTGATTTGCAGAGTTATAATTGATCATCTTTTCACAGCAGCAGATAACTTTTAGATTGTCATTTCTCTGTACTCTAAGCGATGGTTTGTAGGAATACCAATTCTTAAAAAACATTTGCTGCGCAGAAATTATTTTAAACACGTTTTAACCAATAGACTCTATTGTGACTGTTCATTATCAACTGTACCTAGCACATACAGTGTTGTGATTGTCAGCCAGCCTTATGATTAAGCGCTTCTTGTGAAAAGTGCCAAGGCTCTTTACATCACGCCGCTGTTTGTAACCATTTTGATTCTAAAAAAAATCTCGGTCACCTGGAAGTCCATGTGCCATCACATCATCTTGGATTGTTGAAATTTAGTTTAGCAGACTGGGACCTAGCCTTAGGCCAGAGGGTAGTGAGCTGCTTTCCCAAGCGAAAGTTGTTTCTTCTTAAATATGTCATTCTGCTTACGTTTTTGAAAATTGGTATGTATATAACCAACCTTAGGCGGAAGATACAATTGCTCCCTAGTAGTCTTGCACTAGGTTCAGAAAAGTCCTGCTGCCAATTTTGATAGCTTTACTAAAACATACATCAGATTCAGGCAATTATTAATAGCACCAAGTTCAAAAGGATTTACATCTAGTTTGTAGATAACAAAACTGGAGGTAATTAAGACCAGCTCTAAATTGGCATACAGACAGGTACAGTGTCCATCTCTGTACTCTGTATCAGATGGCATGTTGCCGCTGCTATCCCCTCCCTTGCCCACCTGTCACTGGTTACCAAGAATGCTATTGGTTCACAGTCAACAGCCTCCTAGCAACCAGTGACCTTAACCTTGGGCAGAGCCTGATTGGGAAATTGAGGAATTAGTTCCCCATCAGGTCCACTCTCTCCTTGTGATTGACAGCAGGCAGTGGTTGGATTGTGTATCAAATTGCATCCGTGATTTTTACAACTGTCTATAAATATCAGGGTCTAATAATTTGTCATGCTGTGCTGATTTTTTAAGTGTAAACCATGCAGATTACTTGATATGGGTATTGTCAGTGTCTCCATGTTGTGTTTAAATATCAATTGTCTTAGTTTTCAATAGGAGTTCTGTTATTTTGCAAGCTGTCAGTAAAAAATGTGCTCAGCCAGTAAATTTCCCAGGTTTTGCCAGTAAAAAACGCTGCGGGAGGTTGGCAACACTGGCGTGGGGGGGGGGGGGGGGCGTGCAGAGAGCTGCTGACTGACAGTCACCAGCTCTCTACTCACGGAGCTGTGAGAACTGAGTGATCTGCGGTGTTCGATTGCTCAGTTCTCAGTGTCAGAGCCGATGCTGCATCCTCCTAGGTAAGAAAGATTCTTAAAAAAAACAAAACAAAAACCCATACTTCTCTTCTAATAGCAAACACCCAAGAACCTGAATATTTCACATCATTATAAAGTATGATACTAGCAGAAATCACATCTCTATACATAAAATACACAATAATAAATACCTTATAAACCTCTGTTTGATCACCTTGAGTTATGGCACTTACTCTCATTTCAAGAGCTTATCATACTGTGTACAAGTCCTTAGAGTGAAATGCTTCTTTGTAAACTTGTATTATCATTACACATTATTGATGTGTGCATGAAAAACATTGACCATTGCTGGATAAAGCCCAAGTGAAATAATAATACACAATAAAGATAGATCTGATTCCTGCGTCAGTTGATCTTTTCAAAGTCACAATGTTGGCAGCAGTGAAGTGCGGTTTGTTTACTGTATGTGGTTTGGTCAATCAGTAAAGTTGTACAGTAGATCCAAGACAAAGGCAGCAGGTATAGAAAAGCGCTTACTCTTGACAAGCCACATTACTGTATATCCCATGGATGGTAATGAATCTTAATTGTGAGATCTGTTAATTTAGTATCACACCCTCATTTTCCACTTCTCAAATATCGCACACCAGTGTTACTATTATACTGTGAACGTGTCACTTTAACTGGAAAATGATGATTAGATCATACAGTATATCTTGTTGTTATGATGGATGTGTTTATGAGACGTTCTATGCAAGTAACATGTATATATGGTTGTGCTAAGCAATGATGGAAAACCTTCATGTCACCTTTGACATTTGAAGATATAATATCAGCATTTCATTTCACAATTATCCACTTTAAAGGGGTCATCAAGAAATGAGTGCTTGATAATGTAGCAGTTTACTAATTAGATAAAGGAACATGTTTCCTCTGAGTCTGTGAGAGTCCTACGCAATGTTACAGTAGAACACAGAAGTCACAGTGGGCGCAGTTGCACCATATTGAATAATTATCTGTAGGATCCAGGCACAGATCAGTGACAAGAGCTCTGACTACGTGCAGTTCACAGATTTCTGCAAAAGAATTGCAAATGAAAAATAAGTCTCTTCCCTCTGCAGATTTGCTGATTTTTCAACCAGGGTATACAGGGTTTCTTCAGGGGAGCCTTGGCAAAATGCCTAAAAATTGCCTAAAAATTGTATACAAGCTGACGTGCGGATGATGGCTAACTTTTTAGCTACACATTGTTAGCTAGTTTTCATTGTGCACCATTGCAACCTAGCTGCCGGTGCCCTAACAACCAATGGCATCAGTTGATAAGAAGGATGTCAGTCACCTGCATAGTATCCTTGTTTGACCCTCCCCTGCCCCTCTCCATCAGCGTTGGGGTCACATTAGCTGAGTGATGAAGAGAAAAACCGGAATACTAGTCAGTACCGGTTGCTTTGGAAGTATAAGTCACCTCTAACGTTGGGTGTCCTACTTGGACTTGTGGATGTTGCTGCATTATGTAAAACGATTAAAATAGTTTTTACTTTTTAGAATGGGGTGCCTCAAGACTGTCCTTAATTTTTTAAAGGGTGCCTCGAGACGGTCCATAATTTTTTAAAGTGTGCCTCGAGATTGTCCATAATTTTTAAAGGGTGCCTTGACTGGAAAAAGCGTGAGAAACAGTGATCTAAGGTGCCTGGTGGTACACCCTATCCCACTATCAAAATTGTGTTGGGACGTAGTGTGACACACGTGGTGGGAGTAAGATAGAGGATGGATCATGATAAAAAGGTTTATTTGGGAAATTATTGTTATTGTTTTCTCTTTTTGATTACTTGTATATGAAATATTATGTATTCATGTTAATTTCCCAAATAAACCTTTTTATCATGATCCATCTTCTTACTCCCACCACGCGTATCACACAAAGTCCCAACCCAGTTTTATACTTTACCAAGTAATAGGGATGGAAGCGCATGACCCTACCATGTCATGGCTTCATATAAAGTCCCAATCCTCCCCACCCCTCCTTTTTTTCTTACTGTCCCACTATCAGAGGCCTCTAAAACGTCTGTGCATGTTTAATATTTTTGAAAGTCAGAACTTGAAAGTTATCCTTATGGCAGTCTAAGGCTGATGACACATAGGCGATGATGCCGCTAGGTATCTTGCTCCTGGCAATTTGACAAACTCCTCAGTGGATCGCTAAGAGGCATCCTCTTTGTCTCTATGGAATTGTTCCCTTTGTAGCTGAGGCAGCGAGATGTCACTCCCATAATTATCGATTGAGGTTCAGACAGAGCAACATACCATTGCATCTGGCTACAGAGGGAGTGATTCCACATGGGCCGACAGCTAGCCTTTTTATTGATCCGGCCAATAGCGATTTGTCTTTAGCGGCAGAATCACCCGTGTGTCCTCATCCTTGCACAAAGCTCCAGGCACATAAAAAAACATTGATTCACACTGTACAGTACCCATGTGATTGAGCAACAATGCCTCAGTCACACACACTGAGCTTTATTTATTAACTTAATATTATTTATTAACTTAATACAGTTTTATCTTTTAGATTTTATAGGAATTTTGTAAGTTGTGTTGTGTTTGTGTCCTCTAATAATAATTTGAGTGTGTTTTTAGCAGATATCCTTTTGATATTTTGGAGGGGGGTGGCCTGTCCTTTGCCCTATTGACCCCTATCATCGGCTCTGCTGACCCCTACACACTGCCCTACTGACCTCCCGTCCTCTGCCACCCTGATATTTTTTATTGCACCCCCACATTAGACAGGCTAGATCCGGCCCTGATGTCAACCCTGGAACACTTTTTTTGTGCTGTACAAAAGCCTGACAGAATGTAGTAGGTTTCTTTTGTTATCTTCTAGAGTGCCTTGGGAGCCCCCAAACCTGGAAGCTCATTATGCTTCTGGTTGCCTACAGCTCAGGTCAAGGTCCTGGTAAAAACCCATTTCTAGACCTCTATCTTTATGTGGAACTTGTTCAGTGGAGTGTACACTTCATCGCTTTAACTTCATCATACATGCAAAGGAGTTGCATCACCTGAGGGCAGCTTATTAATGCCGAACGAAGATGCAGAAAGTGGGAGAAGCTTTAAGGAAGATATCACTGACGGCTGTGGAGCAACAAGTGAGAATGTAGAGCTGATTCGGGGGAGCAAGGCAACCTAGAGGGAAATTTGGCATAAATTGCAAGTGCTTTTCTCCTCCTCCATCCTATAGGTCTGCTTTATGAGCTAAAAGTCAATATTTGCATATTGGTGAGTCTGGATTGGGGGGCTCCAGGACACTATGGAAGATAACAAAAGGTCCAAGCAATGTTTTCTTTATTGACAGTTGTATTTTAAGAAGTCTAGGCAGTTCAAATTTTAATGATAAATAAGCCATAAAAAATACCTACGTCTCTAAGTCTGCCTTTGGTTTTGGAAGCATTGCTTGGCTGGAGCCACAGTAGATCATCTTGTTATAACCACAGGCCTGCTTTCAGTTCTTAAGCTAGCCATACATGGATCAAAATTTGACTTTTTTTTAGCAGGGATTGGAGAATTTCAATCCATGTATGGGCAGGGTGGTTGTACAGATCGACTCCTGTACAACCGCCCTGTCGATTTTTTGCCACTCGATCAGAACTGCTGACTATAGCTGGCAGTGCTGATCAGTGTATTCTGATGACGGGGAAGTGTCTCTGCTGTCAGGATGAATATCTCAGCAGGGAGGATTCCCCTATCTACATCTAATGTGTGGATAGGGGAATCAAGTCTTTTTTTTTTGTTTATTGTTCAACCCATTGAATAAAAAATGACTCATCTATGGCCAGCCGTAGACTTCTGAGTTCTGACTTCCTGTTCTGGACAGTGATTACCTGCTGCTGATATAGCCCATGAGGTACATAGAATTGTGCAAGCAGAGGGAAAGCAGACATGCTCAGAAATAAATGCTTACAATTAAAGTGATTGTAAAGGCTGAAGGTTTTATAACTTCATGCATTCTATGCATGATGGTAAAAAAAACCTTCTCTATGCAGAAGTCCCCCCAATACTTACCTGCGCCCCATCGCGATCCAGCAATGTGCATGGAGCCTCAGGGGACTCTCTTTCCTCATTGGCTGAGACAGCAGTGGGAGTTATTGACTCCCACTGCTGTCAATCACAGTCAGTGAGGAAAGAGAAGGGCGGGGCTGAAACGTGGCTCTGTGTATGACTCAATGTTTTGTTTTAGTCTTAATCTTAGGACTAAAATGGCATTTTAGTTTTAGTCCCATTTTAGTCATCATATTTTAGTCGACTAAAATCTACAGTACATTTTAAATCCGACACACCCCGGTCTGGACCCCCCCCCCCCCCCACCCAAAAAACAACTAGATGCTATCATTTTCCCATTTTTCTGGAATTAAAAAATTCCCAGGTTTAGTAAATCAACTATCCAAAGGCCCTGGAAGCAGGGGGGACTAGCATGCCCAGACCTTCAGAAATATTTTTATGCAGCCCTACTCACACACAATTGCGAAGGTCCCGGAAACCTATCAACTAAATGATTTGGACCCTTAAAAAATTAAGGTCTTTTTACCCTTTTACTATCGTAGATCAACAAAAAACCCACCCCCCCCCCCCCCCAGGTCTGGCCCCACACAGCCTAAATTTTACATGACAT
>BLSH010433364.1:2339351-2357669 GCA_018402905.1 Glandirana rugosa | reverse complement strand
TTTCCCATTTTTCTGGAATTCAAAAATTCCCAGGTTTAGTAAATCAACTATCCAAAGGCCCTGGAAGCAGGGGGGACTAGCATGCCCAGACCTTCAGAAATATTTTTATGCAGCCCTACTCACACACAATTGGGTGACCTCTGATGATACAAATGCTTCGGTGGTACTAGAAGCAGCCTTCTTGGGGTCCTATGAGTCATTGAGGAATGCATTGTACAGAGGCCTTCAAGCCCCTATTACTCTTACGCATTCTACGAAAACAGTGATATAAAACCATATTTATCACACCTGAGACCTTGCAACACTAATGAGTCGCATGACTCCGGGGAGGGAAAATGGCTAATTGGGCCCAATTTGTACATTTTCACTTAGGGGTGTACTCACTTTTGTTGCCAGCAGTTTAGACTTTAATGGCTGTGTGTCGAGTTATTTTGAGGGGACAGCAAATTTACACTGTTATACAAGCTGTTACACTCACTACTTTACATTGTAGCAAAGTGTCATTTCTTCAGTGTTGTCACATGAAAAGATATAATACATTATTTACAAAAATGTGAGGAGTGTACTCATTTTTGTGAGATACTGTATATAAAATACCCACATGTCCTCAATAAGAAATAAAATTCATAAAGTTTTTAATTCTTTCAGTTCTGTTTTACACACATTTCTTGTACAATCTTGAATGCCCAGTGAATAGCGCTCATGATTCCCTTATTCTTGATTCACAATCTGTAGCGCCAAAATCAATCCAAAATCCGCTTATGCCAGTCTCCTACATGCTTCTCATTCCCCAGAAAGGTCAGTAATTGTTTGCTTGTTATATTTTTTGTCAATATGACCACCTTCTATTTTTCCATCTCATTATTTAGTGCAACATATCATAAAGGAAGAATTCTAAAAAAGGGGGGGAGGGGCTGTGGGATTTTAATGGTACCGACATAGACTTACAACATCAATTTGTTAAAACAATGCTTTTTATTAAGTGAAAAACGTTTTTTTTCTTTTTTGGCATTAAAAAACAAGTTTATGCACATAAGCGATTGCAATACACGTAGGCAATACAGAATGTCATACGGTCTGTAGCATTGTGTTTCTCAACACGTTTCGCGGCAGATCCGCTTCATCAGGAGAGTATCACAAGTACTTAGGACCAAACACTAAAAGTAACAACAAAGTGTTAGTTTACAAAAACAAATAACCACATGCTTAGTATGTATCATGACCGAACATTTGTATTCTTTACACTGTAGTGTACTGGTATTTCTATCACAATAATGCATTGACTGCTAGCAATGCTTACCATGCAAACATTACCACGGAAGCAAAGCGCTGAAGGCATCGGATATTCCCCTTATGTGCATAAACTTGTTTTTTAATGCCAAAAAAAGAAAAAAACTTTTTTCACTTAATAAAAAACATTGTTTTAACAAATTGATGTTGTAAGTCTATGTCGATACCATTAAAATCCCACAGCCCCTCCCCCCCTTTTTTAGAATTCTTCATGTCAATTCGGGATGTAGGTACCTCTATGTCAATTTTTAAGTGCTGAGCTTGCTTTATAATATCATAAAGGAAGGAGAATGTATTTGTTAAAAGTAACTAATTAGCTGGTGCTATGCCAGGGGTAGTATACTGTATACATGAGCAAGATTGGTTTTAGGTGTTCCCTAGAGGGAAATTTGGCATAAATTGCAAGTGCTTTTCTCCTCCTCCATCCTATAGGTCTGCTTTATGAGCTAAAAGTCAATATTTGCATATTGGTGAGTCTGGATTGGGGGGCTCCAGGACACTATGGAAGATAACAAAAGGTCCAAGCAATGTTTTCTTTATTGACAGTTGTATTTTAAGAAGTCTAGGCAGTTCAAATTTTAATGATAAATAAGCCATAAAAAATACCTACGTCTCTAAGTCTGCCTTTGGTTTTGGAAGCATTGCTTGGCTGGAGCCACAGTAGATCATCTTGTTATAACCACAGGCCTGCTTTCAGTTCTTAAGCTAGCCATACATGGATCAAAATTTGACTTTTTTTTAGCAGGGATTGGAGAATTTCAATCCATGTATGGGCAGGGTGGTTGTACAGATCGACTCCTGTTCAACCGCCCTGTCGATTTTTTGCCACTCGATCAGAACTGCTGACTATAGCTGGCAGTGCTGATCAGTGTATTCTGATGACGGGGAAGTGTCTCTGCTGTCAGGATGAATATCTCAGCAGGGAGGATTCCCCTATCTACATCTAATGTGTGGATAGGGGAATCAAGTCTTTTTTTTTTGTTTATTGTTCAACTTAGGACCAAACACTAAAAGTAACAACAAAGTGTTAGTTTACAAAAACAAATAACCACATGCTTAGTATGTATCATGACCGAACATTTGTATTCTTGACACTGTAGTGTACTGGTATTTCTATCACAATAATGCATTGACTGCTAGCAATGCTTACCATGCAAACATTACCACGGAAGCAAAGCGCTGAAGGCATCGGATATTCCCCTTATGTGCATAAACTTGTTTTTTAATGCCAAAAAAAGAAAAAAACTTTTTTCACTTAATAAAAAACATTGTTTTAACAAATTGATGTTGTAAGTCTATGTCGATACCATTAAAATCCCACAGCCCCTCCCCCCCTTTTTTAGAATTCTTCATGTCAATTCGGGATGTAGGTACCTCTATGTCAATTTTTAAGTGCTGAGCTTGCTTTATAATATCATAAAGGAAGGAGAATGTATTTGTTAAAAGTAACTAATTAGCTGGTGCTATGCCAGGGGTAGTATACTGTATACATGAGCAAGATTGGTTTTAGGTGTTCCCTAACTATCATTGTATATTAGGTGTGGGAGATTGCTGGGCATATTGGAAATTTCATTATAATATTACTAGTGGTAATAGATACAGCTGCTATATATCATTTAATACAGTGGTTCTCAACCTTTGAGACCAGGGCCTGGTAAATTTTTCCAAAAACTTTTATGCTCTAACAGTAAAATATAAAGTGTATACTCACAATAAAAGCTGGGTGTTATTGTGGAGGGGATGGGGGTTGTGGAGTGGGTTAGTAGTAGATTTGGTGGCACTGTAGGAGATGAGATTTCTGGAGGAAGCTGGGGGGCACTGTGGGACATTGTTGAAGGTTGGGGGGCAATATGGAGGGCTGGAGACTATGTAGGAGGCTAGGTGGCACTGTGGGAAGCTGGGAGGCACTGTGGAGGCTGAGGGCTTCCAGGGGGCTTTCGGGCGCTGTGGGTACTATGGGAGGTGGGGGGCACTGTGGGAGCTGGGGTGCACTGTGGGAGGTTAAGGGATCTACAGGTGGCTGGAGGCCTGGCAGAAGGGAGGCCACAGACGACTGCTATTGACGGTATTCATGATAAGATTAATATTGTGATGTTTCCGTTTTTGAGTTTTGAGTTGTCAGTCATTTTCGAAAAGTTGCCTTGTAACCATAAATAGTTTTTGCAGATATGCTTTCAATCATGTGGTTTAGAATCCATTAGGAGTACCACATTTCTAAGTGCTTGCATAGAAGTCATTTTAAGAGCTTGCCCAAGCCCCATCTGCATTAGGCTTCATTCAGGCTGAGCAAAGTACTTGAATAGGCTCATTCAGATGCTTTATACTGGGTTCAACTAGACAACTAAGCACACATTTCCACAGGGAGACCATTGCTACTGCAAGTGGCAGATGGGAGGGGTCCTCTAATTGCACTAAGCAAAGCTTGATGAAGGTAAGGTAGCTTTGCCGGCTACTGTTAATCTCTTTTTCATATTATGCTCATAAAGTGCCTGATATATAATCTATGTAGTTGACATAATGGCAACCTATACAATTTCCATTCCCCCACAGTCATTTCCCAGTGCAGATCTTAATCTGTTTGGGTATTGTGAATTGCCTGCGACAGTACTTACTTCCCTTGAAGTTATATAGTTTTATACATTTGGCTTAGGTGTTGTCATATCTGGAAGAACTGTCCTACCTTGATTCACCAGAAGATGGCATTGCAGATAAATTGTGGAATTACAATATCTGGTGAGCAAATTGAAATTAATCCATTAATTGTCCCTTTTTAATTCTTTTATTTGCCTAAATATATAGACAGTGGCCAACGACTACTTCAGCTATAACCAAAGGCATGCCTTTTTTCAGTTTTGTATAGGGAGTGGAGAGGGATTAGAACACCTGTCTCTACCCCCATTAGAGAGATTGTCCTACTTTATGTGCCCTGGTGAAAAATAAATTCCCACATTTTTAATGATCAACAAAATAGGATTAGAGGGGAACCCTTCCAGGCCTCATGCACACTGGACATTTTGCAAACTCTCTTAGAAGCCTTACCTCCTGGCAGCAGCGTATTAGCAGACAAAAAGCCTGATGCTTGCAAAAGTGCCTAAAGCTTTTATGAGATTTTAGGCATGTTTACAGGTGTCAGGAGCTTGGGCATTAATTCATTTCATTGGCCAGAATAATAATTTATTAAGGCCATTGAAATAAATTACTGCTTAATGCAACTCAATGCATTTAGGTATCTAGATGTGGTGAAGACAACTTGATGAATTTCAAACCGAGAGTCAGAATGGGAAAGAAAGGGGATTTAAGTGACTTTGAATGTGGCATGGTTGTTGATGCCAGACGAGCTGGTGTAAGTATTTAAAAAAACTGACGATACTGGGATTTTCACGCACAACCATCTATAGGGTTTACAGAGAATGGTCCGAAAAAGAGAAAATATCTAGTGAGCGGCAGTTGTGTGGAGGAAAATGCCTTGAGGATGCCAGAGGTCAGAGGAGAATGGGCAGACTGGTTCGAGATGATAGAAAGGCAACAGTAACTCAAATAACCACTCGTTACAACCAAGGTATGCAGAATACCATCTCTGAATGCACAAAGCATTGAACCTTGAAGAAGATTAACTACAGCAGCAGAAGACCACTCCGGGTGCCACTCCTGTCAGCTAAGAACAGGAAACTAAGGCTACAATTTGCACAGGCTCACCAAAATTGAACTATAGAAGATTGGAAAAATGTTGCCTGGTTTGATGAGTCTAAATTTCAGCTGCGACATTCAGATGGTAGGGTCAGAATTTGATATAAACAACATGAAAGCATGGATCCATCCTGCCTTGTATCAACAGTTCAGGCTGGTGATGGTGGTGTAATGGGGATATTTTCTTGGCACACTTTGGCCCCCTCAGTACCAATTAAGCATGGTTTAAGTGCCACGGCCTACCTGAGTATTGTTGCTGACCATGTCAATCCCTTTATGACTACAGTGTACCCATCTTCTGATGGCACCTTCCAGCAGGATAATGCACCATGTCACAAATCATCTCAAACTGGTTTCTTAAACATGACAATGAGGTCACTGTACTCCAATGGCCTCCACAGTCACCAGATCTCGGTCCAATAGACCACCTTTGGGATGTGGTGAAAAGGGTGATTTGAATCATGGATGTGGAGTCAACAAATCTGAAGCAACTGAAATGATGCAATCATGTCACTATGGACCAAAATCTCTGAGGAATGTTTCCAACACCTTGTTGAATCTATGCCACCAAGAATTAAGGCAGTTCTGAAGACAAAAGGGAGTTTAACCTGGTGCTAGCAAGGTGTACCTAATAAAATGGCCAGTGAGTGTATACTTTGGACACATACAAGTTAAGTAAATAATAATTTAATATCTACCTTTCACCTTTATGGGGTACTGTAAAATATAGACTATTAAAGACAAACAGAATTCTTCAGCAACTTTGAAACCCTGGGCCCTGTAATAAATGTAATTGGTTATGTGCATGGAAGTTTGATCCCATTAAATATCCAATAAATGCTCAGTGTATGTGGTTACAAATGATACGACTTATTTTTCCTCTGAAGGATCCATTAAAACACTGTAGTTATGGACAGTGATACAACGGAAATCGTTTCCTCGACCCCAGACAAAATTGGACATGGCTGCTTACCCAATTTGCAATATTTTGCAGCAAAAACAGGTTTCACTGATATGTGGTCACTAATTAATTTGGGTGGGAATAAGCAGTTGGCTTCTAGCAGAATAGATATTGACCTAGATCAGTGGTTCTCAACTCCTGTCCTCGGGACCCACTAACAGGCCAGGTTTGCAGGATAACTGAAATACATCACAGGTGATATCATTTGCTGCTCAGTGATTGCAGTGTTCTAGTCTGCATCTCCCCAAGGTAATACTTAAAATCTGGCCTGTTGGTGGGTCCCAAAGACAGGAGTTGAGAACCACTGACCTAGATCCTTTCTGTTCACAAAAGTGCCTTTCAGTGAGAAAATATTTTTTCCAAAGTTAGCACACCCTTAATTGACATAAATGATACTTCCTTGAATTCCTGATGCCATAAGTTAAAACTCAGTGCAAACCTGGCAGTCATGAGAAGAAACACAAATATGATTACAATAAATCCACAGTGTATTCCTTATACATTTAATTTCCACAGTGTATTTTAGTCATATTAACAAGGCATTTTTTTCTTTTTTTTTTTTAGAATTACCCTATTGTGATTTGCAAATGCTGTTATGAGCAGTTGTAAGGTGATCATTCGTACAATAGTGCCATCTGGATCAAGCTATGCATTATCTGTACGTGACCCACTTCTGCAATAATGACAGGATTGACATAACTTTGAAAGCAAAGTCAGGACATCCATGTGACATAAGGTTCACTTTGGTTACAGGATTTTTTTGTCTTAGCAGGTGAATGATATGTGTGACCTAAACAAGAAGTCAACCCCTTGGGGGTTCTTCTCACATGTTCTGGGAATTTCTACATTTGTGTTCTAAGTTTTCTGCAATCCTGTAAAGTAGAGTCGATGTTATATTAATATTGTAGAAGCATAACTGTGTTTGGAAGACATTTATTTACTTGCTAAATTATTTCCACCGCAAAGAGGTAGCTTGTACTATAATACACAGTGGGGGAAAAAATATTTCATCCCCTGCAGATTTTGTAAGTTAGCCCACTTAAAAAGAAATGAAAAGTTTACAATTGTTATCATATGTGACTGTGTATTTTAAATGATAGAGACAGAATATCAAGAACAAATCCAGAAAAAAACATATGATACAAATGTTTAAAATTGAGTTGCAGTTCAGTGAGTAAAATAAGTATTTGATCCTCTACCACCCAACAATAATTTTGGCTCCCACAGACTGGCTACAGTATGTGCTCGTGTGGTACACAGATTAGTCCTGTCAATTTAAGGTGTTCCTAGCGACAACTCGATGTGTATAAAAGACACCAGTCCACAGAATCTCTTCCAAACCTCACCATCATGGGCAAGACCAAAGGACATCAGGGACAAGATTGTAGACCTGCACAAAGCTGGAATGGGCTACAAGACCATCGGCAAGAAGCTTGGTGAGGAGACAACTGTTGGAGTGATTATTCGAAAATGGAAAAAATACAAAATAACCATCAATCGCCCTCAGTCTGGAGCTCCATACAAGATTTTGCCTCATGCGGTAAGGATGATCATGAGAAAAATTAGGGATTAGCCCAGAACTACATGGAAGGAGCTTGTGAATGATCTCAAGGCAGTAGGGACCACAGTGACCAAACGACCATTGGTAACGCAATACGCCATCATGGACCGAAATCTTGTAGCGTCCGCAAGGCCCTCCTCCACAAGAAGGCAAATGTACAGGCCCATTTGAAGTTTGTCAAGTAACATCTAAATGATTCAGAGAAGGATTGGGATAAAGTGTTGCGGTCAGATGTGACCGAAATAGAGCTCTTTGGCATTAACTCGGCTCGTCGTGTTTGGAGGAAGAAAAATTATGACTATGACCCTAAGAGCACCTTCCCTACAGTCAAGCACGGCGGTGGAAACATTATGCTATGGGGCTGTTTCTCTGCTAAAGGTACAGGCTGACTTTGCCGCATTGAGGAGCCAATGGACGGGGCCATATATTGAAAAAATCTTGGATGAGAACCTTCTTCCCTCAGCCAGAACAATAAAGGTGGGTTGTAGATAAGTCTTCCAGCATGGCAATGACCCAAAACATACCACCAAGGCAACAATAGGGTGGCTCGAGAAGAAGCACATTAAGGTCATGGAGTGGCCTAGCCAGTCTACAGACCTTAATCCTATGGAACATTTATGGAGGGAGCTGAAAATCTGTAAAGAAGAGTGGACCAAAATCCCTCTTGAGATGTGTGCAAACCTGGTAACCAACTACAAGAAACGTCTTACCTTTGTGCTTGCCAACAAGAGTTTCTCCACCAAGTACCAAGTCATGTTTTGCTTGGGGATCAAATACTTATTTTACTCACTGAACTGCAACTCAATTTATAACATTTGTATCATGTGTTTTTTTCTGGATTTTTGGTTGATATTCTGTCTCTATCATTTAAAATACACATATGATAAAAATTATAGACCCTTCATTTCTTTGTAAGTGGACAAACTTTCAAAATCTGCAAGGGATCAAAAAAATGATTTTCCCCTCTGTAAATATATTTACAGATGTAACTGGAGCTTTTTTTCTCAGAGAATAGGTGCAGGAGTGAACCTTATGTCACATGGACATCCTGACTTTGCTTTCAAAGTTATTCAAAGTTATGTCAATACCCCTTACCCACCTCCCAGTATGTCTTCCTTAGAAAATACAGAACCAAGTATCATTTTATGCTACTGAGTAATTTGTATGGAACTTGTTAATGACAACAAGAAAAGCAGTAAAATAGATGTACTTCAGTCAGCAAGAAACACCCCGCAGCAATAATGTACCTGCCACAACATCAATAGATCCCACCCAGTGACAATAGATCTTTCAGCAACAAACATCAATAGACCCTTCAGAACACCCAGTACCCCTTACCATTATATACATTCAGTGCTGGAGTTGCCAGAACTGCATTCCCCCATGTTTTCGCTGAAAAAAAGTAGTGCGTGTAACAATATATAACAGTTAAAGACAGGGTCTCATTAGGTACCAAATGCATTGACCAATCATCTATCATCAGATATAAAATTTTGAAAACAGGTAATTTTTCTCCTTCATTGATGTGCGTTGATGAGGCTGCACTGATGGGCACTGATAGGCTGTACTGATGGGCACTGATAGGTGGTACTGATGGGTGGCACTGAAGGGCACTGATAGGTGGCACTGAAGAACACTGATAGGTGGCACTGATAAGCAGCACTGATAGGTGACACTGGTAGGCACTGGTAGGTGACACTGATAGGCAGCACTGATCAGTGGCACTGATGATGAGTCACTGGTGGGTATTGATAGGTGGCACTGTGGACACTGATACGTGGCACTGTGGGCACTGATAGGTGGCAGTGTGGGCACTGGTAGATGGCACTGGTGTGTACTGATAGGTGGCACTAGCAGGTGGCACTGGTGGGCACAGATGAGCAGCCATGGCTCTCTGTGTGAGGGGGCCGATGTCCCTCTGACAAAAGCCAGTGAACAGCTTTTTTTCCCCTCACGCTGTCAAAAAAAAATTTACCAATCCTCTGTTTACATCACGTGATCAGCTGTCATTGGCTGATAGCTGATCACGTGGTAAGGGACCGGATTCAGCCCCTTCCTCCGACCTGTGGTCATCCGAGTCTCATAGACTACAGCCGAGTCTCATAGATTACAGAGCGCGCCTGTTAAAAATACTGCACTTCATTCTCACTTATATATTTTAAGGTCAGAAGACCCGCTGGGGAGATTCGTTCTTCAATTTGTCCTGGTGACTATTGCCACCAAGACAAATCAACTTGTCATCAGATCGAGAAGTGAGGGAAAACCTCCATGATAGGAAGTCTCTTCAGTGGGATACAAACATAAAAAAAAAAAACCAAAATTGAAAAAATGATAGCTTTAAATATAGTTAAAAACGTTTTTGCTTCCTATTGCAATCCTTTAAATGTTTGCATTAATTTAATAACCCACAGATGAAAAGTCTCATTTACATTTTGATTAAAAAAACTGTTAATTAGCAATGTATGTCAGGTAGATAGTGTAAAGAAGCAAGAAATAGCATGGGTCATAATAACCTTTCATCAACTAGCACTTGTTATTCACGGCTCTCAATAGACTTTACTCTTTCTAAAGGGGTCACATTTCACACCAAAGTGGCAGTTTATCTGGCATTTATATATAGTGTAAAAATGGGTTGCTTGATTGGAGAATCCCAGTCTTGAAAGATGGTCCCTTAATAACTGTCACTTTTCCTAAAATATAATAAATACCCCTTTAATATGTTGATAAAAAGTTAATGAATTCAGCTCAGTAAAAAGAATTTCTAGTCTGAGGAGGACCATTAGCCCGTGTAAGAAATTTCAGAAGTATACAATTTTGCATTTATATAGATTAACATCTTGACCTGCGTTTTTTGTATTTTAGTGCATTTCCTGCACAGTGGAGTCATGTTTTAAAATTGGCACTGTTGGCAGCCCAGTATGAAATGTAATTTCCCACAATCTATTTGTCAAACATGTCACTCGTATATCTGAATATGTTTCAGAGTTCTCTCAGAGGCGATTTAAATGTGCTGACTTTACAAGTTAAGTCTGCAGAAGTCTAACAAAATGTATCACAAAGAAGAAGCACTGAAAACATATTTAAATATTTAAAGTATGACTCCAGACAATTTTTTTATTCGTTTTTTTTTTCTTGTTCGATATTTTTATTGAAAAGTAAAGAAAATGATACAAAGCATATAAGCATCTTACCACTTGGCTGTACATGAAAAGTGAGTGCATGAGATACATAACTTCCATAGATAAATAGGATACAGTGCGGTCATGGCAGTTGCGTAACCTCGTTGTTAGGTTTTTTTTTATTCATTTTGCATTAAGTGTGTTTTTGTGGCTTTCTGAACCTTCAGTGGGGGGATTCATAATTTCTTGATGGCCGGGGTGGGAAGAAAGGGAAATGCCCATAAAAGTTAGAATTACAGCAGGTGTATATATTACTGTGTATCTGCTATTGTAAGATCTTCTGTGCTTGACCACTGTCACTGAGATAGAGAGTGGGGGGAAATTCTCTACACTGTGCACACAGATAGCAATAAAGAACTGACAGAGGTTTACCTCTTCCACACTCTGTCCAAAACTAGTAAAAAAGGTTTGGCTATGGTTTAAGCTTAAAGGGGTTGTAAACCCTCAAGGTTTTTCACCTTAATCCATGGTCACTCTGTGCATTGATACAGGAAGGAGTTGACCAGCTGAGGGTAGATGATGCAGGGTGTGTGCTAACGAGGTCAGCTGGTCAACTCCTTCCTGTGTCATGATCTAAAATCTGTCCAGGAAGTAAGGCAGAAGTAAGCGAGCAATGTTTTCAAATATTCATGAAGTTGGTGAGGTAAGCGTGTGTAAAATAAATGGAAAGCAGTTTTATTTTTTCAAAATAAGTACACGAACCACTTCAATACCAGACACTTACCCCCCTTCCCACCCAGACCAATTTTCAGCTTTCAGCGCTGTCGCATTTTGAATGACAATTGCGCGGTCATGCAATGCTGTGCCCAAACAAAATGTTTTCATTTTGTTCCCACAAATAGAGATTTCTTATGGGGGGATTTGATCACCTCTGCGGTTTTTATTTTTTGCGCTACAAATAAAAGAAGACCGAAAATTTGGAAAAAAGTTTTCTGTTTCTATCACAAAACTTTGTAAATAAGTACATTTTCTCCAACACTGATGGGCACTGATAAGGCTACACTGACAGTCACTGATGAGGCAGTACTGATTGGCACTGATGAGGCAGCACTGATGAGGTGGCACTGACGGGCACTGATGATGAGGCACTTATATACTGCACTGATGGGCAATGATAGGCGGCACTGATAAGCAGCACTGATGGGCACTGATATGTGAAACTGATATGCAGCACTGACAGGCACTAAGTGGCACTGATGGGCACTCATAGGCGGCACTGATAGGTAGCACTGGACACTGATAGATGGCACTGATAGGTGGCACTGGTATGCAGCACTGGTGGGTACTGATAGGTTGCACTGGTGGGCAATGACAGATTTCACTGTCAGGTTGTTATTCCCTGGTGGTCCTGGGTGGCATCTGAAATTGGCACTGAGTGCCATCCATGTTGGGCATTGTGCCCCTTACCTGGTGGTCTAGGGTGGGCACCCTGGTGATCCAGAATGGGCTCCCTCGTGGTCAGGATGGGCTCCCTGGTCATCTCCCTGGTGGTCCTGGGTGTGCTTTCCCTGGTGGTCCCTGGACGGGGCTCCCTGATCCTGGGTGGCGATCCTGGGGGGGAGGGCTGCGCTGATAAACATTAGCGCTGATCTGCTTTCCTCTACTCGCGTCTGCAGACGTGAGTAGAGGAAAGGCCAATAAATGGCTCTTCCTGTGTATACTGTGATCAGCCGTGATTTGTCACGGCTGATCATGTGGTAAAGAGCTTTCAGATGGAAGCTCTCTACTGAGATCGCTAATGCAGTTGATCAGGCTGACTCACCGCACCAACGATCGCCGAGATGCATGCCCCCATGGGCGCGTGATCGCGGGTTATCCTGAAAGACGTCAATGGATGTCCAGTCGGGATAAAGGAACCACCGCCCGGCCATTATTTGCCTATAGGCCTGGCGGGAAGTTGTTAAGGTGAAAAACCTCCAGTACTGCAGCAGCCCCCTAGAGCCCCCCTTTTACTTTTACCTGAGCCTGATCATTCCAGTGATGTGTGCACAGCCGGTGTCTCCAGCTGGTGTCTCCGGTCCTCATTGGATAGTTTGATAACAGCAGAAGCCATTGGCTCCTGCTGCTGTCAATCACATCCAATGACGTGGGAGCCGGGGGCGGAGCCGAGTCCTGATATCAGTGACAGCAGGACATGGGAGTGTGCCCGCATGAGTGCCCCGAGAGAGAGCGGCTCTCCAACGGGACACTCGAGAAGAGGAGGAGCCAGGAGTGCCGCTGTGGGACCCTAGAAGAGGAGGATTGAGCCACTCTGTGCAAAACCAATTGCACAGAGGAGGTAAGTATAACGTTTTTGTTTTTTTAAAACTAACCTTTACATATCCTTTTAAAGGCTAAGTTCTCCTTTGTTCACCTTTTTTTTCTCTAAATTCCAGCTCCCTTATGTACCATTATGGCATTAATGTACTTCTTTTGCAATGATACAGGAAGGAGTTGACCAGCTGAGGGTAGATGGTGCAGGGTCTGTGCTAATGATGTCAGCTGGCCAACTCCTTTCTGTGTCATGACCTATAGTCTGTCCAGGAAGTATGGCAGAAGTAATCGAGCAGCGTTTTCAAACATCCACGAAGACTGAGGTAAGCGTGTGTAGAATAAATGGAAAGTGGTTTTATTTTTTCAAAAGAAGAACATTAATGCTATATTGGTACATAGGAGAGCTGGAATTTAGAAGGAAAAAAAAAGTGAACTTAGCCTTTAAGGCAAGTTCGGAGTAATCCTTCCCATCTTGCAGACTGGCAGAAGGTTTTTTTACCTTAATGTATTCTATGCATTAAGATAAAAAATCTTTTGGTGCATCTCCCCCCCCAGACCCCCCTTACACTTACCTAAACCCCATCTTGATTCAGCAATGTGCATCAGAGCAGCGGCTCTCCTGGGTCTGTCTTTCCTAATTGGCTCACACAGCAGCAGGAGCCATTGGCTCCTGCTGCTGTCAATCACAGCCAGTGAGCCAATGGGGAGAGAGTGGGGATGGATAATGTCTATTCACAAGAGCACGTCTCAGGAGGCTTGCTATTGGGGGCACTTGGCAGGGAGAGGAGACAAGACCGCCAGTGGGGTTTTTTTTTTTTTTGTTTTTTGTTTTTATTATTCCTTTAGAATCACTTTAAGTGTCATGGATGACCCCAGTGGACAGTAGTAAGAAGAAGGTTGCATGCTATCCCATGACTTTGTTTCCTTTAAGTGACTTTGATTCAGAGTCCAAATAAAAAAAAACTGTCCTGTAAAAGAGAAAGAATACTTATGCTCCTGTCAATTGCTTGAATCTTCACTTCACAGTCTCTGCTTTAGCTTATTAAATATTATTCAGTCAGTGTTTATATGCACTTTAAGTCAGTGTTTGGGAAGAAATTAAAAAACACATGCAGGCAACTTCAGAGGCCTACTTTTCAGCTCTACTGCCACTTTTCAGTTTTTATAATATTGAAAGGTTTACTTTAAGGAATAATTCAGGAGTCTCTGCATGTTATACATAATTACAGTGATTCATCTTGGACCAATAGCCCCTGGAAGCTGGACTGATTCCCCTAGGATCTAGAAATCACTGAATATGACTGCTACTCCAGTGATCTCCACTTGTTACTTCTACTCCAGTGATCTCCACTTGCCTCTTCTACTTCATTGGTCTCCACTTGCTTCTTCTATTCCAGCAATCTCCACTTGCTTCTTCTATTCCAGTGGTCTCTACTTCTTGCCTCTTATACTTCAGTGATCTCCACTTGCTTCTTCTATTCCAGTGGTCTCTACTTCTTGCCTCTTATACTTCAGTGATCTCCACTTGCTTCTTCTACTCCAGTGAGCTCCACTTGCTTCTTGTAATCCAGTGAGCTCCTCTTGCTTCGTCTACTCCAGAGAGTTCCACTTGCTTCTTCTACTCCAGTGATTTCCACTTGCTTTTTCTACTCCAGTGAGTTCCACTTGCTTCTTCTACTCCAGTGATCTCCACTTGCTTCTTCTACTCCAGTGAGTTCCACTTGCTTTTTCTAGTCCAGTGAGTTCCACTTGCTTCTTCTACTCCAGTGAGTTCCACTTGCTTCTTCTACTCCAGTGATCTCCACTTGCTTCTTCTACTCCAGTGAGTTCCACTTGCTTTTTCTAGTCCAGTGAGTTCCACTTGCTTTTTCTAGTCCAGTGAGTTCCACTTGCTTCTTCTACTCCAGTGAGTTCCACTTGCTTCTTCTACTCCAGTGAGTTCCACTTGCTTCTTCTACTCCAGTGATCTCCACTTGCTTCTTCTACTCCAGTGAGTTCCACTTGCTTCTTCTACTCCAGCGATCTCCACTTGCTTCTTCTACTCCAGTGAGCTCCACTTGCTTCTTCTACTCCAGTGATCTCCACTTGCTTCTTCTACTCCAGTGAGTTCCACTTGCTTTTTCTAGTCCAGTGAGTTCCACTTGCTTTTTCTAGTCCAGTGAGTTCCACTTGCTTCTTCTACTCCAGTGAGTTCCACTTGCTTCTTCTACTCCAGTGAGTTCCACTTGCTTCTTCTACTCCAGTGATCTCCACTTGCTTCTTCTACTCCAGTGAGTTCCACTTGCTTCTTCTACTCCAGCGATCTCCACTTGCTTCTTCTACTCCAGTGAGCTCCACTTGCTTCTTCTACTCCAGTGATCTCCACTTGCTTCTTCTACTCCAGTGAGTTCCACTTGCTTTTTCTAGTCCAGTGAGTTCCACTTGCTTTTTCTAGTCCAGTGAGTTCCACTTGCTTCTTCTACTCCAGTGAGTTCCACTTGCTTCTTCTACTCCAGTGATCTCCACTTGCTTCTTCTACTCCAGTGAGTTCCACTTGCTTTTTCTAGTCCAGTGAGTTCCACTTGCTTCTTCTACTCCAGTGAGTTCCACTTGCTTCTTCTACTCCAGTGATCTCCACTTGCTTATTCTACTCCAGTGAGTTCCACTTGCTTCTTCTACTCCAGTGATCTCCACTTGCTTCTTCTACTCCAGTGAGCTCCACTTGCTTCTTCTACTCCAGTGATCTCCACTTGCTTCTTCTACTCCAGTGAGTTCCACTTGCTTTTTCTAGTCCAGTGAGTTCCACTTGCTTTTTCTAGTCCAGTGAGTTCCACTTGCTTCTTCTACTCCAGTGAGTTCCACTTGCTTTTTCTAGTCCAGTGAGTTCCACTTGCTTTTTCTAGTCCAGTGAGTTCCACTTGCTTCTTCTACTCCAGTGAGTTCCACTTGCTTTTTCTAGTCCAGTGATCTCCACTTGCTTCTTCTACTCCAGTGAGTTCCACTTGCTTCTTCTACTCCAGTGATCTCCACTTGCTTCTTCTACTCCAGTGAGTTCCACTTGCTTCTTCTACTCCAGTGATCTCCACTTGCTTCTTCTACTCCAGTGGTCTCCACTTTCTTCCAGTCCCTTTGCTAAATGGCTGGCCTGATTCCCTGCCAATACAGGAGATGGGCTGCTCAACATGGGTGCTATTCAGAGAATGCATTGCATTTTTAGGATGAATCAAAGCATTATCTCATTGGACGAGGTGAAAAGCATGACATCACTGCTCTGACTCTCCACTTTGTCCAATTGTATGTGTAGCATACTGTTCCAGGGAATAATTCTTTCATTTTTCATGTGTACTCCCAAAAAACAAAAATACTTGTAAAAAACTGACAGTCTTGTAGGTGCAACAGAAAAATCACTGAAACTGAAATAACGTGCGCATGCTCCTTGAGAGAAAAATAATGTGTCCACTAGAAAAATGAATTTCTCAAAAATATAGGACTGGCAATATTCATACAGTTTGTGGGCCCTTTAAAGAATAAGTACCTCAAATTTCCAGGGACTTGTGGTTCCACATCTTCCCAGATTCCCTGCATGATTTGCAGCTTCTCCTCTGCTGTTTTCCACCTCCTGAGACTCCTCCCTTCAGCACCTCTGTAATTCAGAAGGCAGGCACTGTGAAATGTGTGACATAGTAGTGCTTACTCACAAGGTATCATAGCTCTCAACTGTCCCTGATTTTGAGGGACTGTCTCTGATTTGGAACAATGTCCTTCCGCCCCTCTTTCCTCCTCATTTGTCCCTCATTTGGTCTGATCTATATAGTTGTATATAAAATTCACTAATTATCTTTCAAAAAGTGTTTTACAGTGCTAAACCTTTCATCCAGTTTCTAAATTTCTGCATTGGTAAATTTCAAAAGCCAGTATAAAGGAATACTAGTGGGTTAAAAAAAGCACTTATGGGTTTAACTAATCATTTTTTTTGTATAAATCTTGTTAAGGGGGCATGGCAGGGGGTGTGTCCTATACCTACATATTTTTGCTAATAGGTGTCCCTCGTTCCTATCACAAAAAGTTGGGAGGTGTGGGGTACAGTGAATACATGTCATGGAATTCTACTTAGTAAATGTGTGGGGATCATCACAAAGTAAGTTTATAGACTTCAAGAGTAATACGAATTATGTACCTCCCAAATTTTTGTGATGGCAAGCTATGGAATTAGCTAAACATAATTAAAATACAATATGGAAATGAACATAGGATTTTAAATTTTGACCATAGATACATTTTAACCAATTCAGCTGTTTGGGTACATGTACTAAGTGAACGTTTCATCACAAGCTGATGGTTGCAGTAGCAGCCATCAGCTTGTGCGTGTTTTGTACATCCGGTGACTGGCTTCAAAGTGAAAATGATGCGGCAGCTCCATAGCTTTCTTGCATTAAGAGAAAAAAAAACCTTCTGTGTGTAGTAGCCCCTCTAATTACTTACCCCGAGCCCCTTCTCTCTCTAGCAATGTCCACAATCTCATCAGCCGTCCAGGACACTCCTCCTGATTGGCTGAGACACAGCAGCGGCGCCATTGGCTCCCACGGTTGTCAATCAAAGTATTTCGGCCAATCCGGGGAGAGAGGGGGCGGGGCCAGGTCGGGGCTCCGTGTCTGAATGTATACACTGAGCTCTGACTCGGCTTGGGTGCCCCTTGTAGCAACCTTCTGGCTGAGGGGGCACTCAAAGGAGGGAGGGGCCAGGAGAGCAGAAGAGGGACCCAAGAAGAGGAGGATGCAGGCTGCTCTGTGCAAATCCAACTGCACAGTGGAGGCAAGTATAAAATGTTTGTTATTTTTTTTTTTAAAACAAGCCTTTATAATCACTTTAACTCTAAACTGATGAGTTGCAAAGACTTTTAAAGTGTCACCTGTGAGATTTTTGGGCACCATCGTTTTTGGCGATATCGCAGGCTCACGTAATTTTAAGACATGGAATGTTTGGTATCTATTTACTCGTTGCAACCTCATCTTTTATATTCTTACCAAAAATGGGTATTATATTGTGTGGTTTTGCACTAAAATTCATTTTATTATATATTTTCCTGAAAATTTGCGTTTAATAAACAGTTGCGGTTTGTAAGGTACAGAATTTTAATGCACTCGGACGCTATAGCGGTTTTTGCTACCACGGGTTTTTAGAGTGTCCACTGTGAAATTTTCAGAAACGTTGAGTAGTCAAATCTCAATTTCACTAATATTTCCGAACAAAATTTTTTTTTTTATTGTTTGTAAAATATGAACGGAGGTGACACGTCAACCTAAACGTGTCTCGTCGGACGTAGGAGGAGAAGAACCCAGGGAGAAGACGAGAGGACCGGGGAGGGAGGAAACTCACGGGGGAGTCGGTCTTCCAACGATGTTCCCCGT
>BLSH010433364.1:2317537-2330095 GCA_018402905.1 Glandirana rugosa | reverse complement strand
GGTGGCAAGTGGCATCTTGGCAGCTGTACGCTTGACTTTTCTCAGTTCACGGGCAGTTATTTTGCGCCTTGGTTTTTCCACACGCTTCTTGCGACCCTGTTGGCTATTTTGAATGAAACGCTTGATTGTTCGATGATCACGCTTCAGAAGCTTGGCAATTTTAAGAGTGCTGCATCCCTCTGCAAGATATCTCACTATTTTTGACTTTTCGGAGCCTGTCAAGTCCTTCTTTTGACCCATTTTGCCAAAGGAAAGGAAGTTGCCTAATAATTATGCACACCTGATATAGGGTGTTGATGTCATTAAACCACACCCCTTCTCATTACTGAGATGCACATCACCTAATATGCTTAATTGGTAGTAGGCTTTCGAGCCTATACAGCTTGGAGTAAGACAACATGCATAAAGAGGATGATGTGGTCAAAATACTCATTTGCCTAATAATTCTGCACACAGTGTAAGCTTACCTATGCGTAAAAATAAAAAATATGGAGTTTACTACCACTTTAAGTCTAGTTTTATTGGTTAATGTGGCCATCTAGGGCTGTACATGCCTTAAATTGCATGTCGTTTTCAGCAGGCAGCACCCCCAGCAAACACAATGCATTCAAGTGAATGGGGCCGTGCCACAACAGCTATGCACCCACATGCAAAGCAAACATATCACCTCCTCATTGCCTGTCAAACTCCTTTGAATAGTGATTCACCGCCAATTGCTTTTCAGAAGAGAAGCAAAGGCTGTTGCACATATGAATGAGCCCTAAATTGTCACTAGAACAAGTGTCTGTTGGATTCATTTTCTTTTATTGTTGCACCGGCAAACGGGTAAAGTTCTATATTTTCCCAGTACTTTCAGTCAATTGTCACGTGGACAAATAGGGAATGTGAATCTTGCCAATGAGGACACAGACAACAATAAAAATTATATTTATCTGCTTGGCTTTAGAGTTTATGCTCCAAACCCTTATAAACTCTGAAAAGCAGAGATCCAGTAGAATGAAAAAAATGTTTACTTGGTTTTCTGAATCCAGAAATGGTTACCTTTCCAAAGTGAGCCTGTAAAACCATCCTGAACTCAAAAGTAATAGGGGAGATGGCTAGCAGTTACCCTGCCATATCAAATAGTACCTCAGTAGAACAAGACTCGTTCTCGATTCACCACCGGAAAGGGGGTATGGGAGAAATGCACATGCTTCCTGTCTGTCATGAATCTGCAGTAATGTTTTATGATCTGACTATCTGCTTACCTCTCAGATCTGTGTCTTCGCATTAGAGAGCGTGCCCCCCCCCCCCCCACCTGGCTGTTTAAGTAGGAGCTTTCAGCAGGGCTCCACCAAAGCCTCTCAACAGGAAACACTATTTAACCCCGCGCACTGCAAGCCAGCCTTGCCGAGCAAAGTTGTGGTTAGGCTTATAGTGTGGCGTCCTGCTGTGTGTTTATCTCTGAATTCCATGTACCGACCTTGGCATGTCCTGACCTTTCCTGTCTGTTAGTTGCCCCGACCTTCGCTTGTTTACCTGACTATCTGTACTGTGTCTAACCCCGAATTTCCGCCTCCTCTCTGTCCACCAGAGCCAGTCCGTGAGCAGGAGCTGAGGGACCTCAGGGGCCATGACCTCGAGTCAGCTGCAGCCAAATCCATCCTAACCACCAGATGCTCTGGGGAAGACCTGCTGGCTCTTAGATTACGCCCCCTGGGGAATCTTACGCCCTAGCTTCCTCTTTGGTCCGTGTCGGTGTTCAGGTGGAGTTGCTTTACTAAACCACCCAGAGCTTCATCTGCAGCAGTCAGCTGAAGGGTCCACAACCTTAGCGGCGCACTCCTAACCTCAGCGGTGTACATCTGTCACCTGGCCTCAGGTGACCTGAAACTGTCCTATCCCACAATAGAGTGCTTCGTTTTTAATCAACTGATCACTTGGCCGAAGTATTTTAACATGATGGTGGTGTTGTGCTTAGTCTGTTGCCAGTGTCAACTTTCAGGGAGTTTGTGTGTGCCTAGAACCTTAGCCACAGAAGTCCATTGTAAAACGCAGGGGTAAAATTGGATGTAAAATTGTGATAGAGTGAAAATGGGTGTCTGCACAATTATTTTACTTTGAAAGATATTATACGTTTTTGTCTATACAAATAACAAGAAAATTGGTATTGCGCAAAAAAAACCAAAATATACATTACAAGTATTTACAAAATTTACATTACATGTAAAAAAAAAGGCATCTAAAGTTATTTCATAGGGCATACATCTAGATTTAAAATTATGTGTGATGCACACAATTCAAATTAAAATGATTCCAACTAAACGTATTATAAAATCTTCAATGGGTACAAGGATGTCTGTTTTAGGGTTTCTGTGGATTCTAAGTGTGTTTTTAGAACAGCTGTTTTGATTTTGCAAGGGGAAATAACCAAGTTTGGTTGGGGTACCGTTAGAGAGCCTTACTTCCCTGGTAAATAACTACATATAAGGTCATGTAGTCATACCCAGCACATCAACACATCTTACATGGCCTGGTCTTGTCTATTTAGGAGAACACAACAGGGGCTGTCATATTCTCCTAAATAGAGTCACAAATTGGGGAATTAACTGCTGAGGGAGTTGACATGCTCCCTCGGCACTTCTTTCTGGTTTGCGGCTCCGGCGCTGTACGCCGGACCTTCACTATGCATGCGCTGCTGACGTCAGCGGTTGCATGAATGTACAGGTTTAGAAGACATTTTACCTACAGGTAAGCCTTATTATAGGCTTAACTGTAGGTAAAAATGACAATGCGGGGAATACAATCGCTTTAATTAAGAAGATAGACCTGCTTCAAAATAAAATAGAAACTAGAGCAAGGTCTGCACCCATTTAACAAAGGAAATATGGTAGTTTTCCATATAGAAAACTTCTACAGATCCCTGCTAGGGCTAACCTGTCACACGGAATGTGAGCTGTCGGCAAACAGGTCACATTCTTCTCTCTGCCCTTGGAGTGACTACACTACACAAGCATAGTTTGTAATGTTAGCAACCTCCACAGCCTCTGACCTTCTGTACCGTCCACAGCCTCTGACCTCCTGTACCATCTGCAGCCTCTGACCTTCTATACCATCTGCAGCCTCTGACCTCCTGTACCCAGTGGTGTATTTAGGTTTTGTGCTGCCCTAGGCCAGACTAAACTCATGCACCCCCTAAGTTAAATATGAGCCACCCCTTACTGTCAAGGCCACACTCCTCCCTGTTTAAGACCCACATTTTCCAGTGGGGGCAATAGTTCTAAGGGCCTTGGGGGGGGGGGGCAATGGATTCCCTTAAGAGATTTAAGAGATTTCCTCAAACTTCCTGTTTGACTATGGGGCAGCACAACAACTCATTGGTTGGGGCCTGTATGGGCTCCCCCCCGATAATGGCTTTGCTGGTATTATCATACTGGCAGCAAGTGCAGCCGCTTTATGGGGGTGCCAGACCGGTTTGTCTCCCAGCCCAATCTGCCCCATAAGACTGGCACTACATTAAAAGTGTAGTGCAAGCCGGCGGGGACTCTTTTTGTGTTGCCCCCTGCAAAGTGCCGCCCTAGGCCTGGGCCTTGTTGGCCTAGGCCAAGATACAGTGTTGCCTGTACCGTCCGCAGCCTCTGACCTTCACAGCCTCTGACCTCCTGTACCGTCTGCAGGCTCTGACCTCCTGTACCTTCCGCAGCCTCTGATCTCCTGTATCATCCGCAGCCTCTGACCTCCTGTACCATCGGCAGCCTCTGACCTCCTGTACCATCTGCAGTCTCTGACCTCCACAGCCTCTGACCTCTCCTGACCCATCCCCCAGCCTCTGACCTCTCCTTTCCCATCCCACAGCCTCTGCAGCCTCTGACCTCCACATCCTCTGATCTCTCCTGTACCATCCCCAGCCTGTGACTTCTCCTGTCCCATCCCCCAGCCTCTGACTTCTCCTGTACCACCTGCAGCCTCTGACCTCTCCTGTCCCATCCCATAACCTCTGACCTCTCCTCTCCTATCCCCTAGCCTCTGATCTCTCCTGTCCCATCCTCTGACCTCTCCTGTCCCATGCCCCAGCCTCTGACCTCTCCTTTCCCATCCCCCAGCCTCTTGACCTCTCCTGTCCCATCCCCCAGCCTCTGACCTCTCCTGTCCCATCCCATAGCCATTGACCTCTCCTGCCCCAACCCATAGCCGCTGACCTCTCCTGCACCATCTGCAGCCTCTGACCTCTCCTGTACCATCCCATAGCCTCTGACCTCTTCTACACCATCCCCAGCCTCTGACCTCTCATGTACCATCCCCTAGCCTCTGACCTCTTCTACACCATCCCCTAGCCTCTGACCTCTTCTACCCCATCGCCAGCCTCTGACCTCACCTGTCCCATCCCCAGCCTCTGACCTCTCCTGTCCCATCCCCAGCCTCTGACCACCTCCTGTATCATGTCCGCAATCTCTAACCATCTCTTGTATTTTATCATGTCTGCAGTCTCTGAGGGGGGAGTCTGGAGAGGAGTCAAGAGTGGGAGTGCTGCCGGATTGGGGGTCATGGGAGAAGTCAGACGTGTGTGGACTGGAGAGGAGACTAAAGGATAAAACCAGAGCCACCAAGCTGTAGCCGACTGGCTGAGCCCTACACAGTGTACCTGAGAGGAGGTCAGTGACAGTGCCGCAAGGCCAATTTGAGGGGGGTCACTGATGTAAGGGGGGAGTGAATAAAATAATGTAAGGGGCATTGATATAAAGGTTTCCCCCTTATATCAGTAACCCCACCTTACCTTAGTGTTTTCTTTCTGCAGAAGGTGTTCTCTGGTCACCAGAGTCCTCCCCACATTACCAGGGTTCCCCTTTACATCAGATTCTGCAGGATTCCCCCTTACAATGCAAGGGGAAACTCTGATGTAAAGGGCAATGCTGCAGAGCCTGATGTAAGTGGGAACTCTGATGTAAAGGGGAATGCAGTGGATTTTGATATAAGGGGGGTCTCTGGGGAGTCCCCCCTTAGATCATGATCTGCAATGTTCCCCTTTATGCCAGAGCTCCCTTGCACTGTAAGGGGGATTCCTGCAGACTCTGATATATGGGGGAACTCTGTGCTGGCTGGGTTATAGTAACCTGACCGTCATGTAAATGGAGAAATATGTTTTTTGACTTTTGTTTAACTTAAACACATTGCTAATAGCTTTAGCTACATGTTTATAGCTTAAATATTGATATTTGTACTGAAAACGGCCATTTTATAATACACTCTTCAAATGTGCTTTAAAATGCATGGTTTTCCCTTTTGTGAACAAAAAAATAATGATGTTATGCTGGTGGGCTGATAGAGTAATGCTATGGGGCTGGTATGAAATTATTTCCAGGGCTGGTTTTTATTCCCATACCGGCCCTGCCTCCCTCCTGATCTCAGCTGAGCAGGTGGGGGACTGGCGAAAAGATCAGAGCATACAATTCCAACTTTCCTGTTCTCTGTGCTGTGTCTGTTGGTGTTGGGACCCTTACTTTTTAATACCTTTTTAAATGATATAGGGTCTGGGATTAAAAGTACCATTTCAGTCTTTGCAGATGACACCAAGCTATGCAATGAAATAACGTCCTTACAGGATGTCTCCAACTTACAAGCCGACCTTAATGCACTGTTTAATTAGGTAACTGTCTGGAAAATTAGTTTTAATGTTGATAAATGTAAAGTTATGCACTTGGGGGCTAAAAATATGCATGCATCGTACATACTAGGGGGAGTACAACTGGAGGAATCAATGGTGGGGAAGGATCTGGGGGTTTTGGTAGATCATAAGCTTAATAATAGCATTTAATGCCAAGCTGCAGTTTCCAAAGCGAGCAAAATTCTTTCTTGTATTAAGAGAGGTATGGACTCCAGAGAGAGATATATCATTTTGCCCCTGTACAAATCATTAGTAAGACCTCATCTGGAATATGCCGCAGTTTTGGGCACCAATTCTCAAAAAGGATATCGGGGAACTGGACAAAGTGCAGAGAAGGGCAACCAAACTGATAAGAGACATGGAGGAGCTCAGCTATGAGGACAGATTAGAGGAACCAAATTTATTCTCTCTTGATAAGAGGAGATTAAGGGGGGGGGGGGTATGATCAACATGTATGAATACATAAGTCCATATAGTGAACTTGGTGTTGAGTTATTCACTTTAAGGTCATCACAGAGTACAAAGGGGCACTCTTTACGTCTAGAGGAAAAGAGATTTCATCTCCAAATATGGAAAGGTTTCTTCACAGTAAGAGGTGTAAAAATATGGAATAGACTCCCTGAAGAGCTGTTCTGGCCAGCTCAGTAGATTGCTTTTAAGAGGGCCTGGATTCTTTCCTAAATTTTTTTTTTCAAATATAAATTTTATTAAGTTATCAAAAGGGAGGGGAATTCCCCACAACAAACATAAGAGGAAAAAAACATACAGTAGTTGATGTACATTCAGTCTCAGACAATAATAACAGGGCAAAAAAGCCTTACTAGACAGAGTAGGATCACCTGTTATCCACTATATTGTAGAGGGTATCCGTATAGTAATACGTGTGGTGGTCCTGCACGGGTACAATTTGTTTGCAGCTTTCAGATCTATGTACCAACTGTATGCCTCTCCGCTCCAAAATGAACCACACGACTGTGTAGCAACATTACAGAGGGGAGAAAACAAGAATGAAAAATAACAAAAAAAACTTAAAAGATAGCCATGGATTAAAAAGACAGATCTGCAGGAAGAGAGAGAGAGGGGAGGAGGGGGGTGGGGGTTCAGGAGCCGATGATGTATGCTGTTAGTTAAGCAGGCTTCACCCGGTAGGAGGCACTATGTCACTATGTCATGTGGCTGTTGCAGCTTTGCCTTCATCGGATAGGGAAAATACATTCCATTGATTCCACGTCTTGGAGTATCTCTCATGTTTATGTTGAGACGTCAGCACTAAGTCCTCCATTTTATTAATTTCCTCCACCCTCCGCATCCACATCGCTATTGTCGGGGAGTCAGTGCTTTTCCATTTTAAGGTGATGCAGGCCTTTGCTGCGTTCACCAGATGGCGCACCAATGACTTTTTGTACCTTTTGGGTGATATTTTAGATACATGAAGTAGAAAAAACGCTGGGTCTGCCGGGATCTCGTATTCTGTAAATTTCTGAATGATTGAGCGGATGCCATTCCAATATTGGGCTAACATGGGACAGGACCAGAAAATATGCAGTAAGGTCCCCCTCTCTCTCCCGCATCGCCAGCACAGGTCTGATGTGTTTGGATAGTATTTATGTAGTTGAGATGGCGTGAGGTACCATCTGGTCAATATTTTAAAGTTATTTTCCTGGGTTTTGGTAGATAATGAGGTTTTCATGGCCAAGTCAATTATGTTTTGGTCTTGGGTTTTGGAAAATGTGCAGTTTAAGTCTTTTTCCCATTTCCCCAGGCATGTGAGTCGTGGTTGATCCGGTGGGTTAATCAGTATGGAATAAGTCCTGGAGAGGACATGGGGCAGGGGGTCAGTAGCAGAACAGTACTCCTCAAAGTCGGTCAATTGTCTATTCGGTAATGAATGGAGAAAGTGGTGGAGTTTGATCGCACTCCAGAAAGTTAGCTGAAATTGATCTGAGGGGCTGGTCAGATCACCAATCGAGGGCCAACTCCCTGCTCTTAGATAGGATGAGGCTTTGTCTAGGTTTTTTTGTCTCAGGCTGTTGAATTCCTTGATGTCAAGGCCAGGTGTGAATGAGGGGTTCCCTAATATTGGAAAGAGGGGGGACTCCCTGGTCGTGAGTGAGTGTTTCTTCGTGGAGTGGAAAACTATGTATAATGTGGTTCCTATTATTGGATGTGCTTTCAATGTTGCAGGAAGGGAATCGTAGCACCATAATGCACCCTTCAGGGAGACTGTGTTTGTGCCTGCTCTATCTGGGACCAAAGTTTCGCGTTATGGTGGCGGTTCCAGTCTATAATCCTCCCCAAATGTATCGCTTGGTAATAACTACTTATGTCGGGCATAGCCAGGCCCCCCGCATGTTTGGGAAGTATCAGTTGTGTTCTGGGTAAGCGGGGTTTGTTGTTTGCCCAGAGAAATTTAGAGAAGAGGGAGTTCACCTGCTTAAGAAAGGAGGTAGGTATTTTGATCGGGAGTGCCTGCATTAAGTAGAGGAATTTGGGTAATATACTCATTTTCAGCAGGTTATTTCTGCCGAACCATGAGTGCAGGCCCGTGTTCCACTTTTCCAAGAGCATACGTGTTTTAACCAGCAGGGGTGGGAAATTGCATTCAAATGCTTTAAGGATGTTGTTGGGTATATCTGTGCCCAGATATCTGATTTTCAAATCTGTCCATTTAAAGCCAAAGTTTGAGTGAAATCGTGGAATATGTTGAGGTGATATCCCAATCCCCATTGCCTCTGATTTTGAGAAATTGATCTTCAGGTTCGAGACTATCCCGTACCTGGAAAATTCCCGTAGTAGGTTTGGTAGTGAGATTTCAGGAGATGTTAGGGTAAAGAGTAAATCTATGGCATAGGCCGCTAGTTTATATTGGGTACCTCCTAACTGCAAACCCTGAATGTTCTGGTTTAGGCGGACATGACAGAAAAGGTTCCAAAGAGAGGGCAAATAGTAACGGGGACAGGGGGCACCCCTGTCTCACACCGTTTCTGATTGAGAATGGTTCCGAAAGGACCCCGTTTACTTTCACCTGCGCTGAGGGGGTAGAGTATAATTTAGCTATCCATTTAAGCATAGTTCCATGTATACCCATATGTTTCAGTGTTGAGAGAATGAAGTCCCAGTTCACCCTGTCAAATGCTTTCTCAGCGTCAGTGCTGAGAAAGACACATGGTGTCTGCGTGGATTTTGCGTAGTGTAGGAGGTTAAGGACCTTTGTAGTTTTATCTCTAGCCTCATGGGTCGGGACAAATCCCACTTGGTCTAGGTGCACTATGTCTCCCAAATATTGTGCTAAGCGTTTATCCAGCATTTTAGTAAAGAATTTTAGATCCAGATTCAATAGTGAGATGGGTCTGTAGCTGGCGCAGTACGCGGGATCTTTTCCCTCTTTATGTATCACCGTAATGTGGGCTAGCAGGGTGTCACGTGGAAAGGCGGAATCTGATCCTACCTCATTAAAGAATTTGATCAAAAAGGGGCATAGGGTTGGCAAAAAGGTCTTGTAATATTGAAGTGTGAAGCCATCAGGCCCGGGGGCCTTCCCTGGCTTCATGTCACCCACTGCGTTTTGTAGTTCAATCAAGGTGATGGACAAGTTTAGTCTTGAATTTCGGGCGGGAGGGTGGGGAGTTGGGAGGACGCTATATATTCTTCCATCCCTGTAGCTGGGGCCGCGGGACTCGGTAAATTATACAATGAGGAGTAGAAGTTTCTAAAGCATTCAGTGATCTGGCCTGGGATAACGGCTGTGTGGCCCTGTGGTGTAATGATCTTTGGTATGTACGAGGCAAGCCGTTGTTCTCTGACGGACCTAGCCAATAATTTCCCACATTTGTCCCCTGCCTCGTAGGAAAGCTTACGGCAGTGCTGTAAGGCTGCTTTTGCTTTGTAGAAAAGCAGATCTGTGATTTGTTTTCGTGTAGACTGTAATTCCATCTCTAAGGAGGGGGTGGCTGCGTGTTTATGTTTAGATTCTAGGTCGTGGAGTTTGTCTAGTAAGTGAGCGAGTTGTTTTCTGCGTTCATTTTTGACTCTAGCCCCGTGTTTTATGAGCACTCCCCGTATCACCGTCTTGTGTGCCTCCCACAGAATACCTAGGTCGCAGTCTACCTGGTCATTAGTTTGGAAAAAAAACTGTAGCTCTTTAGTCACGTCTGCCAGTATTTCTGGTGTCTGAAGCAAACTTTCATTCAATCTCCAGTATCGGGATTTAGACGCTGAATTGTCCGTTAATTTGTATGTCAGCATGATAGGTGCATGGTCTGACCATGTGCTGTTTCCAATAGAGGATTGGGACACTTGGGTACTAACATTTATAGGTTAAGTTTAGAACATGCTTTGCCTGGGTTTTTTGCCTTCCTCTAGACCAGGGGTCTCCAGCTGTTGCAAAACTACAAGTCCCATGATGCCTCTGCCTGTGAAAGTCATGCTTGTAACTGTCAGCCTTGCAATGCCTCATGGGATTTGTAGTTTCACAACAGCTGGAGGGCTGCCAGTTTGAGACCCCTGCTCTAGACCAACTGTGGGTATAGGATTGTGTATATGGGATTGGATGTTTTTTTTTTTTTTTCTTTTATTGGTTGAACTAGATGGACTTGTGTCTTTTTTCAACCTGTAACTATGTAAGAACAGAGAACAGAGAACTGATTGCACCTAATAAACTTGCGCCATGTTTCTTAAAGCGGAGGTCCAGGCTAAAAAAAAAAATTAAAAGTCAGCAGCTACACATACAGTAGCTGCTGACTTTTAATATTAGGACACTTACCTGTCCTGGACTCCAGCGATGTCGGCACCCGCCGCCGATCTTCGGATCGGGGGACGGGTGCAGCCGCTTCCATCGCGGGTAAGGGAACCCGGACGTGTAAGCAGTACAGCTTCACGCCGGGCACCTTACCGCGCATGCGCGAGCTCTGCCACGCTCTGCTACTGGCCAGGCGGCCAGTAGCAGAGCGAGCAGGGAGGAGGGAGCCGGCTTCTGACGTCAGCGGCCGCGTCCGCCGGCCAGAACTCCCGGAAGTGTGGAAAAGGACACCTGTCTAAAGACAGGTGTCCTCTTCCCCCTCCCCCCCCAAAGGTGCCAAATGTGACACCTGAGGGGGGGAGGAATCCAACCAGCGGAAGTTCCACTTTAGGGTGGAACTCCGCTTTAATGAGAAACAGCTTCTACTCTTTTTTTTTATGTTTAGAAGAGTGGTGCAGGCATTATGCTTGAACAACTCATTGTTAATTCCACCTCCAGAGTCTAAATAAACCCCTGAGGACTCAACTCAACATCGCAGATGGAGATGGAAGGATACTATGTGTTAACTGGAGGGGCTCATAATAAAGCACTCTCTTTCATTTCACTGTCCTGATTATATGAGAAAGATCTCTAGGGTTCTGTGGATTTTATTGGTGGCTATTAGGTCACCAAATCACATTAGCATTATTCTGCAGAGGATCCAAGGCTACTGGCACTTCAGCATCTGTGAGCTTGAGTTAGGTGTGCAGATAGACATGTACAATTTATTTCAGTGAGTCCTGGGTTATATTTAAATGGAAAATAACGGTTGAAGTAGCCATGGGCAGTGTGAGATAGAGCAGCCAGTGTTATAACTACTGACCTGGCACGCTGCAAGCGGTAGTGGCAGTGTATGGGTTAAAGTACAACTCTAGACTCATTTTGACGGAAAACATTTTGCAAATTAATGTAATAATTGAGAAAACTAATCATGTGACTGTCTGTGAAGACACCCTTGCCTATAAGGATTTGAGTTGTAAGATTGCAGCAAGTATAGTGGATTGTCTTCTTTCAGAATCTATAGAGCAAGAAACACAAGGTATCTACCAATAAAGATGACTAAAATCCTTCCGTTGTCTGTGGCTGGGATATAGCTGGAGAATTTAATCACTACTCGCTGTATATCTGCTGTCTGTAAGTGCATTACTGAAGGGGGGGGGTTAATGAATAAACTGAGGAGTGTTTTTAAACAATATCACACGATCTTTGGCACTTTTCTTTCCCTCCCTAATTTTATTATGATGAGGATGCAGTGGCACCTTTGATGGTCGTGAACTGGATGTCTAATACCTGAGACAAACTGCGCCATTGCCGAGCACGAGGGTGCAAGGCATTGGAAGGCGGTGAGTGGGCATCTATGTGGGCAGAGGTGTCTGTTTCCTCATTTGTGTTGTGTGCTTAAACTTAAGTTCTTGGTGTACCCGCTGAGATCGAAGGACTGACATTTATTCATGGACTTGATTCAGTGTTGCGCTAGGACACGGTCTTTTTACTCACTGGGCGGACTCCGATGTATGTTTTATGAACTAATGTTTTTATCTTGAGCGCTGCTAATTACTGCCTGAATGTTTTTTCAGTGTACTGTATGTACAGTGCCTTGCGAAAGTATTCGGCCCCTTGAACTTTGTGGCCTTTTGCCACATTTCAGGCTTCAAACATAAAGCTATAAAACTGTAATTTTGTGTGAAGTATCAACAACAAGTGGGACACAATCATGAAGTGGAACGAAATTTATTGGATATTTCAAACTTTTTTAACAAATAAAAAACTGAAAAATTGGGCGTGCAAAATTAAGGCCGAAATTTGAAGAGGTGTTGTCATAGAGCCTGGACGGACCACACAAGGAACAAGAAGTACTACGAGAGACGCGAAATTTTCCTGGAGACTCTGATAATGTCACGTCCACGTAAATATGCCTCTGAACTAATGTGTGTCCACCTAAGATAAATAGTAGTAATCAGTAACTCCAGTTGTAACCTAGTAAGTCTCTAGGAGTGACTTGAAAACCTCTCTCAAACGACGTGACTTTCATTTCCCCGACTTATTAAAACGTGCGGGTTAAAAAGTCAAAAAATAAACAATTTTTTCAAACTTTATAGGTTATTTAAAGCAAGGTGAAGTACTAACACAGGGTGAACAA
>BLSH010433364.1:2300284-2315501 GCA_018402905.1 Glandirana rugosa | reverse complement strand
CAATGTGGGACGTTGACTTAAATTGGAGCAGAGAGAATCTGGAGCAACTGTGGGTGGTAACCAATCAGCTTCTAGCTTTCATTTTCAATGCTTAACTGAAGAAGCTGAAGTTAGAAGCTGACTGGGTAACTGCACAACTACTCTAGATTCTGTCTGCTCTAATTGTATTACCCCCCTATTGTTTTTGCCCACTTGAAATGGTTTCACTTCATTTAAAGAGCCAGTTTACCCAAAAACTGATATCTCAGTTTCTTTGTGATAAGCTAAATAGCTTTTGTGGTTTTTCTTGACTTTAAGGCTCGGTTCACACTGCTGCGGTGCAAATTTTCTGTGAATTTAATTTGATTGTGATGCAAGTTTTTTCAGTTCAGACACAAATGCGATTTCTACATGTGTTGGTGCGAATCTACTGCAAAGCTGTAGCTGGAGTTGGAGGGGGAAGCTATTGCAGTGATGTGAATGGGAGATTGCGTTTTCAATCCGTGTTCTATTGTAGTCTATGGAGCTGAATTCGCATTGCACACGGATCAAATTCGCACAGGACCCTTTTTTTTCATGGATTAGATTCGCAACGCATTTATGTGAACTGCCCTGATAGAACACTATGTTATTGGAGATGACTTGCGAATCTAATCTATCGCAACGGCTTAAATTTGCAGTACAGTTCGCAGCAGTGTGAACCCAGCCTAACAGAGGCGTAACTAGAACCTTCAGGGCCCCGGTGCAAGAAATTATGAAGGGCCCCCTGACCCCTGGCCAGGGCCCTTCCCTCTTCCCACTGATCCTGGGGCCCTTTACGCCTATCGTGGGTCCATTTATTACGGTACTGCAGTGGGGCCCTTTCACAAGTTCTGCAGCAGGCCCCAGGGGGGCCAGGGAAGCACACAGGGGCCCTGGGAACAGCAGAATACAAGTAAACTGGATAGAGGAAAATGGAGGAGATTGGGTCCTCTAAATGCTGCCCCCGCCATCCCTCCTATTCAGGTGTACAAGGGAGGCACATGGGCCCCCTGGACCATGGGGCCCGGTTGCAATTGCAACCCCTGCAACCCCTATCGTTACGCCCCTGCAGCCTAAGGCTTCATGCACACAGGACTTTAAAAAACTGCCAAAAAATGTCAGTAGCTTATCAGGGATGTTTTCAGCTTTTAACAGTGTTATATTACCGCCGTTTTTTCACATTTTTTCCCGTTTTTAGAGGGCCAGCGGTTTTTTTTTTTTTTCAATTGGTCTAAAACGTCCAAAAACGTTGGAGATTGACGTTTTTGAGCGTTTTTGGATGTTTTTAAGTGTTTGAATGTTTTTACAGCTGAACACATTCCAAAAAAACCCTCTGGTCTTGGGTTTTTTTTACAGCTCAAAAACGTCACTGCTAAAAACAGTTGATAACAGCCTGTGTGTGCATGGACACATAGGATAACATGATGGAGGGTTTATTGACGGTAGAAAAAAATGTCTTCAGCTGTAAAAACGTTCAAACGCTCAAAAATGCCCAAAACCACTGGAAAACATCAATCCTCAACGTTTTTGGACGTTTTAGATCAATTGGAAAAAAAACCAAAAACAAACGCTGGACCTTTAAAAACGTGAAAAACTGCCAGTAATATAACGCTGTTAAAAGCTAAAAAAAATCACTGATGAGTTACTGACGTTTTATGGACGTTTTTTAAAGTCCTGTGTGCATGAAGCCTTAAGCTCTCTGGTCGTTCTCATTAATTGGTAGGTGCACCCACCATGTTAATAATTTAGAGTGAGTCACCCTTGTTGGCTTTTCATATCAACTTTAGTCTTGTCAGTGAAAGAATGTGAAAGATAGTTGAACATTAGTTCATTAGAGGAAAGATTTTTATCCTTAAAGTGTTTGCAAAGGCACATTTAAAAAAAGAAATAACAAACATGTTATACTTACCTGCTCTGTGTAATGGTTTTGCACAGAGCAGCCCCAATCCTCCTCTTCTGGGGTCCCCTGCTGCCACTACAAGCTCCTCCCCCCTGCCGAATGCCCCCATAGTAAGCTGCTTGCTATGGGGCACTCATATGTGCTCACTCCTGATCCCAGCTCTCTGTGTCTATAAGACACATAAAATGGGATTTGGCCACGACCTCCGCTCTCTTGTCACGGGCTCTGATTAACAGCAGTGGGAGCCACAGGCTCCAGCTGTTGCATCTCAGCCAATCAGGAGGCAGACACCCAGGAGAGTCGCTGCTCTCGTGCACTTTGCTTGATCGAGATCCGATTCAGGTAAGCATTAGTGGGGAGCTGCACATTGAAGGTTTTTTTTACTATGCATGAAGGTAAAAAACCTCCAGCCTTTAGAACCACTTCAAAGTAGTATTAAAACCTCAGTGTGCTTTAGTTAAGTACAATAAAATGTGTATTCTATACTAAACTGTTAAAGTTCTTACCCCAGAACTTGTGGTTTACAATTTTCAATGCTGCTGGCTCCTGCTGTCTCACGGCTGCTTCCCTGAATTTCCAAGGTTTACAGGAAAGCATTAACAGTGGACAGTGCAGTCTCCAGTCTGTCTGTTAGCTTGGAGAATGGAGGGGGAGAAGAAAGGAGGAGCAGGGCAGTATCTTCCCATCCTAAGCTACAGGGCTGTGTGTATCTATTGATGCACACAGTGTAGAAAACAAAACAAAGTCCATGCATGCATGTGTGCCTCCATAGGACACTGCAAGAGTAAGACGCCAGCCTGAAAAAGGAAACCAGCAGCAGCGGTTGTGGCACCAACTTCAACTGCCACAAGGATTAAAAGTTGAAGAAGCTGAATACTCAGGGATTAAATTAGCTGCTGAAAGTGCTAACAATGGTGTTTACTTACTTTAACCACTTTGCGGCCCGCGATAGCTGAAAGACAGCTACAGCGCGGGCTTAAAATGCTGGGAGGGCATACATGGATGTCATCCCATTCTCGTGCTGCCCCCGCTCCCCCCACCCCATTCTGTGATTGCTGAGCAGGTTAAGGGGCCAATCACAGCGGGCCCTTCACCCCGTGATCAGCTGTCAGCCAATGACAGCTGATCACAGAAGTAAACAAAAGCCGGTCTCCGGCTTTTCGGTTTTCGGTCCCGTTAGTGATCACTAGTGCTGCCAATCAGTGCCACTTATTCGTGCCCTGCAGTGCCACCTATCAGTGTCCACCAGTGCCATCTGTCAGGTCCCACTAGTGCCACCTACCAGTGCCCATCAGTGCTGCAAGTTAGTGCCCCCTGATCAGTGCCACCTATAAATGCCGTCCATTAGTGCCACCTATCCCACCCATCAGTGCAGCCTCATCAGTGCCTCCTGATCAGTGCTCATCAGTGCCACCTATCATTGCCCATCAGTGCTGCCTCATCATTGCCCATCAGTGCAGCCTATCAGTGCCACCTCATCAGTGTCCATCAACGAAGGAGAAAAATTACCTGTTTGAAAATTTTTATAACAAAATATGAGAAATGTTTTTTTTTTTTTCCAAATTTTCGATCTTTTTTTGTTTGTCTAGCAAAAAATAAAAACCCCAGTGGTGATTAAATACCACCAAAAGAAAGCTCTGTGTGTGTGAAAAAAATTATAAAAATGTCATTTGAGTACAGTGCAGCATGACCGCACAATTGTCATTCAAAATGTGACAGCACTGAAAGCTGAAAGTTGAGCTGGGCAGGAAGGGGGCATAGGTGCCCAGTAAGCAAGTGGTTAACTGCTTGCCGACCTACTCACGCAGATATACTGTGGCAGGTCGGCTCTCCTGCGTGAAGTGACATACACTTACATCATCTCGCGCATGCACAGTTGCAGGTCCCCATGCCAATGGTCCCAAAAAAGTGTCAAAAGTGTCTGACATGTCCACCGCAATATCGCAGTCCCGCTAAAAATCGCAGATCGCCGCCATTACTAGTAAAAAAAATAAAATAAATAAAAATGACATAAATTAATTCTTAGGCTGGGTTCACACCTATGCGAATTGGATGCGGCTTAAACCGCATCCAATTCGCAGGACACTTGAAAACACATTGTTTTCAATGTGTCCAGTTCACATATGTGCGGTGCATTCGCACTCCGCATTGCACAAAAACAGCACACGTTTTTTGTGCAATGCGGTGCGAATTCCCAGCCCGTTGAGTCCAGTGGGAGCGCATCTAACACGGAGATGCACTCCACACTGAACAGGGATATTTTCCCCTGCTCGCGGCTCCTCCCCCATCTCTCCCCCCGCAGCTGCTGCGCTGTGGGAACGGACAGGAGCCGCCGAACGGCGGCTCAGTCCCTTCCCGGCAGCAGAGAGGCTGGAATTCGCACCGCAATGGTGTGAATCTAGCCTCATGGTTTGTAAACGTGGCAACTTTTGCGCAAACCAATTAATTTACGCCGATTGCAATTTTTTTTACCATAAATATGTAGAAAAATATATATCGGCCAAAACTGATAAATACATTTGTTTTATTTGTTTTATTATATATATATATATATATTTTTTTGGATATGTATTATAGCAAAAAGGAAGAAATATTGTTCAAAATTGTCGCTTTTTTTTTTTGATCAGAAGTGACGTAGAGGTGATCAAATATCACCAAAAGAAAGCTCTACAGGCAGTCCCCGGTTTACAAACAAGATAGGGACTGTAGGTTTGTTCTTAAGTTGAATTTGTTTGTAAGTTGGAACAGGTACATTTTTTAAGTGTAGCTTCAGCCAAAAAAAATATTTTTAAGCTTTTTGGATAGCATAGGGAAGGGGTAACACCCCATGTAATGTTTGTTTTGCTGTCTATGTTTCTGTTCAGAAGATTTCACCTCACTTCCTGTCCCAATGATAATCGGATTTTGAAAATTTTGAGTTGTTGGGGAATCAAACCTTGGTGATAACGCGTCAGTGGAGACACCTTTTTCCCATAACAACTCTTACAGGAGTGAATTTCCCTTCCTAGGGAGAGATTTCCTCTCACTTCCTGTTATCTCCCTCTGTTTGTAAGTAGGAGTTGTTTGTAAGTCAGATGTTTGTAACTAGGGGACTGCCTGTATTTGGAAATAAAAGGGTGTCAATTTCATTTGGGTACAGTGTCGCACGACCGCACAATTGTCAGTTAAAGCGATGCAGTGGCGAATCGCAAAAAGTGCTCTGGTCAGGAAGGGGGTAAATCCTGAAGAGGTTAAGATTAGTGTGTATTCACCCATAGATGAAAATTGAAATATTAACGTGAAAATAATAATTGGTGGTTGGCTGTGTGGGAAGATATACACTGAGCTCATATAGGCATACAAACCTATGGGAAAAAAGTGATGAAAGTGTACAATGGGTGATTCAATCCACTGTGAGAATTCAACTGAGAAACAATAGAACTGATTTTAGAGAAGGAACATAATGTCACATTTGTAGCCATGTACCATTTGTCATATTCAGTAAATAGTTACATCTGATCATGTGATCATAGATGCGAGGCATAGCACCTACAAATAGCTAGTAAAGCGGAGTTCCACCCAAAAGTGGGAATTCCGCTGATCTCATCCCCCCCCCCCCCCCAGGTGTCCATTTGGCACCTATTGGGAGGGGGAGAGGATGTGTCCTTTTCCCTACACCCAGGAGCCCTTGCCGCGGCCGTGGCCACTGATTTCAGCAGCCCAGCTCCCTCCTCGCTCCTCGCTCTGCTACTGCCGCCGGGCCAATAGCAGCAAAGCCTCGCGCATGTGCAGTAGGGCTCCCGGCGTGAAGCTGTAATTCTACACTGCCAGGTTCCCTTACCCGCAATGGCGGCAGCAGCACCCAACAGCTGATGGAAACATGAGCTGCTGTGCCCACATCGCTGGACTCCAGGACAGGTAAGTGTCCTATTATTAAAAGTCGCAGCTACTGTAGCTGCTGGCTTTTAATTTTTTTTGTTCTAGTTGGACCTCCTCTTAGGGAGTTTTAGGTGTGTGGACTGTAAGACTGGTCACTTTATGGTTTGAATATGGTAGAATCTTAAACAAAGTACATTAAAAAAAGTTTTTTCACTCAGGAAAGTGCATAAGAAGTAAGACTTTTATTGTAATAGCTGGAATGATGAGACTTCAAGGTAACAGAAGAAAAGATAGAAGCTCTGAGGATGAGGTTTTGACACCTTTAAAACGTTCTATTTTATAATTTTTTTCAAAAATGTCACATAAAGACAATGAGTGATGGTACAGTTCTTGTTTTTTTTTTAGACTAGAAAATACAATTTCAATTGATATATAGTCAGTTAAAATGGTTCTGAAGGCAGAAGGTTTTTGTTATCTTAATGCATTCTATGCTATAAGATTAAAAAAACCTTCTGTGTGCAGTAGCCCTCCTCACCCCCCTAATACTTACCTGAGCCCCATCTCTATCCAGTGATGTTGCACAAGAGATTTGGTTATCCGGGACTCTCCCTCCTGATTGGCTGACACACAGCAGCGGGCGCCATTTGCTCCTGCTGCCAAAGTCAGTGAGCCAATGAGGAGGGAAAAGGGGCATGGCCGAGCCATGGCTTTGAGTCTGAATGGACGCACAGAGCAGCGACTCGGCTCGGGTGCCCCCATAGCAAGCTGCTTGCTGTGCGGGCACTCGGCAGGAGGAAGGGGCCAGGAACATCAGCAGGGGACCCGAGAAGAGGAGGATCTGGGCTGCTCTGTGCAAAACCAACTGCACAGAGCAGGTAAGTTTGACATGTCTGTTATTTTTAACAACAAAAAAAAAGACTTTAATATCACTTTAAAGCATATTTAAAGCCAAAACTTTTCTTGAACTACTTTGGACAGGTTATAACCTCTGTCAGTTTTTTTGCCATCCATATCTCGTCAGGGAGATATCCCTTCAATTCCTGTCCTATTGACATGAAGTGGGAAGATATTTTTTCAGTGTCAGGGATATCACCTCTTAAACTAATGCCACAAAAAACAGTGTCCCCATTGGAATGTTTCCCCTCATTTCCTGTTCAGGTGGCGTCTCGAAATGTTGTATTTACCCTCAGCCTCATTCCCGATGGTCATCAGGACAATTAGAGAGTGACTCTCTATAGGAGACACAGAGAGCAATAAAAACCCTTCTAACGCTTCATCACTCTATCCACATCTAAAAAAAAAGTTTTGCCTTTAGTTAACGGTTTGGTGAGAACTGAGAGCAGTGATTCATTGTAAAGTTTGTCTTCTGAGTGGCTTGTTAACTATAGACAAATATTTGCCATTGCTTTTTCTGCAGAATGTAATATAGAGCAGGAGCTTACAACTAGAGACCATGTCATACCAGCAACTCTATGACAGCTTTGTAGATGGCAAACTTTTTTGTGACATACCCTATAGTTAAAATCACCTCTTATAGGAATCACCTAATTGTTTTTTTCTTATTTGCTTATTAGTGTCCTCACTTTTGAATTGTTTGTTACAAATATCTTTAAGAAAAGATGCATGTCTGTCAAGTTTAAAGTGGTTTCAAAGCCTAAATATTTTTTTACTCTAATGCATTCCTTGCATTAAGGTAAAAAATGTTTAAGCATTGAATTTGGCCCCTCACCCCCTTATACTTACCCGAGCCCTCATTCGATCCAGCGCTGTGCACATCTGCAACTCTTCTCTCCCCTCACTTTTGGCTCTCACTCCAGTGCTGACAAGAGAGCGAGGGGCGTGGCCGCATGCCGCTGTCTGTGTCAAAAGATGCAGCAGCAGGGCTCAGGAGTGAGCACGGAAGAACCCACGTGAAGCACTGTGACACTGCGATCACAGAGCGTGCCACCAGTTGCGGTGGGCGCGATCATGGGTCGAAGTCATATGATGGCCTCCCAGAACTGGCCGGCCACGCTGTAGCCGTCATTCGGCTATAGTGCGGTCGGCAAGTGGTTAATAAAATTAAAACTGACTTTTTAAATTACATTAACATGTTATATATAATACAAGATTTAAACACAGGCGTACTTAAGTGTACACCCATGTGAGGATCTTGTTTTGCCCACACGGGATTCTCTGGTGCTTTGCCCAGCCACTTGCAGGCAGTCCCATTTATGTCAGTTGGGATGAACAGGCTGCACGGGCACAGCCGCTGCTCCCAATTTGACATCTGCATGGGTACAGGTCTCTAAACACAGACAGCATGAGCTTAGCAACTTGAACCCACACGGATGTCAAATTGGGAGCAGCGGCTGTGTCTGTGCAGCTGCTGTGTTGACATGAATGGGGCTGCCTGTACAGGAACACCTGTGTATTCCGTGTGGGCAAAACACAGCTCTCACACTTAGGTAGGCACCTGTGAATGAGCCCTTAGGCCCCATTCACACCTGAGCATTTTCTAACTCGAAGCCTGAAGCTACAAAACGCTGGAGGGGAAAAAAATCAGTGATTCTCTATGGAGATATTCTTCAGCTTATATTCAAGAAAAGAACTATAAGTTACCCGAGTGTGAAAGGTCACAGATGTAACAATGCTAGTAGGCTGACAACCAGGCTGATAATGTAACACATCTGTTAGAGACAGCTTAAGGCTGCTCCCAATCATGGCTGGCCATCCTAACATGGGCAACACCTTCAGGGGTAGTGACTGGTATGGGGCTCTACAGAGACTTCACGAGATTATTTTTGACCCTAATGGAGCTTTGATTATTTAAAAACCACGTATTGACCTCTAGCCCTTTTATCAGTGCCTTGGATACTCCCTTCTTTGGTAAATCCTAGGTTGGAGGAAGGAACAATGGCGTCCAGTGGGGGACACAGGCACCAAGCACTCCAGAAAGTGTTGCATGCCAAAGAGGCTTTCAGAGGCTTTAACACAGAAACCCAGAGCACATAGGAGAAGCAAGCTATTACAGCTGGGACTAAACACTGTCTTCTATTGTTGGGAGTGCCTGCTTTAAATACTTAGAGAGCTGCCAGTGGAGTTCCACCCAGATTTTTTTTTTGGCATCCACTCTTTTAATACTAAATAGATGTAGCCTTTTATTTCCTTACTTTCAAACCGCCTAGTAATTACATTTTTTACTCACAATTTTGTTTCTCTCACTGCTGAACTTTTCCATTTTAGGTGAGGGCACCTGAAGTCCATCTGTAGTCTCCTGGCAACTCTTCCTGAAAGAAGTGCATGGTGGGTAACCATCATGCACTCCTCGATCTCGGTCCGCCTTAAATTGCGTCATTTCCTGTCTGGAAATAACACGATTTTACAGTACAGGGAAGCCCACTGACTCCTGGGAAATGATGAGTCACATCTCCCAGGAGGCCAGGGGAAGCAGGAAGTGAGAAAAAGAGCCTAGGACCTAATAGGGGCAGATTACAGAGCGACTTAGGGTGAGTATAAAAAGAAAAAATTTCATTCAAAGGTAAGTCTATATAGGCAAAGGATTGAATGATGTAAAAAAAAATTCTGGATGGAACTCCACTTTAAGTGAGCAGCCGGCAGCACCTCTACTTTGATTTCAAGAGTAATTGCACTTTCATGGCCTCTGCTGCTTGTTCCTGGAAATAATTATGCATAACCATGATGGAATATAATCCTGCTGCATGTTACAGGGCTCTTCCCAGGACTTTTGCAAATGTCTATAAATTTGTTAACGCTCATTTGATATGAGGTTGATTTATAAATGTGGTCTGCTTTGCTTGCTGTAACTGTCATTTTCATATCTGTACAGTATATGGGAAGATGAGATTGCCATATTGTATATTCCATTTTAACATAATTTTTTAATGCTATTTCAAACCAGTTCTTATAATTAATGTATATCGGCCAAGCACTGTAGTGAGTGAGAGAGCGTGTATTCTGTGTTAACATCTAATTAATTGATAGAAAATCTCTTAAGGCAACACTGTGCAAGTATAATGGATTCATGCCGCTCTGCTTGTAGGAAATATTGCACTTGACATCATTTAGTTTGTAGACTGACCTCTTCTGCTGTTGTGATTGCTTGTTATTATTATTGAGAAGATTGAAATGAAAATTAGATATAAAATCGATTGCTCAAGGGAGTTTCTTCATTACTAAAATGAAAACTGACTTTTTTTGGAGCTCTTGCCTTTTATTTTAAATATCATGGAATAAAATTTTAATCTTGCACAAAAAATGATTACTGCAAATAATGGCCATCCAGCTCTGTACTGATGATTTGTCCAGGTGCCACATGAGGTGACAGTGAGGAAACTCTCCATTGTCACCATTTGTGCATGCGTTGCAGAGAATTCTGATATTAGCCGCCCTGGCTGTTACAAATTATGACTTCCTCGATGCTCAGTCTGTGTAAAGGGTGGCAAGTAGTAATCCTTATGTAAGTGGGGATCATCTCTTCAGAATGAGCCAGATGATATCAAAGATGGCAAATAGTGGTTTTGGGAGTAATGCAATTGCGCTTGTGACTTTAGAACTTTCACATAAGTAGAACCCCTCCAAAAAAAAAATATTTTATTACTTTTTATATTTTTATTATTACCTTCAATCTAATGCTGGCCATATATTATACAATTTTCTTATTCTATTTCTTTTAACTTTCCCTTCAACTATGCAGTGCAAGGGCCTGTCTGATTACATACTAATTGAACGTGTTTAGGTTTGACTGCATATTATCTAGTTTTGGTAAATCTAAAGCAAATTTTACAAGAAAATTGTATAATGTATAGCCAGCCTTAAGCAGAAGTTCACATTTGTGTATAGGTCTCCTTGACAGTAATGGAAAAAGCATCTCAACTTTAGTTTTAAAAGAAATTACAGCCTCCTCGGAAGGTTTCCCATTATGTGTTTTTTTATGTCATTTCAACCTGCCTATAGGGTGCTATTAAACGTCAGCAGATATACCGTTGTTTGGTAATAAAGTTTGTCATCTAGGTTTGACATTTTAGTCCAATGACGCATTGACTCAAGATGTTCTGCTGTTGGGTCCTTCATATTTTGGGAGTCAAATGGTGTGGTAAAGCCAATACCTTTAAGCCTGCTACACCATAAGCCACATCCCTACTATGCTATTAAAAAAATCAAGACAAAATTGATTCAGCGTTACCCTTGTAAACCCCAGAATGATGAAGGCCTAAACAAATCTTAACACCCAAAGCGAGTTTTTCAGATTTGGCAAGTGTTAGTAAAACTGTACATATCTTTGCAACTACATCCAGGTAAATTATACCTTGTTTATTTGGAGATAAATTGGGTCTTCGTTCAGTTGTTTAAAGGGGAGTTCCACCCTTTTAAAAGTCAGCAGCTACAAAAAGTGTAGCTGCTAACTTTTAATAATCAGACACTCACCTTTCCCATGCTCCAGCAATGTGGCCGTCTGCTGCCTCACTTCTCTCACCCTCCTCCTTGTGGCGTCGGCATCACAAGTGTGGGCGCCTGGCTTTGGCTTCAAAGCCGGGTGCACACTGCGCATGTGCGAGCCGCGTGGTGCGCTGTGAATGGGCGATGTATCTTCTGGGACCTGTGACGTGTCCCAGAAGATCGCCGGGAGGGAGGGGGGACAGGTGAATTTCCTTTCGGTTTCACGGCACCAGAATAGGAAGTGGAGCTGGGACCCTATCAAAACAGGGTCCCTGCCCCCCCCCCCCCCCAAAAAAAAAGACATGCCAACACTTAAAGCGTTTGTCTACCCAATTTGTTTACTTTTACCTACAGGTAAGCCTATAATAAGGCTTACCTGTAGGTACAATTAATATCTCCTAAACCTGTACTGTTTAGGAGATATTCCCCCTCTAAGCAGCTGCAGCGTTGCGGCGCATGCGCTGTGTATGTCCCGGTGCATGCGCCGTGTATGTCCCGGCAAATGCCCAGTAATAGGGCCGGACCTTGCCGGAAAGACGGGTCCCGTGCCCATGCGCGGGAGTGACGTCTCGCGGCTCCGGCCAGTCACAGCGCCGGAGTTGCGTACCTGGAAGCAAGATCCGAGGGAAGATGTCCGCTCCCTCAGAGGGGGCCGAGCAGCCTGGTCGGATCTTCTTTTCAAAGTATTTCATAATGAGCTAGTATGCTGTGAATACTAGCTCATTATGCTATTGTCTTGCAGGTTTTTATTTATTTATTTTTATTTCTTTACTGTGTAGACAACCGCTTTAAAGCGGAAGTTCCACTTTTGGGTGGAACTTCGCTTTAATGAACATCTCCTGATTTTGTTTTACTATCAAAGGAAAAATGTCTTTAACTTGTAAAATGCAATAATGTTTGAATATTTAGATGTCTATTTTTATAACATTACCATGATCCATTATGAGAGAAAAAAAATCTAAACCCAAAAAATCTAATAACTAAAACAACGGGATTCTCACTGACACTAACACTGTGTGTCAGTCAAGGATCAGGCTTGGAGACCAGAAGATGTAGCAGTAGAGAGGCTCCCACCGACCAGAAGGATAAGTACACAAGCAGGTCACCCTGGCAAATGATGCAGGCTCACCTGAGTTGCGATGTCTAAGCACTAATTGGTCTTCACCAGCGCTCCAGATGGTGGAGATCGGGTTTGCTGCGTGCCAGGTTGCAGTCCTCAGAATCGTCCCACCAGGAGATGAGCAAGCTGGGGTCCAATAGCAGATGTAGCATGTAGGGATCAAGCAGAGGTGTAGCTGAGGAACAAGCCAAAGGTCGATAACAAATGGTTGCAGGTTGCAATCTAGTGGAAGCATAGTCGAGGAACAAGACAAACATCGAGAATGAGTGGTAATGAAGATATGGACAGCAGCAGGGTGAAAGGAGCAAGATATTGGCTGGAGAAGAGCACACTAATCTGGAAAACAGGAAGATCAGAGGAATGGCTTAGATCAGGAAATTTCTCCTCGCAGAGGAGAAACAGTACAGGGAATTTTTCCAGTAAGAAATTATATTTCCTTGATGCTCCATATATGAGTTATGAGGTCTTAAAGGGGTAAGCATGTCAGCTCAAGGGGCAAGGAACTAACTATTTAGAAATACTGTACTGTATATGTAAAATCAATAAGCCCAAAACTATACATTTTAAAAATATAATTTTAAACATTACACATAGTGGAACAAGTTAGGACACTACCTAATAGCTGACACCTATTATTAAACCAGGGCCTCTCGTTATCACTGTATGAATAGGGTAAACAAACCTCCCCCCCAGACACAAACTGCCCCATCAGCCCCATTGCAGCAAGATTTGCTTAAGAAAGCAGCAGAGATGGCTATGCAGCTCACCAAGGTGTAAATTCTTCTTACACCTTGGTGAGCTGTATAGCCTTCTTTGCTGCTTCCTTTATCTTCTCTTATCTGTTCTTCAACCCTCCCAGTACTTGGTAAAAAGATACCTTTCCCTTCCACTTGCCTTCTGATTCTAGACTATGTGCGGGCAATGCTAAAGGGGCATTTGTTGTGATGATGCGAGTTATCGAAAGGATCTGAACTGCTGTTTTTCATGTCCATAAAATACATCACTTTCCAGGCTCTCTCTGCACCATATAAACGCAGGCTGCTGTGTTGAGGCAAGATTCATGTAGCTCTGGATGTCTGCTTTTGATCACCAGGAAGGAACATGAGATCTATAAGTTGTATTACATGATAGATGTAGCCAATCTTAGGTGATGCAAACAGGAACCCCTTCAGCACGAGGGACCTTAGACATGTGCCTACCGCCGCCTAATGGGGAATCCAGCTTTGTTTGCTACCACTATTTATTTATTAAAAAAAATATATATAGTGCTAAATTAAAACAAGTATGATGGTTCTACTTTTTCTTACACTGTGTACTGTTGCACGGCCTATGTGGTGGTAGAGTATGCCCTAAATAGTTATTATGCACTTTATGTAAAGCAGAATTATTTTGATGTTTGGATGGCTCACCAAGAAAGCTCTATTTGTGGGAAAAAAAGGACGCAAATTTCCTTTGGGTACAACGTCGCACGACCGCGCAATTGTCAGTTAAAGCGACGCAGTGCCGAATCGCAAAAAGTACTCTGGTCCTAAAGTGTGAAATCCTTCCGGGGCTGAAGTGGTTAATGTCAAAAATATTCCACAAAAACACAGATGTGGAGGCATTTTATTGTATTATATGTTTCAGATTGGTAGATTTGGCTTTAAGAGCTCTGCTCAAGCTACGTGATTAATGTTACATTTTTTAGACGTACATGACAGGTACACGCTAATGATATATGTTGTATTGAAAGTACTACTTGACCAATTTAAAGCCTGAAAGTGACATATCTGTGTGAAGATTTACAGTACAGGGAATTCATTTTTGTCCTGATGTTATCTGTCACCTTACCACACTGGAGGACAAATCCCAGGATACATTTTTGAAGTTTTTCTGCCTTCACATGTTTTTTAACTGTTCAAATATACCTGGTTGCTCCTACAGTATATTTGATAGTGCACTTTTTCATTTGCTTTAAAAAACTGCTTCACTTTTATTACACAGTGTCCATTGAGAGATGCGACATAACCTCAGCAGTGTCCTTTTTGGTATTCATAATGTTGAATATATCTCGCAGAACAGATTGTTAAGAAGTTTAATTTACAATGAGTCAGTTATGCTTATAATTTCCAGGCGTATTCTGTTCTGATGAGTTCAAAATGTTTAAGTGCCGGTTCACACAGGGGCGGCTTCAAAGTCGCCCGATTCTCGTCCGGCTTTGAAGCCGCCCCATACAGCACGAATTCAGTGCGGCTAGCAAACGATTTCTGTATAGAAGTCAATGCATGTCGCTCTGAAGTTGCCCCAGAAAGGTACAGGAGCCTTTTTCTAAGTCGGAGCGACTTGAGTTGCTCCTATTAGAACAGTTCCATTGTACTGCATGGAGTGCGACTTGTCAGGCAACCCAGTCGCCCCTATGTGAACCGACATTAGTTGGTAATTTTCTAAAAGAAAACATCATCATCAGTGCCTGACCTCACAAATGCGCTTCTGGAAGAATGGTCAAACATTCACATAGACACACTCCTAAACCTTGTGGACAGCCTTCCCAGAAGAGTTGAAGCTGTTATAGCTGCAAAGCAACCGTTTGGGAAACGTCGATATTGTCGAAGTTGAGAAGACCCTTCCGACAGGTGTTCCAAATCCTCACACAGATACACTTACAAACTGGTAAGAAGGTCTTCGCGTAAACACTCCAGTCCGTGACTACTACTACAAAAGAAAATCTTTTAATGGTTGATTACAGCCAAGTGTATCCCCGCTGACCCAACGGACTGTTCAGCGTGAGGTACGTCATGTTACCTTGACAAGATTATCCTCGTTGAGTTCAGCGAGGCTGAATCTTTTTCCGAGGACATGGAAAGACCCCGTTGAAGTCTCGCTGTACGTAACTGAAGATATGTCTTTAGCAAACGATCGGC
>BLSH010433364.1:2265087-2280483 GCA_018402905.1 Glandirana rugosa | reverse complement strand
GATGTGCACTGATTTCCGGTTTGATTTAAAGTGATACACACATTTTGCAGAACAGTGATATGGGTACTCCCGGCTTATTTATACTTTTTGGACACAGTTTGAAGATGATTTTAGAACAGTTCTATGGCCTCTAATGTTAATTAATAGTTTTCAGACCCATTTTGAAGATGATCTCCATTTTTGCATTTTTTATGTTTTTATTTTTTTTTAAATATTTAAAGTTATTTCCCTGTCCCCATTCCTTTGTAGGTCACTTGTCCCACCCTTACCCACATTTCCTTCCTTTTGCAGACCTCTAGGACCTTCCAGGACTATTTTACAGCACTTTTTGTACCTAAAAGTCCGGGTCTCCATTGATTTCAATGGGGTTCGGGGTCCGGGACAAAGTTCGGGTTCTGTCCGGACCCGAACCCGGACTTTGTCCCGTAGTTCTGCCGAACCAGCAGAACCCGGACTTCTAGAAGTTCGCTCAACTCTACTTCTGACAAGTTCTCCATCAACTGAGATAAAATCAGGCTGAATTTTGTGTCGGGGAGGTTGCTATAAATAGATTATCAGAGAGCTAAACTATTCACAGAACAGCTCTGAGAGTCTCTGTCTATGTGGAGTGGGTGTGTGTGCCTTTCCTCCAATCAGCTGTCTTGACTGTGTACCCAAACTTCACTTCCAGTGCTGAACAGGAAGCGAAAATCTCTAACACGCTCTGAACTTTCTAAAGATATATAAAGCTGAAGACAGCAAATATACATGTAAAACATATGCAGGGAGATTTGTTTCATCTCTGTGTATCATCTGAGAATGTTCACTTTACGGGGTATATGTGAGGGTTTACATCCACTTTAAGATAAAAAAACCTTCTGCCTTCACAACCACTTTAAGCGCTAAATGTGCCTAGGGCTTAGGCAAGTTATGATGTGTTTATGCGTGTTCAGCTTTTTTTCCTTCCAAAATGCCCCCCTTCTAAACATGCAAGCAATGGGGTTTTTTTCTGCCTCTTAACGCCTGTATGTGCAAGGACACATACCGTATCTCACAAAAGTGAGTACACCCCTCATAATTTTGTAAATATTTTATCTTTTCATGTGACAACACTGAAGAAATTACACTTTGCTACAATGTAAAGTAGTGAGTGTACAGCTTGTATAACAGTGTAAATTTGCTGCCCCCTCAAAATAACTCAACACACAGCCATTAATGCGTAAACTGCTGGCAACAAAAGTGAGTACACTCCTAAGTGAAAATGTCCAAATTGGGCCCTATAAACCACTTCCCCTCACTGGTGTCATGTGACTCGTTAGTGTTACAAGGTCTCAGGTGTGAATGGGGAGCAGGTGTGTTAAATTTGGTGTTATCGCTCTCACTCTCTCATACTGGTCACTGGAAGTTAAACATGGCACCTCATGGCAAAGAAGTCAATGAGGATCTGAAAAAAAAGAATTGTTGCTCTACATAAAGATGGCCTAGGCTATTAGAAGATTGCCAAGACCCTGCAACTGAGCTGCAGCACAGTGGCCAAGACCATACAGTGGTTTAACAGGACAGGTTCCACTCAGAACAGGCCTTGCCATGGCCGACCAAAGAAGTTGAGTGCATGTGCTCAGCGTCATATCCAGAGGTTGTCTTTGGGAAATAGACGTGTGAGTTCAGCCAGCATTGCTGCAGAGGTTGAAGGGGTGGGGGGTCAGCCTGTCAGTGCTCAGACCATACGCCGGATACTGCATCAAATTGGTCTGCATGGCTGTCGTCCCAGAAGGAAGCCTCTTCTAAAGATGATGCACAAGAAAGCCTGCAAACAGTTTGTTGAAGACACGCGGACTAAGGACATGGATTACTAGAACCATGTGGTCTGATGAGACCAAGATAAACGTATTTGGTTCAGATGGTGTCAAGCGTGTGTGGTGGCAACCAGGTGAGGAGTACAAATACAAGTGTGTCTTGCCTACAGTCAAGCATGGTGGGGGGAGTGACATGGTCTGGGGCTGCATGAGTGCTGTCGGCACTGGGGAGCTACAGTTCATTGAGGGAACCACGAATGCAAACATGTACTGTGACATACTGAAGCAGAGTATGATATTTTCCCTTCGGCGACTGGGCCGCAGGGCATTATTCCAACATGATATTGACCCCAAACACACCTCCAAGACGACCATTGCCTTGCTAAAGAAGCTGAAGGTAAAGGTGATGGGCTGGCCAAGCATGTCTCCAGTCCTGAACTCTATTGAGCATCTGTGGGGCATCTTTAAACGGAAGGTAGAGGAGCGCAAGGTCTCTAACATCCACCAGCTCCGTGATGTCATCATGGAGGAGTGGAAGAGGACTCCAGTGGCCACCTGTGAAGCTCTGGTGAACTCCATGCCCAAGAGAGTTAAAGAAATGCTGGAACATAATGGTGGCCACCCAAAATATTGACACTTTCACCTAGGGGTGTACTCACTTTTGTTTCCAGCAGTTTAGACATTAATGGATGTGTGTGGAGTTTTTTTACACTGTTATATAAGCTGTACACTCACTATTTTACATTGTAGCAAAGTGCCCTCTCGTCAGTGTTGTCACAGGAAAAGAAAAAAGAAAATATTTACAAAAAAATGTGAGGGGTGTACTCACTTTTGTGAGATACTATAGGCTAACATGTAGGGGCTATACAAGGGTCCGGCAGCATCATATAAAATTCAATATTTATTAGTAATCCATCAAGACATAGGGGTACGCCTAAGGCCTGTGTGGGGGCTGAAACGCATCAACCTTTTGCATATTGAATTCCCCTATGTCTTGATGGATTACTAATAAAATAGATTCAATTTTATACTGTGCCGCTGGACTCTTATATACCTTCAGATTATGCTGCAGAGTTTGCGGCTGTTGTTCAGGTACCAGTAAACTATCTCTCCAGCATTTTTATCAATTTATCCTGGTTGTAGCCTCACACTTGGTTTACTTCAGTAACATGGAGGAGCGTTTAGAGGCAGATAAAGTCAAAGTGCCCTTGTGGCTGTTTTGATGCCCAGTATGCATCCCATTACTTAGCATTTCCTTATCATCCCTAATTAATTCCATCTCCTCCTTTTCCCCTTAACTATTATTTTCATGATTTTTTTATTTCTTTTTTTCTAACCATGCACACTGCATCTTATAAACGACTGTTTTTGGTCATTTTGGCGTCTTTTTTAACAGCCCAAAAACGGCACTTTATGTTATGCACACATGAACATTAATTGTCGTTTATCAGCAGTGACGTTCTCGGGCTGTTATCTGAACGCCCTGAACTGACGTTCAAAAGTCGTTCTTTTGACCACAAAAAACTCCGGACCCCGATAAACGCTCATAAACACCGGTAAACTGCTATTTATCGGCGTCCGGCGTTTTTTACAGTCAATGAAAGCTAATGAAGAAAAGAAAAACGCCCAAAAACACCGACACTGATAAACGCCGGTAACCGCTTACAAAACACTTCAAAGGAACGTTTTGTAAGCAGCTTCTCCTGCCCGACGCCGAGAGAGCCCAGATAGCGTCCAGTGTGCATGGAGCCTTAATATTAAACTTTTTTGACTGGACATACGCTATCAATATTATTTTTCAGAGCTTTTAGAAACAAAAACAAATATTAAATTGGATATCTTTGGTGCTGCTTACAAACGTTCTTCAACATTAAGTCCTAAAATCTTTGCTCGTCTTAGTAATTTCCTCTTTGGCTTCCTCTAGACTCAGCACTCTGCTAAAAGCAATTGTCTCTTTCCTAATTAATTAACATTGCTTTCCAGTTAATGTGACATATTTCAAAAGGATATTGAACAAATGTGTCTCTGCACAAGGGTGTAAATATGCAAGATGAGCCTGAATCATATTGTATTATATATCACTGCTTTATTCTGAGTAGCAGACAATTGGAATCAATTACAGACCATAACATAAATATAATTCTGTGAACACAGCATTACGTTCTGCTCCATTTTGCAGGCAAAGAGCTGTTAAAAGTCTAAAGCCGTGCATTATTGGAAACGTCTCCATTTCTTATCTCTGGGCACTAATCTGTGTGAATGCCGAAGGATGAAACACCTTCCTGTTAAAGCTTCTTTAGTACAGGGGTTCAGCATAGTGTTATACACAAGGGAAAATTAACAGCAAATGTGCAGTACACTACAAAAACAACAGAGGTTTTAGCATGGCAATCCACTTCCTAAATGGATGTAGGAATGCTTTGGGCCCATTCACCCATCTGTGCTCTTTTGTACACTTAAACACATGGGAAACCGCATATAAAATACAAATAATTGCTTGCAGTGATGCTGTGCACACGATAACTGTGTTGAGATGCATTCAGATCACTGTTTTAGCATTCATTTTTAATGTGCATTTTGCTGTTTTACTGCTTTTTTAGCATGCTTTTGCTACATTTTAATCTGTTTTGCTGTGTTTTTAGCATATTGCAATAAAGGAAGGATTTCCCATGTTAGGACCAGAGCACATTTTGCGATTCGGCACTGCGTCACTTTAACTGACAATTGCGCGGTCGTGCAACGTTGTACCTAAACGAAATTTGCGTCCACAAATAGAGCTTTCTTTTGGTGGTATTTGATCACCTCTGTGTCATTTCTGATCACCGCTATAAACAAAAAAACAGCGACAATTTTGCAAAAAAAAAAAATATTTCTTACTTTTTGCTAAAATACATATACAAAAAAAAAACAAAAAACGAATTTATTCATCGGTTTTGTCCGATTTATATTCTTCCTCATATTTTTGGTAAAAATAAATCACAATTAGTGTTTATTGATTGGTTTGCGCAAAAGTTGCTGCATTTGCAAACCATGAGAATTCATTTCTGGCGTTTTTACAATTTTTTTTTTTTTAATAGTAATGTCAGTGATCTGCGATTTTTATCGGGACTTTGATATTGGGGCGGACATGTCGGACATTTTTGACACTTTTTTGGGACCAATGACATTTATACAGCGATCGTAAATTTAAATATCCACTGATTACTGTATAAATGTCATTGGCAGTGAAGGGGTTAACCTGGGGGGGCGCTCTAGGCATTAACTGTGTTCCCTGGGTGTGTTCTAACTGTATGGGGGCTGGGCTGGCAGGGGCACCAGAGATCTAACTGATCCCGAGTACAGGGATCAGTAGATCTCTGACATGCCCGCCTGTCAGCAGGGGGAACCGTCATGTTTACATCGGCGGTTCCCCGTTCTGGCTCTGTCACAGCCCATTGCAAATCACCGGCAACACCGAGTCTGTCCGACCCGTGGCCCTGCTCAGGGAGCGCGTGGCGGGCATGAGCATGCGCCGCCGGCGGGCATGAGCGCGCTCCACCGGCGGCGCACGCTTGCCCCCTAGCAGCCGTGCATGAAAGTGACGACTATAAGCTGCGATTCACGGGACAGAGCTACACTGTTGCCGCTTATAGTCGTATGGTGGTCGGGAACCGGTTAAAATGTTCCTAAACCCACATCACTAAAATCTGTCTGTATATGCAGAATAGCATGCTTGCTATACTCACTGTGTAACTTAAGGGGTTAATCCTCTGTATTGTCTAAAAAGGCTGTTTGATCTTGTATGGCCAGATACTTCCTTCTTGCCCTGTCTACTATATTAGATTCTACTATACTATATTATATGCAGGCAGTGTGGAAAGGCTGCACATGCTCTGTTCGATCTTCCTGTTTCACAAGATTTAGAACATGTGTGTGTGTGTGGAGGGGGGGGGGGGGGTTGAGAATGAATTGTTTTTATATTGCTGGGTTTAGTAACACTTTAAGCCCAACTCCAGGATTAAACATTAAGCCATATGCAGATCCTTTACATTTCCCTTAGTAACTATCTGAGTTTTTTGTTCTTTTCTACTTAACCTCAAAATAATTTTAAAGTTGTGGTCACATGACTGCTGCTGCGAATAATGGCATATGTCCCACTTTGAATGACAATTGCTCGGTCATGCAACGCTGTATCCAAACAAAATTTTTATCATTTTTTCACACAAATAGAGCTTTCTTTTTGTGTGTGTTTTAATCACCACAGTTTTTTTTATTTTTTGCCAAATAAATGAAAATAGACTGAAAATTTTGAAAAAAAAAGTTTTCATAGTTTGTTATAAAATTCTGCAAACAAGCACATTTTCTCCTTTGCTGATGGCCACTGATGAAGCTGCACTAATGGCCACTTACAGGCTGCACTGCTGGGCACTGATGAGGTGGCACTAATGAGGCGGCACTGATGAGGAGATACTGGTGGGCACTGATGAGGCTGCACTGATGGGCACAGATTGGCATCACTGATGGGAACATATTGGCAGCACTGGAGGGCATTGTTGAGACTGCACTAATAATCAGGACACTGATAATAAGTGCCTAGATCAGGGATATGCAATTAGGGGACCTCCAGATGTTGCAGAACTACAAGTCCCATGAGGCATAGCAAGACACTGACAGCCACAAGCATGACACCAGAGGCAGAGGCATGATGGGACTTGCAGTTTTACAACAGCTGGAGGTCCGCTAATTGCATATCCCTGGCCTAGATTATCAGTGTACCTGTGCCTTTTAGGGAAGCCGGTTATTGGCTCTCTTCTCCTCTCCTAATGCTATCAGCAGGAGGAAAGGTGTGCAGATAACCGGATAACCAGCTTCTATTTACATCCGTGATCAGCTGTGATTGGACACAGCTGATCACGTGGTAAAGAGCCGCTGATTGGCACTTTACCTCAATCTGTGATCACAGTGTCCTCCGGACACTGTGATCACAGAGCGCACCGCCCGCACGCCGCAACGGGCGCGCGGTGGACGCGATCACAGGAGGGTGTCAAATGACAGCCTCCCAGAACTAGCCGGCTGCGCTGTAGCCGCCATTCAGCTATAGCATGGTTGGCAAGTGGTTAAGGGAATTTATCATTTGTTTTGGTCCTGAAACTTTCAGAGACTAATGTATTGCACTAGGTTGCCAGCACAAAAAAAAAACTATTATACCACCTTCTCTACACCAGAAGCACTGTTAAAAAAATAAGGCTTTAAGGAGAATTCCACCCTTTGCAAAAATAATAAATGCCCTTCGTACTGCAAACATGTGCAGGTATTATTTTTGCTTTGGATCAGCTGATCATGGGTGCAATGCTCTGGCTCCTGCAGACTCTTCCCCCAACTCAGGTCCATGCCAATACACAGGCCTTCAGTTATAGAGCTGGAGGAAGTATCAATAGGCTACAGATGCTACATTGATTACTATAGTTCCTCTGTCATGGTGTCAGATGGAACTTGTCGTTTTTTATTCACAGATCTCTGTGTATGAATGACACAACTGTGCAAGCATGCACGGCCGCAACAAATTAATGAAATGACAGGAGCTGATTCTGCAATTAGGGATGGGGGGCCTTGGAACACCCTAAATATGGGTGTAAAATGAAACATGGTAAAAAAGATAGGCTTTGCTTGTAGGTTTATGTAAGTGGCAGGGAGGTAGTAACTAGAAAAAGAGGATTCTTTTGTTTTATGTGCAGCTTTTATTTAACTCATTAACCAAATAGAGATTCAAATGTGCTGTCAGGAAACACTTGCACAGCTGTTATCCTACTTTAAGCACTTGAATACAATTAAACTGCGGTCACTTGGCTTTCTGCACTGAAATACACTTAATCTGTGGTTACTTGACTTATGACACTTGAATACAATCTGTCACAGCAGCAGCAATGTATCTCCTGCCATACAGTATATGCTGAAGTATTTATTGTTTTCGGATATTAACCCTCCTCTCTTGGGGCAATTGAAAGTTCCTTGATATTGTCTGTATATCCTTCACTTGCTCTCCAGTCTACATGGTGGAATACAAGTATTTGTGAAGCAAAAATTCTACAATTTCTCAAACCAGGAATGTTTTTGAGGATTATTAAAAGAGAAGTTTGAGTCACTGCTTATAGTCAGACCTGTACATTTTAAAAATTAACGTTGATCACAAGGGTTTGTATTGCAGCTGCATGCCGCCACTCACTACCACTGGAGCCTGCGTACAAGCTACTGGGTCTTGTCCAATAATGTTTACAATGATTTGGCACCTTATAAGGGAATGCTATGCCGCCAGCTCTACCTCCCTGTGGATAACTACAGTTCCAGCTACAAGCATTTTTTGGTGCAGTGCAGGTGCACATAACTCTTTCACGACCAGAGGTAATTAAAACCTTGGGAAAAGTCACCATGTTTCACTCTTCTGCACTGTGCGATAAGTCCCAACGTGGTGTCAAACTCCTATCTGGACGTATTGTTGCATGTGGATAGTGTGGTCCTCTCTGCCCTCAAAAGACTGGGGACATCCAATATGACTGTAGGTATAGGAAACAAAGAAGGCGCATAGACCTAGTGCATTATCACAAAAACATGTTTTATTGAATATTGCAAAACGGAGGTGAATATACTCACAAACCAATGCTTGCATCATAGCTTAGACATTACGTCATCTGCTTAAGTCCATATATACGTAAATTCAAAATGGTCGTAGACACATCGGCTAACGCGCTTCAAGTTTACTCTCTTCTTCAGAGCCTAAAGAACATGCTCATTCCATATGTTATTATACATGATGATGAATCACCTTTAGTAATAATAACTCTATATAGGTCAATCCTAACTGTACAGGGTGGCCTAGTTTTGTTCAATGGTGATGAATTCCAAGGTCAAATGTATAAAAAAATGTAATAATATATATAAAAAAGGTATATACACATGTAAAAACATGTATCTAAAGTGAATATACATGTATATAGAGAGAGAGACTATAGTATACACATTAATAGTAATGATTGGTTACATACAGAATGGCCATCCATGGTCCTTTTTTAAAAACAATCATAGTAGAGAGTGCAAACGAGTAAAAATATATGAAAAATGCATATATATATATATATATATATATATATATATATACACATATAAATGTAGGGGTGTAAAGAGAATTATACATTCATATTCATAGTGAATACCACGTGGGATGGATATATATATATACACAGTATCTCACAAAAGTGAGTACACCCCTCACATTTTTGTAAACATTTGATTCTATCTTTTCATGTGACAACAATGAAGAAATTACACTTTGCTACAATGTAAAGTAGTGAGTGTACAGCTTGTATAAAAGTGTAAATTTGCTGTCCCCTCAAAATAACTCAACACACAGCCATTAATGTCTAAACCACTGGCAACAAAAGTGAGTACACCCTTAAGTGAAAATGTCCAAATTGGGCCCAATTAGCCATTTTCCTTCCCCGTTGTCATGTGACTTGTTAGTGTTACAAGGTCCCAGATGTGAATGGGGAGCAGGTGTTTTAAATGTGGAACTCTCCGAGGATCTGAAAAAAAGAATTGTTGCTCTACATAAAGATGGCCTAGGCTATTGCCAAGACCCTGAAACTGAGCTGCAGCACGGTGGCCAAGACCATACAGCAGTTTAACAGGACAGGTTCCACTCAGAACAGGCCTCACCATGGTCAACCAAAGAAGTTGAGTGCACATGCTCAGCGTCATATCCAGAGGTTGTCCTTGGGAAATTGACGCATGAGTGCTGCCAGCATTGCTGCAAATTTGAAGGGGTGGGGGTAAGCCTGTCAGTGCTCAGAGCATACACTGCACACTGCATCAAATTGGTCTGCATGACTGTCGTCCCAGAAGGAAGCCTCTTATAAAGATGATTCACAAGAAAGCCCGCAAACAGTTTGCCAAAGACAAGCAGACTAAGGACATGGATTACTGGAACCATGTCCTGTGGTATGATGAGACCAAGATAAACTTACTTGATTCAGATGGTGTCAAGCGTGTGTGGCAGCAACCAGTTGAGGAGTACAAAGACAAGTGTGTCTTGCCTACAGTAAAGCATGGTGGTGGGAGTGTCATGGTCTGGGGCTGAATGAGTGCTGCTGGCACTGGGCAGCTACAGTTCATTGAGGGATCCATGAATGTCAGCATGTACTGTGACATACTAAAGCAGAGCATGATCCCCTACCTTCAGAGACTGAGCCACAGGGCAGTATTCCAGCATGATAATGACCCCAAACATAACTCCAAGACTACCACTGCCTAGCCAAAGAAGCTGAGGGTAAAGGTGATGGACTGGCCAAGCATGTCTCCAGACCTAAACCCTATTGAACATCTGTGGGGCATCCTCAAACGGAAGGTGGAGGAGTACAAGGTCTCTAACATCCACCAATTCCGTGATGTCATCATGGAGTAGAAGAGGACTCCAATGGCAACCTGTGAAGCTCTGGTGAACTCCATGCCTAAGAGGGTTAAGGCAGTTCTGGAAAATAATGGTGGCCACACAAAATATTGACACTTTGGGCCCAATTTGGACATTTTCATTTAGGGGTGTACTCACTTTTGTTGCCAGTAGTTTAGACATTAATGGCTGAGTGTTGAGTTATTTTGAGGGACAGCAAATTTACACTGTAATACAAGCTGTACCCTCACTACTTTACATTGTAGCAAAGTGTAATTTCTTCAGTGTTGTCACATGAAAAGATAAAATAAAATATTTACAAAAATGCGAGGTGTGTACTTACTTTTTACTTGTTTGCACTCTCTACTATGATTGTTTTTAAAAAAGGACCATGTATGCTCATTATCAGAAAGAATGTAACCAATCATCACTACTAATATGTATGCTATAGTCTCTCTCTATATATATACATGCAAATTCACTTTAGATACAACATGTGTATATACCCTTTTTATATACATTATTACATTTTTTATACATTTGACCTTGGAATGCATCACCATTGAACAAACTAGGCCACCCTGTACAGTTGAGATTAACCTATATAGATTTGTTCTTACTAAAGGCGGTTCATCATTATGTATAATAATATATGGAATGGGCATGTTCTTTCGGCTTTAAAGAAGAGGGTAACCTCGAAACACGTTAGCCGATGTGTCTATGAGCATTATGAATTTATGTATATGGACTTAAAGTGGTTGTCAACTCTGGACAACCACTTTAACCTACAGGTAAGCCTATAATAAGGCTTACCTGTAGGTTCCCTGCATATCTCCTAAACCTGCACAGTTTAGAAGATATACAGTGTACTTGCATGTGCTGGCATCATCGGGCACATGCGCAGTGGAGAAATGGCCTCCGTGCTGCGATTGGCGGCTCCAGCACGCATGTACGGGAGTGACGTCATGCGGCTCTGGCCAATCACAGAGCCAGAGTCCGCGGCCCCGGAAGGAAGAGGAGTGAAAATGGACACAGCCTGGAGCGGGGACAGTGCGGGCTTCCAATGCAGGTAAGTGTCACATAATAGGCTAGTATGCGATGCATACTAGTCTATTATGTTTTTATATTGCAGGGTAAGAAGAGGAACAAAGAGAAAGTAAAACATCAGGGTTTACTTCCTCTTTAAAGTGGATGAAAACCTGATTCATGAATTCTGAGCTGGGCACATATATCTGCAGTGTTTACTTATATCTCTTCAAAGCACTAAGTCCCATGGCTTTTTCCTGCTCCATTCTTCTGTTATCAGCATGATAACTTCTGACAAGTTCTCTGTCAACTAAGATAAAACCAGGCTGAATTTTGTGTTGGGGAGGTTGCTATAAATAGATTAGCAGAGAGCTAAACGATTCACAGCAGGGCTCTGAGAGTCCCTACCTATGAGGAGAGGGGGTGTATGCCTTTCCTCCAATCAGCTGTCTTGGCTGTGTGCCCAGACTTCACTTCCAGTGCTGATCAGAAAGAGAAAATCTCCTAACACTATCTGAACTTTCTAAAGATTATATAAAGCTGAAGACAGCAGATATACATGTGAAACTTATGTAGGGAGATTTGTTTCATCTCTGTTTATCATCTGAGGCTGTTCACTTCACTGGGTATATGTGAAGGTTTACATCCACTTTAAGCAGATGATGTCTAAGCTATGATGCAAGCAGTACATTCACCTCCGTTTTACAATATTTAATAAAAAAATTTTTAGGATAATGCGCAAGGCCTATGAGCGTTCATTTTTTCCTATACCTACATTGAAGCCTAGGGACCCTGACCAATTTTAGAAGCAACTGTATGTTAATTTACCATAGGGTTAGTCAATAATTTACTGAACAATTCACCTAGTAAATAATTAGAATACATATACTGTATTTATATATACTGAGTATGTATATATATACATATACTGTATACTAAGTAAGATCTGACAATCACATTCACTCTACTTATACTCTACAATGGAATTAATGGACACCAGTTCAATTCATCTATCAGCAATCAAGCCTCATGTACAGTATAATTGAAGATGGGAAAAAAATACAGTTTCAGCACCATGGAGAGCAGTCCTGCCAAGAGTATTAAATGTATTTTTTAAAGGGTAACTCCACTTTCGTGGGGGAAAAAATTGCAAATAAAGAAAAAATAATATAGCGCATATAATTGTGACACTAATCATATTGTAATCTAATGTTATTAAAAATTACCTTTCCTTTTCAATTTGCAGCCGATGTAATTTTCTGAGAATGCATTGCAATATGGCTACCTGGAGTTGCTCACAGTGTGTGTACTGACCACTCCCCAGAAACATTATTTCCTGCTTGTGTCATTGGCTCACCAATTTTCCCAGAAGTCTGCCTAAGATACAAGTCAGATTTCAGGCATCCCCTGCAACAAAAAAGTCATTTTTGGAGAGATACTTTCTATAGGAACATGTCTAAAGGGATGCAGCCCAGCAGGTTTCATCAATAGTGCCCAGCAGGTGCACACCTGACTGGTAATTATGAAACCACTCCCATTAGACTCAGTACAGAGGCACGGAGAAACACAGAGGGATTTCTTCAGAATAACAAAATGTATGAATCTGCAACAAAGTTTGTTATAATCCTTGCAATGTACATAGATCACCCAGAGGGGAATGTTTTTTCTCAACAAAAGTGGAGTTACGCTTTAAATTAAAAAAAATCCCCCAGAGCTAATTTGCCAGGCATGTGGCCCAATATCCCCATTGCAGGAAAACTGACTGTGCAGCCCCTGTTATTCTGATACGAGTCCCTATGCTCTTCAATATTGGGGGTGGAGTTGGACTTATCCAAATATGGGCAATGGTATCACGAGGAACTCCATCCTCAGAAAATTGCTCTAAGCTGGGATAATTTGTCACTTCTGAAATACGCAGCTCGATTTTTATTCTGGCACAGTGCCGGCCTGCCAGGAAGTCTGTACAATTGAAGTCCCACACTAGCCAATCAAGACGGCTGAATACTGTCACCCAGAAGAAGGAGATTCTGGTGCCAATGAACCTTGGTCCACTGAAGCAGGGGTTACTATTGCAGACTTTAGTTCCACTTTATAAAATTGAGATCCGATCAGTGTAAGGGACCCTAGACCAATCCCATCCTAATAAATTAATATGAGAACAATTGTGTGTAGATGGCCGAAGTCATCTAAATAAAATAAGTAGGATTTTACTGGATTGGTGATAGGTCCAAGTGAGCACAAAACACATATGGTAAAATATTATTGTTTTATTTAGACATATAAAGATTCAGGTTTAAAACAAATTCCTCATAGACAAACAACACCTATCCCATGTACAATATATGTAGTATTTACATTCAATATTACATCAGGGATAAGAAGGGTGGAATAATTGTTATCGACATTTCACAATATCCATTGCTTCTTCAGGATTTATTCCCCTTTGTTTTGTCTAACGATCAAAGCATAAACAGCATTTTTGAATATTATAATTCATTATACAATGACCAACAATACAATTACATAACATATTCTCACCTATCTTTAATTAGTACACCAGCTTAGCGGCGCTGCATGCATTCACCACCAGGGGGCCAGTCTCCCTCCGCTCTCCCTGTATAGAGAAGTGCTACCAGGTCCACCTCTCTATGGTATAGGTGGGCAAATAAATTGTCCTCCAAGTAAAAACTTGACTGTATTCACTACTGACTCCAAGTCTGTAAACCAAAGATATATATAATATATGATCACTATCTAGGTCATATCTATCGCATCGTTACCGATTTACCGGTTTATAGTTGCCCCCACTTTGCATAAGTATAGGTCAGCTCACCCCTCCTCTATTTCTATTAGGGGTATATGTTGTAAGTAAAGATAGTAATCACACTCATAGGGGGGAAGGAGGAACCACCTAGTACGGCGTGGCCCTCCTCCTCCCTTCTATGCAGTTAATATAGTAGTTCCATATAGCCCCCACAGGGCCTAGACATTGCCTCATCCTTAAAAGTAAATATTTTCTTACCTAGATGTAAAGTAGACCGGGGATACGCGGCAGCGGGCCTCCATGCCGTGTCCCCGGCCTTTTTGAGGACTGAATATGCGGAAGTGACAGAGCCGCTCTGCTCTCCCGGCGTCACTTCCGCATTGTCGCCTGTACGAAGGGCGCATGCGCAGGACTCCCAACTCCACAGCCGACATAATATGTCTGCTGCTAATGGGAATCCTGGGCACCGCCGTCTCCCCCAGGTGAATTTTTCAGTTCCACTTTTTTTTTTTAAGAGTTCATTTTTATTGCATTATTTTTGCATAAGTATAAAACAAATGTACAACATAAATATTTAACACTTGCCCACTTAACACAGTTTAGTTCCACTTTAAAACTCTACATCATTCTATAGAGTTCCCCTACAAAAAATGGTAGCTAATTGTCTTTAAAAAACCTTGTTATGTTTAAACAGAGGGAGAAGGGTTAGAACACTTGTCAAGTTTTTACTGCTATCCCGGCCTCTATTAGAAGTAATTCCTCTTCTGTCCCGGTGACAATGGTTTTACCAGACAGGAAGTGAGGGAAAATGTGCAAACGGGACAGATATGGTAATGGGGGTTCCAGCCTTCCCCTACTATTTCTGTGTTGCAGTTGGAGTTTTCAGAAGGACATGAAATGAAGAAAAATCTCTCTAACGAATATAATAGATAATAGTAAAATCCCCAACATGGATTCTAACCCTTCCCCACTCTACTTGTTCTAGATCAGTGAATCAGAGATTACTAAAGCCCTTGGAACAGAATGACAGCCACTGGCATTGGCAAAAGAGGGGACAGCAATGGCAACCTATATATTTCTCTTAGACCAGGACTAAAAAAGTGAACTTTTAACTAATGTTACAATTTGAAATTTTGCATAATTATGTTATGTAGCCGTGTCTCTAGCCAAGAAGTAGAGCCCACATTTTCATTTCTCATCACTAGCAGGAGTAATTTTTAGCACATCTGAGTGGTACTTGGGTACAGGGGCATAAGAAACCCTGGGGTTTATTTACTAAAAGTTGAGAGTGCAAAATCTGGTGAAGCTCTGCAGCCTCCAGGTTTTATTGACAAAACTTATAGGGGTTGTAAATTCTATGCATTAAGATAAAAAGCCGTCTGTGTGCATCAGCCCCCCCCCCCCCCCCCCCC
>BLSH010433364.1:2255032-2265077 GCA_018402905.1 Glandirana rugosa | reverse complement strand
GGTCCACCTCTCTATGGTATAGGTGGGGATCAAATTGTCCTCCAAGTAAAAACTTGACTGTATTCACTACTGACTCCAAGTCTGTAAACCAAAGATATATATAATATATGATCACTATCTAGGTCATATCTATCGCATCGTTACCGATGCGTTTATAGTTGCCCCCACTTTGCATAAGTATAGGTCAGCTCACCCCTCCCCTATTTCTATTAGGGGTATATGTTGTAAGTAAAGATTGTAATCACACTCATAGGGGGAAGGAGGAACCACCTAATACGGCGTGGCCCTCCTCCTCCCTTCTATGCAGTTAATATAGTAGTTCCATATAGCCCCCACAGGGCCTAGACATTGCCTCATCCTTAAAAGTAAATATTTTCTTACCTAGATGTAAAGTAGACCGGGGATACGCGGCAGCGGGGCCTCCATGCCTCCATACACCGCCGCGTCCCTGGCCTTTTTGAGGACTGAATATGCGGAAGTGACAGAGCCGCTCGGCTCTCCCGACGTCACTTCCGCATTGTCGTCTGTACGAACAGCGCATGCGCAGGACTCCCAACTCCACAGCCGACATAATATGTCCGCTGCTAATGGGAATCCTGGGCACCGCCGTCTCCCCCAGGTGAATTTTTCAGTTCCACTTTTTTTTTTTTTTAAGAGTTCATTTTTATTGCATTATTTTTGCATAAGTATAAAACAAATGTACAGCATAAATATTTAACACTTGCCCACTTAACACAGTTTAGTTCCACTTTAAAACTTTACATCATTCTATAGAGTTCCCCTACAAAAAATGGTAGCTAATTGTCTTTAAAAAACCTTGTTATGTTTAAACAGAGGGGAGAAGGGTTAGAACACTTGTCAAGTTTTTACTGCTATCCCGGCCTCTATTAGAAGTAGTTCCTCTTCTGTCCCGGTGACAATGGTTTTACCAGACAGGAAGTGAGGGAAAATGTGCAAACGGGACAGATATGGTAATGGGGGTTCCAACCTTCCCCTACTATTTCTGTGTTGCTGTTGGAGTTTTCAGAAGGACATGAAATGAAGAAAAATCTCTTTAACTAATATAATAGATAATAGTAAAATCCCCAACATGGATTCTAACCCTTCCCCACTCTACTTATTCTAGATCAGTGAATCAGAGATTACTAAAGCCCTTGGAACAGAATGAAAACCACTGGCATTGTCAAAAGAGGGGGCAGCAATGGCAACCTATATATTTCTCTTAGTAAAGGTTTAAATGGCTGATCACAAATTATTGGGGAAATCGCTATTCTGCTAGTTATTCTAAACATAAGATTGGTTAAAGGGAATGTATAATGATTTTGTGCATATTTGTGTATGTTATAACCAGGACTAAAAAAGTGAACTTTTAACTAATGTTACAATTTGAAATTTTGCATAATTATGTTATGTAGCTGTGTCTCTAGCCAAGAAGTAGAGCCCACATTTTCATTTCTCATCACTAGCAGGAGTAATTTTTTAGCACATCTGAGTGGTACTTGGGTACAGGGGCATAAGAAACACTGGGGTTTATTTACTAAAAGTTGAGAGTGCAAAATCTGGTGAAGCTCTGCAACCTCCAGGTTTTATTGACAAAATTTATAGGGGTTGTAAATTTTATGCATTAAGATAAAAAACCGTCTGTGTGCAGCAGCCCCCTTCAGCCCCCCAAATCCTTACTTGAGATCTCTCTCTGTCTAGCAAGTTTCTCAGCCGTCCGAGATTCTCCTTCCTGATTGGTTGAGACACAGCAACAGTGCCATTGGCTCACGCTGCTGTCAATCAAAGCCAGCTAGCCAATTAGGGAAGAGAGGGGGTGGGGCCGGGTTGGGGCTCCGTGACTGAATGCACACAGGGAGTGCTGTGGGGGCACTGAACAGGAGGGAGGGGCCAGGAGCACAGAAGAGGGACCTGAGAAGAGGAGGATCTGGGCTGCTCTGTGCAAATCCACTGCAACAGAGCAGGTAAATATAACATGTTTGTTATTTTTATAGGGGGGAAAACATGAGACTTTACAATCACTTCAAGTGAACAAGCAGAATTTAGAAGCTGATTGACTACCATGTACAGCTGCACCAGATTCCAAGTGCACCAGTTTTAGTATATCTACCCAATTGTATTTTTGGAGGCCATGTACAAGATCCCTTAAATACTGTTTGAAGTAACCTTATTTTGAAATACAAAACAGACTGCTGGTATACAGCAGAGCACCTGATTGGTTCCAATTAGCTATCATAAAATTGCTTGGCTTCATTAATGAAAGGTGCACATTCAATCAGTTTTGTGCAATAACCCCATTGTCCTATGTTTCTCCATTTGTATTTTGCCTCCAGGCAACATTTCCTAACATGTGGGCATAGGACAAAAAATAAATTGGGCTCATGTCCTCTATTCTCCGAGGAGTATTATAAATGATAGGCTCAGGCAGGAAACTAGGTTACAAAAGCACATCTGGTTTTAGTAATTATCCATTAAGACAGGTTCAGAACAACCAGGGGAATGAAAGTGCCTTTGGACTGTCAGTTATTTAGCCCAAGAAAGAACAAAATCAATGCATAAAAGCTATGCATTGCATTTTTTAAATGTATATTCATGAGCTTTTGTCATGAGAATCATATCTGAAAAATATTTCCATTATTGCCAGACTGCTTCTAGCAATATTATTATTATTATTTGTTGTTATCATTGATACTTCCATTATGACAAAACACATATATTTTACACTGTGGTTAGGGACAAACATTTTATATTTTAAGTAATACAGGCAACAGCCTATCTATTTTATTACTCTTTGATCCTGGTTTTCCTCCTGTACTGTCTATCTTGCTCCATATATCCATAGAGCAGGGGTAGGCAACCTTTGAGAGGTGGAGATCTACCTGGGCAGCATGGAAGAGATCAAAGATCATGGGGGTGCAGCACCACTTTTTTTTAAGAAATTAACTAGCAATCTCCCAGTATAAAGTAAAGACTGCATGAAGAAAACGTATGCCACTGTCTTTGCCTGCCTTAAAATTTAGCTCCATTGAGAAACTTGGCCTTTACTTTCATGTGTTCTGTCACTGAACCCCGTCGGCTCTCTTCTTTCATCCATCCCACAGGATATCACCCACAAACGCCTTGAATAAATCAGAGAGGAGGACCGGTAGGTTGAGTGTACTACACTGAGAGGAAGAGCTCAGGTGTGTCCAGAGAATAGCCTGAACCTGCTCATGGGTTCAGAGGCAAGCCTTCAACCTAGGATTGGCTGTGCCGCAACTCTTGTCTGCTTATGACTGGAATCATTCCTGTCTGTGGTTTGATCTGCATTGTTATTCAGTTTGTTAATATGTTTGTGTTTAATGTGATCATTGACCTAACATTATCTTCTGTTGTCTGTCATGGTCCCAATTACCTGTTTGAAATCTGGGCCCTGTTTCTCAGAGGTCTTGTGCCAGACCCAACCATCAGACTGCTCATTTTGCTATTGTCCTTGTTTGCTCTTGCCATCTGCCTGAGGACTTACAATGTTTTACCATCTGACCTGCCTTTTCTCTTTTGCCCCTGGCAAAAAAATGGCCAGCTATTGTGCTCCATGTTTCTGGTACAGACATTTTAAAACTATGGAAAGGGGGAAGTTTTGTATTAAAATAGTTGATGGATTCCATTAAATTAGTGGTTAATAAGGAAATATCTTCCTCTGGCAAAAGACCTGCAATGGCTTAATGGCTTCTGACATCCAAGCCATTGGAATTGGTTTTATTCAAATGGAAAGTTTAAATCATGATCTCTGTGACTCGTAGGCTAGTGACCATTCTATAGTCATATAAAAGGGGCAAGCTTGGAAAAAAAACTCTCCCTGGCTAGTAATCAGCATTTTTTTTCTTATCTAATTTAGTGTTCTAATGAACTTTTCTACCTCAAAGTTCACTTTTATCTGCTTAATCCAACACAAAGTAAAAATATATTTAAATAAATGTTTAGAGCAACCATTGATGCCTTCAGATATTGGATTGATTACCACGATCCATGGTAATCAGGTCTTGTTTTCCTATGCAGCAACTAACCTCAACTATACAGTTGCAGTGCCTTGTACCCCCTCCCCCTCCCCTTACTATTACATCAATGCATTTATCTTTTCTTCCTCTCGCCTGACACTTCACTTCTCACAAGATCACCAGGAGAGGACCAGAGTCTGCATAGAATGGTCAAAAGCTTGGGATTTTCTGTTTAGGCAAATGGTAATTATATGGACTTTATACCGGAGCCTTTATTTTAGGATAGGCATTCTTTTAAAAAAGAACACTTATAATTCTTGCCCTTCTCAGAAACTAAAGTCCTCACCTTCTTCCTCACAAGGTGCATACTCACTTCCATCCTGTGGCCATGGCCCATTACAATTGTTTACATCTTTTCACTTGGCCGTGCCTGGCAATTAGATCCTCAGCTTCTAAGGCCAGAGGCACTTGAACTTTGTAACATAGAAGTCTATGGGGATCTACTGCTGCCAGTGGTAACATTTACACAGAATGATGTAAACTCAAGTGGGAGGCTGTGGGTATGAGTTGGAGGTAAGTATGTCTCAAAGATAAGTGTGGTGGCACGTTGGACTAGGAAGGGTGGGTTAAGTGCACTCTTCCTTAAATATGAATGTATACTCAAAAGTATTTTTTGTTGCTGTTTGGGATAAAGTAGGGAAGGGTTAAAACACCAATTATAGGTATATAACAAGTGCAGCGCCCACAACCCCAAAACTAAAAGGAAAAAAATAAATAGTATTGAAAAATATTCCTCTGAATCACCAAGATCTTATCCCCAATGTCTCCATTCCAAGTACTAACCAGGCTCTACGCTGCTTAGCTTCTAAAACCAGATGAGTGCATTCAGGGTGGTGTGGCTGTAGGCCTTACCCTCAAAGTCTATTGTTAACAGCAATATGTGTAATAAACATTATTTGCATAAACTGATTTCGTGATAATATACAAAAACATAAATCACAAAGTGCTTAAATACAGGAATTTATATAGAGGCATATACACTGTAAGAAAAAACTAGGATAGAATAAAAAGAGTCCCACAAGCTGTGATGAGAAAATAGGATGAGCCCCTGAGGCCATCACCATCAATCACTTGTAAGGTCTCTCAAGTGTCATTGGTTACACACAAGGCTTAACAAATAATGCAACCTTCCATATACAGTGAGAGTCGTCACATCCACATGAGATGAAATTCCCCCAGGAAAGGGCACTCTCTACAGCCTCCCCTCATTCACACCGGGAATTTTGCTGTCAGTTGTCACAATATACATCCACAGCTTATTATATAACTATATCTGTTGTGCTGAGTATCTAGTATCTCAGCAGCTAATATATGCATCGATTCACCTGAGTGCATATATTTCACTTTTTAAAACTCCAATTATGTTTTGTTTTTTTCTGTGTCCTGCTATAATGATTTCTCTTCACTTCTTGTTCTAAAGACACAACAAAATATGAAAGTCAATCTAACCAATGTGAGGGGAATTACCCTTTTAGATAGTTGTCACCAGAACATCTGTCCCCATTGAATAATGAATGCACAACTTTTGCTTTGGTGACAACTCTAAAATGTGGGATTTCCGCTCACTTTTTGTCTAAGAGATAATATTTATCAGGATAGATAGAGGGGGGAGTATTTATCAGGATAGATAGAGGGGGGAGTATTTATCAGGATAGATAGAGGGGTGAATCTCCCCAGCGAGGGAAACAGACAGCAAAGAAAATAAAGGTAACCCCACTCAATACAAAACAAAATCATTTTTATTTACATACTCTTTAAATACAACAATTATTTAATAGAGGAATTGCAAAAAACATGATCTGACCACATTTTTCTACAAGATAGCATTTCTGACTTTGCCTATAATGAAAAGCAAAGGCCTGTAATTAAAAAAAAAACCTGTGTATGTTGTGTATAAACTGCATATTTGTATGAAAGCGACCTATAATTTGAAACTAGACTTTTGTTATAACATCTGGCTGCGTACAAAAGTAAATTGTTGCTTGCAGCTGCACTCAGAGACTTTATTTTTGGTAGCGGGTGATTAACACTAGTACTAAAGCTGGACTTTGTGGTTAAATCCAGTACACACCATGCTACTGGCAGACTTAAATATTTCAAAATAAATTGGAGGTAGGGAGTGGTCTGTATTTACTTTACTAGTTTATAAGAAGTATTTTTAGAGAAATTATGTAATGCAGTGCCTAGTGTGCATAAAAACCACCACAAGGTACAATTTAATGGACATGTAAGTGTTAGTTTCATTATTTATTCCCTCTTTTAGTTGACATATTGTATGCATCTGTGTTTTTAATGTTATTAACTTACTTTTATATATATTATTTTATTTATTTTATCTTAAAGGAAGACTCCACAGATATTTAAAATATTTAGATAACTTCAGTATTCCTCAGAAGTGATGGATTTATTTTTCTGTTCAGCAAATTTAATTACAGGAAATCTGTCTTTGTACTAAACACATAGAGTTCTATTTATAAAAAAAACAAAAACAAAACAAAAAACTAGAATAATCCCCACAGTTTGTCCAACATGTTTATTTTATGTGATCTTCGGTTCCATCTAGTAGCCATAATGTGGTAGTTCCTGATTGAGGTATTTCAGGGATATACTGCATTACAGCCACTAGATGAAGCCGACAATCATAGAAAATAAAGATATTGGACAATTTATGGGGATTATTCCTGAAGACTGTGCGAGTGCTGACCCCAAAACAGAGCAGGTATAAGCTAACAGTGCCAGCTATGGTGATGGGGTAAGAGAGAGTTACTTAGGATACTTGGTCACTTGATATGACCTTTAATGTGACTTTTTCATGAAAAAAAGCTACTATCAGGTATAAAGTGTAGACATACAGAGTTACCTGTGCATAGAAAAAAAATGGCCAAATGGTGGCCCATTGGGTAAAGCTCTGACCCATCCTGCTGTCTCAAATCTTGCCAACTTTTGGCACATTCTTGACAGCCAATGAGACAGCATGGAGGGTCAACAATATGCTTACTTTAAAGCAACACTAAACCCATTCATTTAATGGATTAAAAAAAACAGTTACATTCCTGGCATGTAAGGAATGCTATTTTTCACATTTGCATTTGCCCTCAACCAAACTGTCAAACCATCAAATGGCTGGGGTCATCATAACTGATCCCATGTGCAGAAGGGTTGGGAATGGGGAGGACATGTGCATCTATCTTAATGTGAAAAGCATACTTCACCACATGCTCTCAACCAGTGGGTAAAAATGCCTTGTCACTGTGTTGATGAGAGCAAGGACCTCGTTTCCATAACCCTGGCCTGGTGGTTGTGGGGGTCTGTGGGCTGGAAGGGATTAACCCCTTCTTCAGGTCACATGTCTTATGGTTAATCCCCGAAACATGTAGTCCCAGCACTGTTCAAGCTCCGGCACTTCCCCTCATCACTCTCCTTGGTGTCCTTCCTCTGTCCTGTGGTCATATGACCCGCTGGAGCCCGCCAGGGATTGGTGTGATCGGCGAGGCGCTCCTGTGTCCGGAGATCCGGAAGTCAGCTCAGCTGCCGGCTCCCACCGCTCCCCCAGTTGGGTCACCAGCCCAGTACCATTCCCCAGATCATCAGGAACGGAGTTTGCTCTCTTTCTCCCCCTTCCTGGGTTTCCTGCCCATAATCTGGAGAATCAAGTTGGCTTATAGCTTCCCTCCATCTGGCACCTCCTGGGCTTTTTCAAAAATGGATTTTCCCCCAAGATAAGGGACTTTAAATAGGTCACCAACCACATAAACTTATATAAAATATATTTATTTCATGTATAAATTACATCAATAATTTTATATGAAAAAAGGTAAATTTTAAATACAGTAAGTTACAGTTGTCACTGCGCCAATGTTGCCTTGTTGGTAAATTGCTCACAAGAGCATAACTGAGAGTCCGTTGTCCGCAAGATGGAATGAGGTAGCCTTCCGCGTTGGAATGTGGTTACCCAACACATGCGTTTCGGAGCATAAAGAAAAAAGCCCTTCATCAGGGGTGGCTGCACAACGGGTAGAGGCAGATGACTGTATATTATAGTAGAAAGTCCTTTTCTGAGGAGGGTGAAGAAAAAAACAAAAAAAAAACAAGAGACAAAAACGAAAAAACATGGTAGTATAATGTCAAACATGATATAACCAAATCACATAGTGCATGGTGGTATATTACACAAGCTGTTTGTTTATACAGGACTCATCTCTTTATAGGAAAAATCATATGTTGTTGGGATTTGCACAGCATTCAGATAATCACAAATGACCTTGAAATAGTTGATATCAGAAAACTCCCCACTTCAGGTGGGGGAAATGGCCTAAAATTCACGGTGTTTTAAGTCCTGTGAAGCATGAATAAGTGACATGGAGTAGAACAAGAAAAAAAAAAAAAAACCCACTTACCGTTCACGGTTCTTTAAAAAGAGAGTATATGAGTGGTTGTTTTTCAAGAGGGATAAAACATCGGATCGGGAGAAACCTATGAGTATATGTATATATATTTTCCTCTATATTCTTTTTGCTTCTAATCCTTCCAGGGTGTGGCCAACCGAGGGATCTACCTACAGTCCCCTCTGGGTGTCTCCCCTGTCAGCCCCTCGATTCTGCAGGATTTTCAGCCCACGATTTGGAGCACCTAGTCGACCTGACAGCCTTCTTCCATTTGGCACCTCCGAATACCTGGTGCGGTTTCATCCTCCATGCAGCACCAGGGGTGGAACAGCCATTCATCCATCTCTCCTGGCTCCATAGTGGATATTGTGGCTACCGTGAGTCATTATGCTCACAGGGCACTTTTCTTTGCACTGCACTTTATTTGTTCTTATGAGTTTTCCATGGCGTATGGATTATTTTATATGCCAATAAAGATTTAACTATTTTATACACTTTTGACTGCCTACCATCTATCGGAACAGCGCTCCCTGGGTTGTATTTTTTTGCAACATGACCTCCAGGCTGACGTCAGAGGGAGATCTCGGCCCCTCCCACCGCAGCCCTGAAACGGAGTATCAGAGCGGCTGGAAGTCACGTGACCGGCCTGAAGATACATGACTAAAAGGTATTTAGAGGCATTGTGGCAGCTTAAAATAGGGAGGCTGACAGTGAATCATAGTGTAGGGTTACAAACTTTTTAAATAAACATATTGACACTTTTTTGACAAGTTCTTTATTTTAATCTATCTATCTATCTATCTATCTATCTATCTATCTATCTATCTATCTATCTATCTATCTATCTATCTATCTATCTACAGTATGCATCCCATATCCACCATCATCCTTAATGCACATCTTGGACAATCATGATGAACAATACATGCCGACCCACCCATTGGCACATCCGGTCCTGTTGCTTACTCTTCATGAATGACAGTTCCCGTTATTTGCAACAGAATATGAACAAGGCATGGGGTATCCCGGGTGACATTATTGACCAAATATGGACATTACCATATATGATCAGTAATGTGAGGGGGCTCCCATTCTTTTTTTCTTGTTTTTTTTTTGTGTAGTTCCCTTTTTGAAATCCATAACAGACTCTCATTGAGGATAAGGGTCTGGCATGTATCTACACTGTGTGCAGAATTATTAGGCAAATGAGTATTTTGACCACATCATCCTCTTTATGCATGTTGTCTTACTCCAAGCTTTATAGGCTCGAAAGTCTACTACCAATTAAGCATATCTCCTACTACACCAGTTTTATGAGTAAACGGATTATTAAGACGTGTGTCACATCTATGTACGGTCTGGGAATAGGAGTTACTCTCAGACAATACCTAAAGTTTTTCCCTTGATGTGTTTTTTTTTTGTTCTTTTTTTCTTACCCTCGGGGGAGTGTAATGACTAGTATATACCATTACAGGTATAAACCAGTTATTACAGTGGGCCCTATGGGGTACGGAACAAGTATAAGACAACGTTTATTGCCCTTGACAGTAAGTACTTCTCATTCGTTGTCCTGGCCTACACGGTTACCCACCCAGCCGTACATAACAAGTAGTACTAACAGGT
>BLSH010433364.1:2212408-2235129 GCA_018402905.1 Glandirana rugosa | reverse complement strand
AGTCCGTAAAAACCTTTTTATAAAAATATATCTAAAAAAATTGTAGATTCCGAAAAATGTTCATCTATATCAGTCTTGATGAATAAGCCCAATCTCTGATCCAACACAAGAGATGTATATACAGATGCTTGATTTCAAAAATATGTGACTTTCCGTGCTTGATCCTGATCCAATATAAGGTGACTTGTGCTCCCCTCCTGTGCCCTCACTTACCAGAGTCTCCTTACCCCTGCAGGGGTAGCCCGCATGTGGTAAATGGGGTCTTTATTTCCTTCGGTTTCCTGGTGTGTTATGGTCCTCCCACGCACTCGGTAGTGTCTGCTTCCGAGGTCCTTAGGGCGCCAAAACAGTCCCAAAACATACGTTCCGCCCATTCACACTAGTATTTAAAGTAAACCCTTTTTTCATGGTCACGGCCTCAGATGACGTCAGGTATGACGAAACGCGTAAGGCGTGACCAATAGACGCAATCACATCACTCTGTTTGGAGAAGCTGGTTCCACGAGGAGAAATACAAAAGGGGAATACAGGAAGCAGGACTATACCTTCCTCAAGCAGGCAGAGCTTGCATTCCCTTGTTTTTAAACACTGTTCGTTGACTACTGCTGTTTTTAAACCTCTTTTTTTCGAATAAATTGGACTTTGTTTAAGAACCTACTACACTATCAGAGTACGCTCTGTTTTTTCTTATCTCCCATTTTTTCAAACAATGGCAAACGGGATGGCGCCCTAAGGACCTCGGAAGCAGACACTACCGAGTGCGTGGGAGGACCATAACACACCAGGAAACCGAAGGAAATAAAGACCCCATTTACCACATGCGGGCTACCCCTGCAGGGGTAAGGAGACTCTGGTAAGTGAGGGCACAGGAGGGGAGCACAAGTCACCTTATATTGGATCAGGATCAAGCACGGAAAGTCACATATTTTTGAAATCAAGCATCTGTATATACATCTCTTGTGTTGGATCAGAGATTGGGCTTATTCATCAAGACTGATATAGATGAACATTTTTCGGAATCTACAATTTTTTTTAGATATATTTTTATAAAAAGGTTTTTACGGACTTATCACGGACATTACTATATGAATTCTAGGATCACTATTTATTAGTGGTGGGACCCTACCCGCTCACACATCTACTCTTACATTGATTTTCTACACATATATTTATAATTTGACTTTTACGGACTTTTTACGGACACCTATTTAATCCACTAAGCACTTCTTCACTTTATATATCATTTTTAGATCTGTATATCTATATAAGTCAAGACAGCGCCAGCTCCAATAATACTCTTTTATAATCATCACTTGCCTTGTTTCTTGCAAGGATAAGTTCTGGAGGGCAGCAGTCTCTCATATTTAATTTCAAGTCTCTTTACCATTATCCAATTGGCATATATCCCAGCGCAGGTTAATCCTTCATAGTTTTATTCAAGAAAACCAACTGCCGACACCTGGGTAATGCGTACAGCTGCAGGCATCACCTCAGGACAGCCTTTCAAGCCGAGGCCGCATATTTGCATACGGTCAGCGTGAAGGGGAATTCAGCACATTCACCACGGGCCGGACATTTACCAGCAGCGTGCTGGGTGCGGCCCACGGGCCATAGGTTGCCGACCCCTGTTGTAGTTAAAAACCGACCCATATTACTTATTTTACAAAGAACAAAAAAAAGGCTAAATCCTGGAAGCACTTTTAGGCCCTTATACACATGGAAATGTGTTTGGGGAATGTGTCATATGCACATGTTTATGTCGATGCACAGAAGCATTGGTGTATAACCGAGTGTATAAGGCTTTGTAGTTCAAAACAAGAGCACACATGGAGGGGAGACTCCAACAGGACTTTATAAGTCCCAGCAGGCATAGGGGGCACCCATATACCGTTAGGCCATTGTTGATCATACTGTCCCCTGGCCGAGCCGCCCAATTTTAGGTATATGGTTGCCCCATATGGGCCAGGAGAGAGTATGATCAGCAAGCACAGAGGGAAGAAAAAACAGCAAGAGCATGTGATTCCTTCTATCAGCATCTAATTTTACAAAACAAAAAAATAGGTTTAATATCACTTTAAGTGTGACAGTGTACCTATCATTTAGACCAGTGATGGCTAACCTTGGCACTCCAGATGTTTTGGAACTACATTTCCCATGATGCTCATGCACTTTGCAGTGTAGTTGAGCATCATGGGAAATGTAGTTCCAAAACATCTGGGGTGCCAAGGTTCGCCATCACTGATTTAGACTGTACTGTAAGTAGAGTCAAAGTCTTCCACAATCTAAACTTCTTATAGAGGTAATATTAAAAGTGACATGCTACTCAAAGATATGCAGTATATCACCTAGGTCACCTTCTTGCCCGTAGTCTGTGATTGGGCAGTGAAAGGGCAGCAGCAGACTGATGAAGCCATCTCAATGCTCTTTTCTCCTGGAATTGGAACAACTGTCAGTTTGTATTGCTTTCTGTTCTCCTGTTAGGGAGATTCACCCTCTGTATTTGCCCTGTTTACCATTATCATTAAAAGTGAAAGTAAAAGAAAATCCCAAATTTTGGGTTATCCCCGGAAAAGTAATAGAGGGGAAATCTTCCAATAGGGATTCCCTTAATTTGCAGGGATTTCCTCTCACTTACTGTTGTGGCTATGGGACAGTAAGTGAAGTGAAATCTCCCCAATGGGACACAGATGGCAAAAAAATAAACTGACGGGTTATAACCCTCCCTTACACTATCCAAACTGAAAAAAAAAAAGTTTTGCCTATAGTTCTACTTTAAAGATTTTTTATTGGAAAAAAATTCTAATAGGAAAATTTTCTGTCCCCATCTGTCTTCTTTACTGCAAGTAATTTTCCCCAAGAATACATGGCATGCCACTTGTCTACATAACAGAATCTCTGGCATATGTACTTTTTGGCTGTACTTGGCATACACTAAACTCCAAACCCTAATTTGTGTATGTAAACTAAAAATAAAAATGTTATATTTTGGTATTTAGTAAGAGGCATGTTGAGTTGCATTCTATGCATTAAGATTAAAAAACCTTCTGTGTGTAGCAGCCCCCCTAATACTTACCTGAGCCTGATCTTCCTCTAGCAATGTGCACAAGTGTCTCGGCTGTCTGGGACTCTCTCTCCTGGCGCCATTGGCTTCCATTGCTGTCAATCAAAGTCAGTTAGCCAATCAGGAGAGGGAGGGGGTGGGGCTGAACTGCGGCTCAGTGTCTGAGTGAACACACAGAGCTGCGGCTTTGCTCGGGGGCCCCCATAGCAAGCTGCTTGCTGTGGGGGTACTTGGCGGGAGGGAGGGGCCAGGAGTGCCGGCGTGGGACCCAAGAAGAGGAGGATCGGGGCTGCTCTGGGCAAAACTACTGCACAGAGGAGGTAAGTATAACATGTTTGTTATTTTTAAAGGAAAAAAAACAAGACTTTAGTATCACTTTAGGTCTTTTCCGGTGGCATAAATTACTTATCTAATTTCCTGACTACTTACTGTATCACATTTTATAAGGCCCCAAAGCACAAAGATAAAGGAAACACCCACAAAATAACTACATTTTGGAAAGAAAACACCCCAAGGTATTTTCTAAGATGCATAGCGAGTCTTTTGGAAATGTCATTTTTTTGCCAAAAGTTTTTGGAAAATGTGGAAAGAAAATGAAAATGCATTTTTTTAAACAAAGGTGTTAATTAAGAGGATATTTTTAATACACAGCATGGGCATACTCAGAATTACACCCCACAATCTGCTACTCCTCTGGAGTATCGGGATTCCACATATGTGAGACTTTTTCCCATCTTAGCCACACTGAGAGGCCAAAAATTCAAAGAGCACCTTAAAGCTGGCCAAAGAATTAACATTCTCAGGACATTCGTTTGTTGTTTGAAAGATTTAGTTTGTTTTCAACATTTGATTTTGGGATGAATGGACAAAAGCACATACACTGTTAGAAACTTAACTATATCAATGTACACTGCCAACCCTGCACAAGTGACACAAAACATAAAACTCTCCCAACATCACAACTGAGTGGACATGGATGTCCATAAAAGTCCATAAACAAAATAGTGCAATACAGTCTGATAGTGTCCTTTTAGTATAATGAAATTGACAACGTGCTTCAAAGTGCTCTCCAGTGCTCCACACAAAAACTGTGCAAATGGTGCCAAGTGCCAAGACCCCAATTGTGACCCCACTCACCAGAGAATATGGACCTTCTGCTTTTCAGTCAGAAGAGCTAGGTACTGGTGAGGGTGATTCTTGACCAGGCCAACTGGAGGAACAGACCGACTTGTAACCAGCAGAGTATGAATGATCCAGGTGGCTCAGAAAAACAAAGGAATCTTCATAGTGCAACCCGTATAAAATAGCTATTTAATGCGCATACAAAAAGCTACTTACAGGACACCAAAGAATATGCAGCATAGGATATCATAAACCAGCAATCGCGTGGTGACCAGCGTGCGTTCCACCAACTTGCTCCCACCACCGGTGGATGTTTGTTACTGTTAGAAACTTGTTAATTCCAGAAACATTTTCCAACCTGCCCCTTGGAATTTTCTTGTCACCGAAAATGAACATCAATTTGACCCAGTAATTATTAGAAAAACTTTCTTAGAACCTTATTTTCGAAAGAATTTTTGTTCAAAATTCTAGCCATCTATGGCCATCATTACGCATCCAATTACCAGATTACCTATTACATTTTTTTGAGGCCCTGGGTACCAGGGCAGTGGAAACAATAGGGGGCAATGGCACTAGTATGGTGGAGATCTGGACACTGGTATGGTGGTGATCAGGACACCAGTATGGCAGTGATCAGGACACTGGTATGGTGTATAGCAGTCTGGCATCACTGCATTCAGGGGCACTGGCTGGCAGCAATGGCCTGGTGACACTGACTGGTGTAGCTAGTGTTTAGGTACTGTGTTACTAGTAGCACTGGGACAGGTGTGACAGGTGGCTGGCTGCACTGTTTATTTACACTACACTGAGGCCTATTGATCAGGGACACTGTGGGCTGGCTGGCACTAATGTGTGGCAGTGTTTAAAACTGTGAAAGGCTATGTAGCACTCACAGATCCAGGTAACGGTTCTCTCTCCTCTCACAGACGATCTCTGTAGGAGGAGAGAGAATTGATCTTTACTTTCAATTTCTTTGTTTACAAATGTGATTATTGAACATAGCTTGTGGTACAGGGCCAGTTTGATTGGTCCTGTACCCGGTCAAGTGATCTGCTGTGTCTAAGGGACACAGCAATCACTGGGTTTGTGGGTACATCCATCAGGTTAAAGCGGAGTTCCGCCCACATGCATTTTTTTTCTGGCATACACCTAGTTTGTATTCATTACATAAATAAAATAATTGATAGCTTTAAATTGGGGTAGTCTTCCTATTTATTTTGTACTTACATTGCTGATTTTTTTCTTTACCTGGAGTTCCCATCTTAGCTGTGGGCATGTGAAGCCCACTCGCACCCTCCTCGAGTCTCTTCCTGGATAAGGTGCATGCTGGGTAACCAGCATGCACCTCTCAATCTTGAGTGTATGTCCCATTGCCATAACAGCGGGCGGCGACAGAGGAAGGTCCCGTCCCATTGTTATGGCAACATAGATAATATGTCTCTCCCCCACAAAAATGCGCCATTTCCTGTCTGGAAATAACGGGATTTTACAGCTCAGGGATGCTCACTGACTCATGGGAAATGATGACTCACATCAACCATGAGCCCAGGTGAGGCAGGAAGTGATGCGGAGTGCAGCAGATCAGGAAGTGGAAGTTTACAGGGACTACATAGCAACAGGGCACTTAGGGTGTGTATAAATTTTTTTTTGCAAAGGTGATTCATCATGCATAGAGGATTTGAAATATATAAAGATGTATTTGTGGGTGGAACTCCGCTTTAAGTTCATCAAGGTGCATGCCTCTCTTTAATTTAGATCTGACAGTTATATGGAGTGCCGGGAGCACAGCTATCTCTACACTCCCAGAGCTCTTCTTACACACCGCACACTCTGCCTGCCCCTTCCCTCTTCTGCGCATTCACAGAAGCCTTTGTATTTTGTGACTGAGTTTACATACTACAAAGCACTCTTTGATTAGGCAGGAGGAGGGGAAGGCCAGGCATAGCAGTTGCATGTGATTCTGCATTTGCTGAAGCTGAGACCAGAAAGTCCAGTGTTGGGGCACCTGAAATCTAGTAATAGATATGCACCTGGTGCTCAGTAAAAACATCTGCTGTAAATTAAAGAGATAAGTCCATAAAGTTGCATGCACCTTGTTAGGCTTAACCAGAAGTATTCCAGAACATTTTTCAAAGTGGTTGAATTCCTAGAGTTTAGCTGTAAAAAGAAACACTTTTATGGCTGGTAAGCTGCAATATATTACATTTATGTTTTTTGTTAAGATACACTTTAATTTAGTTTTTCTTTCCCTTCCCACAAAGCTATATCTCTCTCTACCGACTGAAGAGCAAAGTCACCTAACAGGTTCTTCATAACATGCTTCCTCATCATATGCACATCATTTAAAAAATACTACAGCTAACCGCGTGGAGGAATGGTAATTGATTATTGGCATACAGTGTCTTATACAGTCAGTTTATTTTTTAAAGACTACTCACAGTATACCATGCGTTTGAACCGTTTCTAAAGCCAAAGTTTTTTGTTAATTAAAATAAGAAACATGTTATACATATCTTCTTTGTGCAGTGGTTTTGCACAGAGTGGCCCTGAATCTCCTCTTTTGGAGTCCCCGGCCTGCGCTGTTTGCTGCTCCTCTTCTGTGTTTGCCCCAAAGCAAGCACTTGCTATGGAGGCAGACATGCGGGCCTGATCCCGAGCTGAGCTGTGTGCACCCATTGACACACACAGTGTGGCTTGGCCCTGCCCTTCGCTTTCCCCTTACAGGATTTGATTGACATCAGCAGGAGCCAATGGCTGCTGCTGCGGTCACTGAGTTCTGTGAGGGGAGAGAGAGCAGAACTGCTGTTCTCAGACACAGTGCTAGATCCAGATAGGGCTCAGGTAAGTATTTAGGGGGAACGGGGGGGGGGGGGGGCTGAATATGAAAGTTTTTTTTTACCTTAATGCAGAGAGTGCATTAGGGTTAAAAAACCTTTAGCCTTTAAAAACATGCTAAGGTACAAAAGGTTAAGAGAAAATGTGTAGGTATCTGTAGATTTGGATGGATAATATAACTATACTGCTTAAATACTTTTTTTGCTGTCTTAAGGCTTTTATGCAGATAATAATCTGCAGCAAGCGCACAAAAAAAAAATGAAGCAGTCATTCAAAGGGTCACTAGATGAATCATTGATTTTTTTCATTAAGAATATCATTTAAAGCTCATTAAAACTCCATTGTCGTTGGTTTCATTTACTTCTCATTGAGATTACTTTGCAGAAGTAGAAATTAATTTGTAATATGGTTTTAATGATATTTTAGAAGTCTTAATTTATAATGAAACAAAATATTAATTAAAGCTTTAGAATGTTTTGCAGGATGGTGCATTCATCATTTTATGTTAACATTGTGTTGTGGTTTTTATTTAGTAGTCAAAACTGGTAGCAGAAAGGAAGCTGTATTAGGTAATAGGATAAGTTATAGATATTCTATGTGAATAGTGTGTCTTGTGCAGCAGGACTCATAAAGCTAATGCAGAATAATATCTTCAGTGAATCAATGAACCCTTCCAGCTGATCAAGTGGCATAATTATGGGGGAAGTAGAGGTGGCATCTGTTGCAGAACCCATCGCCTCTCGGGGCCCAGCTCTGTCCCAGATTCCAAAAATGCTTATCTATTCTATCATTATGGCAACAATAGAGACATAATTTCAGTTAGATGACACGCTCATGTTTACAGGTCTGTTAAATTACATAAGGCATTTGGGTGTTTGATTCTCAAGTATTACAAGCTTTTCTTTTGCTTCTGTATTACACACAGTGCCTAATACCTCTCTATTATGTACAGTGCCTCATATCTCTCGGTTACATGCAATGTCACATGCCTCTCAACTGCATTAAAATGGATGTAAAAACGATTAATGAAATTTGACCTAGGAACATATATTTGTAGTGTTTTCTTATCTCTCTCCAAAGAACTAAGTCCCTTGTGTTTCTGTTGTTTCGTTCTTCTGTTATCAGCGTGAAAACTTCTGACAAGTTCTCCTAAACGGGAGATAAAAGCAGCTGAAATTTTTTGTTGTGGGAGGTTGCTGTAAATAGATTAGCAGAGAGCTTGTCTTGTCATGGCACAGCTCTGCACGTGTCTTTGTTCTTCTACCTATGTGGAGTGGGGGTGTGTGCCTTTCCTCCAATCAGCTGTCTCCCAGTGTAAGCCAAGAATAAACTCCTACAGCTGAATGAGGAAGTGAAAATTCTAACCCAAATGTAAGAATTTCAAAGAATATAGAAAGGGAAAGACAGCAGATATACATGTAAAACTTATGTAGGGAGATTTGTTTCATCTCCGTGTATCATCTGAGGCTGTTCACTTCACTGCGTATATGTGAGGTTTTACATCCACTTTAAGGAGAATACATAGGGGGTGATTTACTAAAACTGGAGAGTGCAAAATCAGGTGCAGCTCTTCATAGAAAACAATCAGCTTCCAGGGTTTGTCAAAGCTTAATTGAACAAGCTGAAGTTAGAAGCTGATTGGCTATCATGCACAGCTGCACCAGATTCTGCACTGTCCAGTTTTAGTATATCAACTCCTTAGTGTATTCATTTTTTGAGGCTTTATATTCTTGTGTAAGGCAGACCAGGATGTCCAACAAAAGTGACCAAAGGTTGACTGCCTTTCCCCTCCACTCTGAACAGGGAACACTATTTTAATATTACATTTACAATAAACAGACAATATGAGGAATTATGGACTGCTATGTTACTGGTTTTGGGGATGTAATGGCTTATGATGTCCAGTATGTGACTTGAAAAGAAATATACAATTGACCAATTACTGTTTACATTAATACATTTCAAGAAAGTGCTACATTTGAAAGGCATAGTACCAACATGCAAAATGCACTTGCCAACAAGCCAGCTCACTGGCATCGCACTTTGTTGGAATTTCACATCCAGGTTAGACCTTCTCAAAATGGATGTTTCATGGTAGTTCTCATGCAAGCAAGAGCTGATACAAGGAAAACACATATGTGCAGCACACATGACCTGAACACTTAGTGAATGGAAGTATTTGTGATTTTTATACATTTCCTCCCCCTGACGTTGAGGTGCATTTGGCACATGCAATTGGTACCTCCAGCACATAGGGCATCTGGACACTAATGCAGTACATGGGGTATCTGGGATAGGTGGTAAAAGGCCTGTTTGACAGCCAACACCTCCCCATGTGGTAAAATTGATTATAGAGCCCTTCTGTTAAAATGCCGCTGCCAACATCTGCCCCAGTATTTGGGAAAAACTTAGGTTAGCTCATGCTGAAAACTTGTGAAGTTGCTGGCTAGAAGGAGTCATTGCATACAAAATGAAGGGACTAGAGACCTTCCCTAAAGCAGGCAAAGCTCCAATGTGCCTTTTATGGCTACAAGCTGGAGCAGCTCCTGCACAACAGGCTGAAAAGGGCTATAATGCTTCATTACCTTGGCTGAGAAAGAATCAAATGGAACCTCCTCAAATTCTAAACTGGCGAGTGACTAAGGCTAAGCCAAAGAGAAGACAGCAGCTCACATTCAGCCATCATCACTCTTACCTGCCAAAGCCAGGAATAGTAGAATTCAGTGGTTTTTAAATATTTAGGACCACGTTTACCCAAATCTGACATTAAGGCTTTCTATAGATGTCAGTGAGTTAAGTCATTTACCAACTGTGCAAATCTATTAAAGCCATTGGTGGCGGGATTTGAGCTCCTCGGTTCCCAAGTCCTCCCACTAGTTTTATGTACAATAACATTGCCCATTGTAAAGGAAACCGGAGCCAGAATATACTTCTAGAACTCATAGTTATGTTATATTATTTCTAGATGGAATGGCTTTAAAAAAACGTAGTATGACATTATTCTAAGATACTAACGATGAACTAAAGTCTGCAATACATACCTCTGCTCTAATGCCGTGTGGCCTCTCTGTGGCTCTGGCATCTTCTCGGTTTCTTCCAGGTGCCCCTCTTAAGTCATTTTGATTGGCCATAACTTTTGCTCATGCGTGGGAGTTCTTTAGTTGAGTTGCATTAGTTTGTGTGTTTTACATTTGGATTTAAAGCGTTTGTTACCCCAACATTTCATATTCCTGATATGTGCCTGCTGTACCATGTACTGCTATGAAAAAATATCCTGTTCTCTTTGTTTTACTTACTTTGTGTGAAATCCCTGGTATTTTGGTCAGTCCCTCTGCTTTTATATTAAAAACTTACCACACTAGGCAGGAAAGCACACCATGGTCATTTCTTTGTACTGGGAGCTCAGCCTTCTCTCGTCCAATGATAAGAACTGTCCTGACATGTCCCTCCCCCCTGCACAACCTTTCACTGGGAAGATCAGTGTCCCGTTGCTTCTCCTCCCCCAGCTCTTATGCAGCTGAGAACAGAGGGAATGAGATCACTTATAAAAAAGGGGGAAAAAAGGTATTTCTACTGGTTTTTGTTAACTATACACAAATGTTTTGCCTTTCATTTCTATTTCAACCTGAATGTGTTGTTTTACAAGGTGATCATTTACAACCACTTTAAGCATTACACAAAGCTGTTTATGAAATGTTTTGTGCCATGTCCTACCAATAACCGTGTTCTTGTATACTGAAGCAGAATGTTGTTTTTATGACACGTAAAATGAATTTGTTCCTCGTCTTGTTCTAGTAAAAGCAAAACATGACTAATCTTCAAAGAAGACATCTCCCTTCAGTGGGGGAATATTTTTGTGCCAGAAAAATGTATTTCTAGGAAATGAATGGCAGACATCCCATCAATTACAACACTGTGAAGATTGGATTATGAATCATATTAAATAGAAGCAAATTAAATACATATGATTAATTATGGGCTGCTTGATATGCGTGTTGACTTATAGTAATTTATTATATGTTATAATATGGGTAAATTGTGCACACATACAGGGATGCCAACCATTTAGGAATATATATGGGCAGTCTATAAAAAACAAATTTTAAAATAGATTGCACATGAAGTTTGTGAAAAAATAAATATTTTTTAAAGAATATTTAAAATACATTTTTGTCAGAGAATAGATGGAGGAATTCAACACCCCTTTTCCCTCCGCCGCCTGCGCATTGTGCACACTGCGTCACATGGTGGGTGTGGCCAAATTGAACACAGGGGGTCTCAAAGGAGCATTGTTAAATAAAACCAGGAGTGTGTAATGCACAGGGTTCATTAGTGCATAACATAAATGGTGGCAGGGATCAGAAGTACATTTCACTTGTTCCAAAGTTTAGGGTTTGCTTACACTGTTGTCAGCCTATGCTACCCCTCTGAAAAGCGATCTGCGGTGGATGGCTTTTCAGAGGGCAGTTGACAGGTGGCAGGGTGGCCATATGTCGCCTCCTCTCTGCCTGTTTCAAATGCTCACCACTGCGGCACCACCATGCAGAGAAGGGTGAAAAGGGGAACAAGGCGGCAAAGATGGGGATGGGGTAAAAAGGGGTGTCAAGAGAAGAAAGGAGGGGAGGATGAAGAGTAGGGTGAAAATAGGGTGTAGAGCGGGAGAGGGTGAATGGAGTGTACAGGGGGTATTTGCTCCATCCTAAAAGTGGACAGCTATGAGATGGAGAGCAGTTCCCCAGCTTGCTGGTGGGGACATAGAAAAGGCCACATCTACCCACTTCTACCAGTATACCAGCAACCCTCAGTCTCTTATTCTACCACACACAGTGCCCTTGATGACTGTCATATAAACCCCCACACACAGTGCCCTCCAGTCCCCTCCCCCTGTGCTAACACAAGACCGAGATATACAGTGAGAAGCAATGACCTACATACCTGGCCTCCTACACAGTGTTTGAGAAGCCAAGCACTCATCACCGGACACACAACAGGGGTAACACTGTGGGCAGCAACCATTCCTGGAGAGCTGTTCTCTGATACCTGCCCACTGCTGCTCACTACATGTTTATTGGGCACCTGCAGCCCCACACTGGGCACTGATTGGTCTCATATTGCCTGGCCCCAAATTAATGCAGGGTAGGGTGGTTTCTGTGGGAGCCACCAGAAGAGGTGCACTGCTGCTTGTAAACACAGAAGTCAGACTTTTGTGTTTACAAGTGACAGTAGTGCGTGTGAGTGACAGTATGGCATGTTCAGCTGACCATATACAGTAAGTGAATGGCTGTACACGGCTGTACTTATATAAAAGCAGATGCTCCTGAGCGGGCAAACACCAATGCCATTACATGATTACGGCCGCGTACAGCCATGCACTTGTATAGTCAGCTGTACATGCCACCTGTGGCTCCCCGGGCGTGGGAAACTATAATGGTTAATCAATGTTACTACCTGTTTACAATGTTTGCTGTACGAAGAAACATTCAATACAAGGAAAAGAATTCCAAGAGCACTATGGGCTATCTAGTAAGACAGCACAGCAGATACTGCCTGCTTAGAAAATCCCTTTGTAATTTGTAAAAATAATTTGTCACAAATGTGGTTGTATTTTGATCATTCAGATTATGGGGTTGCATGTTGGAAACAGAGATGCGATCAATAACTTACAATCGTATCTTCAAAGTGTTGATAGGTCAATAGTGTTGCTGACTTTAGTTCAGTTATTTCTATTGGGAGAGTTTGGTCGGAAGATAAATCGACCATTTTATTGAAGTGCGTATAGCCGAGTACTCAGGCGTCTGATAACAGAGTCATTGGGTTTGATGATTCACTGAGATTGATTCAATACAGTAGTTGACAAAAATTGTGTGAACATTCACTTCAATTATCCAGCCATGTGAAAAGCAATTTCCTGTTCCCTTGGAATACCCAATAATGTGCACATGTTTTCATATGATTGGATAAATTAAGTGAATATTTACAAAATTTTTGTTTAATGGTTCTCCAAACCTCTTGTATATCATTCCTATTAGGTTCTGTAAACAACAGGCTTCTTTCAGCATTGTGTCAGCAATGAAACAGTGCTAAATGTAAAAAGTATGCAGAAGCTCCACTTTCTGGCTCTAAAGGAGAATTCAAAATACACTATATTACCAAAAGTATTGGGACACCTGTCTTTACATGTACATGAACTTTAATGGCATCCCAGTCTTAGTCCGTAGGGTTCAATATTGAGTTGGCCAATCCTTTGCAGCTATAACAGCTTCAACTCTTCTGGGAAGGCTGTCCACAAGGTTTAGGAGTGTCTATGGGAATGTTTGATCATTCTTCCAGAAGTGCATTTGTGAGATCAAGCACAAATGTACAACGAGAAGGCCTGGCTCGCAGTCTCTGCTCTAATTCATCCCAAAGGTGTTCTATCGGGTTGAGGTCAGGACTCTGTGCAGTCCAGTCAAGTTCCTCCACCCCAAACTCACTCATCCATGTCTTTATGGACCTTGCTTTGTGTACTGATTCAAATCATTTGGTGGAGGGGGGATATGGTGTGGGGTTGTTTTTCAGAGGTTGTGCTTGGCCCCTTAGTTCCATGGGGTTTCCCACAGTACATAGAGCATGGAATTGTAATAGCTTTAGTAAATATAAACTGCTAAATATATTTTATCATCAGCAGTGTTTAGGATTCTTGTGACTTGTATCATGTATGTCTGCTTAAGCTTGTAGGAGGAGTTTTCATGGGCAGTGCTGATTGGCCATGTGCTGATCACATGCACTCTCAAAAAAAAAAACAACTCTCTAACAATACACATCACACTGAGCTGTGCAGCCTGACTCCCAATGCTCTGTTCTATCCAGAGATGGGATGGAGTTTAGTTAAAGAAAAGGAGGATCAGAGAGACAGGATCTCACATCCTTTATACACAATGCAGAGGGTTAACCTTTAGGTTCCACAGTGAATATAACAAGCATGCTATACTTCATATACAGACTGGTTTTACTGTTGTGGGCTTAGTAACACTTTAAGGCATCAGCATACAAGACATTTTGGACAATTTCATGCTCCCAACTTTGTGGGAACAGTTTGGGGATGGCCCCTTCCTGTTCCTACATGACTGCGCACCAGTGCACAAAGCAAGGTCCATATAGACATGGATGAGCGTGTTTGGGGTGGAGGAACTTGACTGGCCTGTACAAAGTCCTGACCTCAACCCAATAGAACACCTTTGGGATGAATTAGTGGACTCTGCGAACCAGGCCTTCTTGTCCACATCAGTGCCTGACCTCACAAATGCGCTTCTGGAAGAATGGTCAAACATTTCTATAGACACACTAAACCTTGTGGACAGCCTTCTCAGAAGAGTTGAAGTTGTCATAGCTGCAAAGGGTGGGCCAACTCAATATTGAACCCTACGGACTAAGACTGGGATGCCATTTCATGTGCATGTCAAGGGGCAGAAATTAGCAGTAAATGGGCAGAGCTTTACAGGAACAAGACTCCTGAACAATAAAAGAAGTATTTTTTTTCCTTATTATACTTACCTAGGTGGATGTAGCATCGGTTCGATGCTGCATCTGTCCCTTGGCACTTCTACACTGAGAACCGAGCGATTGAACATCACCGATGGCTTAGGTCTCAGAACTCCCTGAGCAGAGAGCTGCTGTCTGTCAATCAGCAGTTCTCCGCTGTGCTCCTCCATGCTCACTGGAGTGCTGAGCTGTGGAGGCACGGGCAGCGGCCATCTCAGGCTCTCAGTGGCTTGCTAAGACGGGTGTTCATCCAGGCACCTGGCGGATCCAGACTCTGTGGTCAGGATTTTATCAATTTTCCTATCGCACTCCTTTCTGGCAAAAAAGGCTCTTACGTAATTGGGTGCTGCAACAAAATGCAGCTGGGTCCTGGAGATTATTTGTCATGCAAGTGTACATATTCGTTAGCACACCGTGGATCCTTGTCCAAAATTTTCTTTATTGAAAAGATCACATCACAGAGAACTGCAACGTTTCGGAGCCGCGTAGGGCCCCTTCGTCAGGCATCACATGCCTGACGAAGGGGCCCTACGTGGTTCCGAAACGTTGCGTTCTCTGTGATGTGATCTTTTCAATAAAGAAAATTTTGGACAAGGATTCACGGTATGCTGACGAATATGTACACTCTGTGGTCAGGATGACGCGCTACCTGGACGAACATCCATGAAAACGGGTCAAAATGAATTGCACTCCTGTGATCCATAGCAGAAGCCCAGCCAAACAAGCTTTGGCTGGACTTCTTTAATGAGATGTTAGATGATCCAGATACACCACCGCTCTAAAGCCACCTGTGTCTTTCCTCCATCCTATGGCACAGCCGGGTGCCAGAGCCCAGGAACCCACTTCTACTCCACACTAATCACACACCAAAAATGTTCGGGCCACACACCAATGACATTGACGCATTCAGTAAAGTTTAATAGGCATGCAGAAAGAACAAAGCGCAAACACAGGAAAACCTCTCACTTAAGGCCAAGCCCTTCACACATTCACCCCCTACAGGGCTTGTGAGAGCTTTGTCCTTTCTGCTTGCAGATGAAACTTTACTGGATGCTTCAACGCCATCAGTGAGTGGCCTGATTCTTTCTAGTGTGAGATTAATGAGATTTTATTTGAACTGGGTAGTCTGGCTGCATTCCTGCACTACCATAGGCCACTTCATTCATATTCCTGTGCCTGCTGCAACCTTGTATATGGAAGGTCCAGGATGGAAGACATTCCATTTTTATACATTAAGCTCAATATAGGTGACCTGTGTTCTGCATCCTCCTTCCTTATAAAGTAGAATAAAATGTAATATAAATGAGATATATTTCTTTATATCCCCTTAGAATGGTAGCACAAAAAAGAGCCTTTATTTTTTTTCTCACAACCTGGATTTAATGATATATTAAAAAGTCCCTTTCAACAGTGTTGCTTGTTATACGATCATTTGAAAAGACATATATAGGGTGCCTTAGCCAAAGTAAATGTAAGAACACAAAAGGTAACGGCATCATTATCTTGTGACCTGCAGCCAGGCCGAGATGAAAAATCACAGAGACTAAAGGTGACCATAGATAAGTGAACAATATTTTGTTCAGAACAGATAGGACAATTGTTAGTCAGGAACAGATTCTCAGGCACTGCATAAATACTCCTGGGAGAATCAGACGGTTTAAAGCGGACCTTGCATGAAAATGAAGGCCCACTTAGCTGATAGTCTCCCAAATGAAATACGTTTAATAAAAGACGCAAAAAATAAAGCTGTTTTGGATAAAATTACCTTGGATCCCAGCTTCCATCCGCTTCCCTGGGGTGCAGTTAAAGCAGTGATAAACTCCAAAGCAAACATTTATTATATTACCGTTTACCAATTCTAAGGCCGCATGCATGCAGGACGTTTTAACAGCTGCTGTTAGGGGAATCTGATGAGCTGTAAAAACGCAAAATGTCAAAAAACGTTGCTAAATGCTGTAACAAGCGTTTAGCCATGTTTGCTGTTTTTAGGCATTTTTTACATTATAGGGAGTGTTTTTACTGAAAAAATGCCTAAAAGCACTAACGCCCAAAAAACGGGGAAAATCGCCCATATTCAAAAACGTGGCTAACAGCACATTTTTAACGCTGATTTTTCCTGGCAGCAGCACTGTGTGCATGAGGCCTTAGAGGTGACGACCTTGCATGAAAATGAAGGCCCACTTAGCTGATAGTCTCCCAAATGAAATTTGTTTGATAAAAGATGCAAAAAATAAAACTGTTTTGGATAAAATTACCTTGAATCCCAGCTTCCATCCGCTTCCCTGGGGTGCAGTTAAAACAGTGATGAACTCAAAAGCAAACATATATTATATTACAGTTTACCAATTCGAAGACGTTTTAACAGCTGCTGTTAGGGGAATCTGATGAGCTGTAAAAAACGCAAAATGCCAAAAAACGTTGCTAAATGCTGCAACAAGCGTTTAGCCGCATTTGGGGTTTTTAGGCATTTTTACATTATAGGGAGCATTTTTACTGAAAAAAACGCCAAAAACCGCTATCGCCAAAAAACGGGGAAAAACGCTCGTATTCAAAAACGCGGCTAACAGCACATTTTTAACTCGGCTTTTTTTTTGTGGCAGCAGCACTTTTTTAACTCCTTCAGATCCGCGCTATAGCCAAAGTACAGCTCCAGCGCGGAATTGAATTTCCGGGATGACGTCCATTGATGTCGTCCCCTGTGCACGCTCCTGGCAGTGGCGGTTGCATGCGTGCGAGGCCGCCACACACTGCGTGGGCGTGCCCGCGGGTCGGGCGGACACGATGTCCGCTCGAGACCCGCGATCGCCCGACAGAGCTGAAGAACGGGGAACCGCCGATGTAAACACGGCGGTTCTCTGTTCTGTGTCAGGGGCCATGACAGATCTACTGATCCCTGTCACTGGGATCAGTTAGATCTGTTCTGTCCCGGCCAGCCCAGCCCCCACACAGTTAGAACACATGCAGGGAACACAGTTAACCCCTTCACTGCCCCCTTAGTGTTAACCCCTTCACTGCCAATGACATTTATACAGTAATCTGTGGATATTTAAATTTCTGTATAAATGTCATAGGTCCCAAAAAAGTGTCAAAAATGTCCGCTGCAATATCACAGTCCCGATGAAAATCGCAGATTGCCGCCATTACTAGTAAAATAAAAATAATAACAAAAACGCCATAAATCAATTCCCATAGTTTGTAGACGCGATAACTTTTGCGCAAACCAATCAATAAACGCAGATTGCGATTTTTTTACTAAAAATATGAGGAAGAATATAAATCGGCCAAAACTGATGAATATTTTTTTTTGGGATATTTATTATAGCAAAAAGTAAGAAATATTGTTGGTTTTTTTTTTGCAAAATTGTCACTCTTTTTTGTTTATAGCGGCGATCAAAAATGACGCAGAGGTGATCAAATACCACCAAAAGAAAGCTCTATTTGTGAGAAAAAAATATCATAAAAATTTTGTTTGTGTACAACGTCGCACGACCGCGCAATTGTCATTCAAAATGCGACAGCGCTGAAAGCCGAAAATTGGTCTGGGCAGGAGGGGGGTTTAAGTGCCCAGTAAGCAAGTGGTTAAACATCCTGTGTGCTTGAGGCGTTAGAGGTGATGAATACATTAGTTTTATTTTTTAGGGTTTCTTTCTTCTATTCTTCTAAATAGGAGAGGTCATTTGTTAGGACTTACCACTTGCCGACCGTCAACCGAAGGTTGGCGGCGACAAAGTGGCTCGATATCGCAAACCGCCGTCGTATGCTCACTGTGTTCGGGGGGGGGCAGGGAGCGGGTGCGGCGGACTCGATCGCCGCCGGCTACCCGCGATGCCCCCCCGCACTGAAAGAACAGAGGTCCGTGTAAGTAAACACGGACCTCTGTTCTGTGAGAGGGGGAAGGGCTGTGATCACAGCCTTCCTCTACATGGAAGCTGTGATCACTTCCCTTCCCCTGCTAGGGCAGCCCCCATACAGTTAGAACACGCCCAGGGAACACAGTTAACCCTTAGAGCGCCCCCTGCAGGTTAACCCCTTCACTGCCAATGGCATTTACACATTAATCAGTGCATTTTTATAGCACTGATCGCTGTATAAATGCCAATGGTCCCAAAAAAGTGTCAAAATGGTCCGACATGTCTGCCCCAATATCGCAATACAGCTAAAAATCGCAGATCACCACCATTTCTAGTAAAAAATTAAAAAAAAATAAAAACCCCAGAAATTAATTCTCATCACCCGTAAACGCGGCCACTTTTGCGCAAACCAATCAATAAATGCTGATTGCGATTTTTTTTATCACAAATATGAGGAAGAATATAAATCGGCCAAAACCGATGAAAAAAATGTTTTTTTGTATTTTTTTTTTTTTGGATTTGTAATTTAGCAAAAAGTAAGAAATTTGGAGTTTTTTTGCAAAATTGTTGCTATGCTTTTTTTTATAGCGGCGATCAGAAATGACGCAGCGATGATCAAATACCACCAAAAGAAAGCTCTATTTGTGGGGAAAAAAGGAAGCAAATTTAGTTTGGGTACAATGTCGCACGACCACGCAATTGTCAGTTAAAGCGACGCAGTGCTGAATCGCAAAAAGTGCTCTGGTCCTAAAGTGTGAAATCCGGGGCTGAAGTGGTTAAAGGAGGAATATGAGCTTATAAAAAAAAACAAAAAACATATTCACATCCATACTGCAGCATCTGTTTGATGCTGCAGTTGTCACACATTGGCTCTAAGACCAAGAACTGAGTAATTACATGACAGCTGATTGCCCTGCTTTTGGTCTGCTCTGAGCAGAGAACAGTAACTGTCAATGGGGCAGCACAGTGGTGTAGTGGATAGCACTTTCACTCGGCAGCAAAAGGGTCTCTGGTTCGAATCCCAACTACGAAACTACCTGCATGGAGTTTGCATGTTCTCCCTGTGTCTGTGTGGGGTTCCTTCCACACTCCAAAGACATGCTGTAGGTAAATTAGATCATGTCAAAAATGTCCCTAGTATATGTGTGAATGTGAGTTAGGGACCTTAGATTGTAAGCTCCTTGAGGGCAGGGACTGATGTGAATGTGCAATATATATGGCTATGGCTTTCAGCCGCAGGTGGAGCCACTTGTCAGTCAGGCAGCCAGGTGGATCCTGACAATATTGTTGGTATCCTTCTCAAACCTGGTGTGGCAGCTGACTGTGGGTCACAGAAGAACGAAAGTAAATGCACCCCTGTAACCCTCAAGAGAAGTACAGCCAAAAAAAAGGCCATACTTCTTTTTTACGATAAATGTTTTTGATGGCAGGGTCCTTAAGTGGTAAAATGAACCACACCAAGAAATGTTCAGTCTGGTATATATCTTGATCCAATTACAGTATATGTTGTTTTTCCTTCTTTCAAACCACTTTTATATTATATATTTAAGCCATAACAAGTCTGTTCTGCAGATATAAAGTACAAAGTGCAGACCATTACTGAGTATTAGAGTCTGTTACAGAGAATATATACGCGGAACAAACCGTTACGACAGCGCAGGCTACTAGATCTCTGCATAATGCCTTTTTTTGCAAACTGATTACATAAGGTCCTTTGAAAGTAAGCTGCGTGCTTGCCATATGGTTTATTACTTCCAAGAATGAATGCTCAGGGCTTGTCTTAAACTCTTCCATACTGTGTACTCATTCAACTTGTGATGTCATCAGATAAATATAACATGTAAATTCAGCAGCAGTGTCGATGAAATGAACTCTGCTAGCTATAAATGGAACTTATACGTATGGCGCATTCTGTTTGTAAGTAGTGGGGGGGAGGTTAACTGAGTGATAAATAGGTTACTTTTTCAAATTAAACGGCTAGTTATCCTAAAACAAAAAGTTTGCTTTATGTAGGTTTAATTTTAGTAGTGATGAAACTACGATTTTTATCATTTAGGTAATTTTGCTTCACAAGTAATACAATTTTTGATATAAAGAAGGTATACATAGTTACATACACATAGTTAGTCAGGTTGAAAAAAGACACAAGTCCATCTAGTTCAACCAATAAAAGGGAAAAAAGTAATTAAAAATCATATAATCCCATATACACAATCCTATACCCACAGTTGATCCAGAGGAAGGCAAAAACCCCAGCAAAGCCTGATCCAATTTCCTCCAGCAGGGGAAAAAAATCATTCCTGATCCCCTTAGAGGCAATCAGATATTCCCTGGACCATCTTTACCTATAAATGATCATTCATGCAAGTAAGGAGAATGTTTTGCATTTACCACTTTCAGCCAACAGGTTGAGTTCTTTGCTCTTTATGCTAGGGGCACACCTTAGGGGTTTTGCGGCCTATGTTTGTGCGGGCACAGCTGGCTATTTAAATGAAGCCATACCTGCGTTTCCACACAAAAATGGTGCATGCACCTTTTCAAGAACGCGGCTGCAGGCAGATCACACAGAACATTGGTTCCTGCACCCGCAAATGCGCTGCGGGCTGAAATGCGTGGGGATGCCATTCAGAATAAATGGCAGCTCTGCCATCTCCTAGGAGCAGCGCATTTTCACTGTGGTCATTGTGGGTGTGGAAATCGCTGCGATTCCCGCACCTGCTGCTACTCACATAGGTGTCAACCTAGCGTTAATGTCCCCTTCCTTACTCTTACTATGCAAAAATAGACTTGAATGAGCCAGACTCTCTTAATAAATGACCCCCTTGAGTCACTGACCTGGAACAAGTGAAAAGTAAGGAAATCGGACTTTCCCAGACTTTTATTAGTTTCGTTGCTTGCTCTATGTCAGTGTCGGCTTCTAATTGATCATTTGAAAATGAAAAAAGTTAGAGCACCAAGCGGTCAACTCAAGATTTTTTATTATCACACGTAACAAGACAGCCAATTGTGTTTCCAGAGCTAACATCCTCCCTTCATCAGGAATAAGACAATTTAGCAAAAAGGTGTCTATTGGAATCAAAGCAAAAACTCTTGAATATAAAGGCAGGCACAATCACACAATAATTCCTTCTTTCTGGTTGTTACGTGATAGACATTGAACTCTTCAGATGAGTGTTTGCTGTCTCTTTTATTTTTCCGTGGATTTCTCAACTTAGGTGGCCTTAGGGTTGCCACCTCATCCCTTCAGGACACATATGAATTACACAGGTTCCGAGGCTAATATAATGCACATAAGGGTGAGTTTAATTACCGCCTTAATCAGCCACAGTACCTGTATAATTAATGTGTGTTCTGGATTAAAGGGGTGAGGTGGCAACCCTAGGTGACCTGTCTTTTGGGGAGCCACCTTAATTGCGAAAAGCGGACGAAGCCAAACCATTGGGCATAACTGATGATTCCTCACTGCTGGTTAAGGATCTGTGTCCAGCATCTCATCTCCAGCTTTCTTTGAGCATCTAATGGCCTGTACACACGGTGCAACTGTGATACAACAACGGTCATACAACAGCTTGCTGTACGATAATCCGGCCGTTAGTACACGCGATTACAACAGCCGAAGTTCAACACTTGTACAACAGAAGTTGGCTAAACAAACTAGATAACTTTTGTTAGCCAACAAGCCGTTGTACGAGTGTTGGCTCGTGTGTACAGAAGTTGGCCCAACAAAAGTTGAAAGGGAAAACACGCATGTTTGGAATCCAGGAAGTGCTCGGTCGTGTAAACCCGTGTTCCTAATTCACAAATCACATTCACCTGAAATTCCTCATTATACGCTCATAACTAGAGTTGAGCGAACCTCTGGAAGTTCGGGTTCTGCTGGTCCGTCCGAACTTCGGGACAAAGTCCGGGTCCGGGTCCGGACGGAACCCGAACGATCGCACGGTCAAGCCTGCCTGGTCGTCTTGGGCTTGAAGGTCTCCAAGCGAGTTGAGATCAATACTCGCATATTACTCCTTAAAGTCCACTTACACTAAACACTTAATCCTTGTGCCCAAATGTGCTGGCTCGTGAAGGACCTAAGGTTTGTACGCACAAAAGGGAAAGTTGAAAACAACCCGGTTGAAGACATGTGTGCTCGGTTGTGAGCATGTTGCCGAACAACCGATTGTTTTCAATAGATCAAACAAATCGGTTGAAGACAACATGTTCACAACTTGAAGCCGACAACATTAGCGCACATGATTGCCGGCCTAATAGCATGTCGTTCGACAACATACTGGCAACAACATAGTGTCAACGTGGCACACATGTCCGGTAATCTACGAGTTTCT
>BLSH010433364.1:2173089-2185272 GCA_018402905.1 Glandirana rugosa | reverse complement strand
TGACAGGGATCAGTAGATCTGTTATGTCCCCTGTCACAGAACGGGGAACCGCCGTGTTTACAACGGCGGTTCCCCGTTCTGAGGCTCCTAAAGGTGATCGGCGGGTCTTGGGCGGACATAGAGTCCGCCCGACCCACGGGCACGCTCGCGCAGCGTGCGGCGCGCGCGCGCCGCCGCTGCCGCCAGGGGGCGCGCCTGGAGCGTGCGCAGTGGAAGACGTCCATGGACGTCCTCCGGGCATTTCAGGTCCGCGCTGGAGCCGTACTTCGGCTATAGCGCGGACCTGGAGTGGTTAATGTCTAAACCACTGGCAACAAAAGTGAGTACACCCCTAAGTGAAGATGTCCAAATTGGGCCCAAAGTGTCAATATTTTGTGTGGCCACCATTACTTTCCAGCACTGCCTTAACCCTCTTGGGCATGGAGTTCACCAGAGCTTCACAGGTTGCCACTGGAGTCCTCTTCCACTCCTCCATGACAACATCACGGAGCTGGTGGATGTTAGAGACCTTGCACTCCTCCACCTTCCGTTTGAGGATGCCCCACAGATGCTCAATAGGGTTTAGGTCTGGAGACGTGCTTGGCCAGTTCATCAACTTTACCCTCAGCTTCTTTAGCAAGGAAGTGGTAGTTTTGGAGGTGTGTTTGGGGTCCTTTATCATGTTGGAATACTGCCCTGCGGCCCATTCTCTGAAGGGAGGGGATCACGCTCTGCTTCAGTATGTCACAGTACATGTTGGCATTCATGGTGTCCTCAATGAACTATAGTTCCCCAGTCCCGGCAGCACTCATGCAGCCCCAGACCATGACACTCCCACCACCATGCTTGACTGTAGGCAAGACACACTTGTCTTTGTACTCCTCACCTGGTTGCCGCGACACATGCTTGACACCATCTGAACCAAATACGTTTATCTTGGTCTCATCAGAACACAGTACATGGTTTCAGTAATCCATGTCCTTAGTTTGCTTGTCTTCAGCAAACTGTTTGCGGGCTTTCTTGTGCATCATCTTTATAAGAGGCTTCCTTCTGGGATGACAGCCATGCAGACCAATTTGATGCAATGTGTGGTGTATGGTCTGAGCACTGACAGGCTGACCTCCCATCCCTTCAACCTCTACAGCAATGCTGGCAGCACTCATATCTCCATTTCACAAAGACAACCTCTGGATATGACGCTGAGCGCGTGCACTCATCTTCTTTGGTTGACTATGGCGAGGCCTGTTCTGAGTGGAACCTGTCCTGTTAAACCGCTGTATGGTCTTGGCCACTGTACTCATTTTTGTTGCCAGCGGGACAGCAAATTTACACTGTTATACAAGCTGTACACTCACTACTTTACATTGTAGCAAAGTGTCATTTCTTCAGTGTTGTCACATGAAAAGGTATAATAAAATATTTACAAAAATGTGAGGGGTGTACTCACTTTTGTAAGATAGTGTATATATATATTCATTAACCACCTCCCATCCAGCCACTGTACATATACTGAATATACAGAACGGGAGCTCGCCACGTGGCGTGCTGCGGCTGGATCCTGTGATCATTATGATCACAGGATCCAGCTGAGCAGAGATCGGGATAAGGGCGCAGTGATTGGCCCTCCTGATCATGTGACGGGTGTGTCCAATCACGGCCGTCACATTGTAAACAGAGACGAACGTCTCTGTGGCAGTTCCCTCCCCGCCGAGCTCAGTGAGTGCTCAGTGCGGGGGGGGGGGATCTGCAGCTATGTGACAGCTCTCTGCATGATGATCATTTCATGCAGAAAGCTCTCACAGATCGCCCCCCACACAGTGCACCAAGCACCACTGATACCCCTGTCCCCATACACATCAGTGTCCCCATACAACAGTCCCCAAAACATCTGTATGTCCCCCATCACATCTGTCACCATACACAAAACATCTGTCACAGTCCCCAAAACATCTGTATTTCCCCCGTCACATCTGTCACAGTCCCCAAACATCTGTCTGTCCCCGTCACATCTGTCACCATACACAAAACATCTGTCTGTCCCCGTCACACCTGTCACAGTCCCCAAAACATCTGTCTGTCCGCCAACACCAAATAAACTCCAATTTGGGTTATTTTTACCAAAGAAATGTAGCAGTATCATTTTTGGTCAAAATTTATGAAGAGAAATTACTTATTTGCAAAATTTTATAACAGAAACTAAGAAAAATGCATTGTTTTTGAAAATTTTCAGTCTTTTTTAATTTATAGCGCAAAAAATAAAAAACCCAGGGGTTATTAAATACCACCAAAAGAAAGCTCTATTTGTGTGAAAAAATGATAAAAATTTCATATGGGTACAGTGTCGCATGACCGCGCAATTGTCATTCAAACTGCAACAGTGCTGAAAGCTGAAAATTGGTCCCGGAAGGAAGGGGGTTTAAGTGCCCAGTATTGAAGTGGTTAAAACAAATTAAATGTTTATTTTTTTTAAAAAAAAATGACATACAGCTACCATAACTAGCTGAGCCTTGTGTTTCCCTGCACTGAAGCCTAGGAGAAGTAGGGCCAGCAGTTGGAGACTATCTGGTGCTGCTTCACAGTGAGGTCATTCTCTCGTAAAATGTATCTAAGCCCTCGTTCACATTGGAGCAATTTGTCATACGTTTTGACAGGTCAAATCGCTTGACAAGTCACAGCCCATTGCCAGCAATGGCACCGTTCTAATCGGTAGTAGTTCCTGCACTATTGGCGATTTTGGGTGCGACTTCTATAGATAGGTGTGCATGAGGCCACACTGACATGTGGCTTTGAAATCGTGCGATTGCAGATGAAGTTGCATGATTTCAAAGCCCCATTTAATGTGAACGAGGGCTTAACATAAAAGCAAAAATTGCATGTATTGCAGTTTACTAATCTATAAATGTGTTTTTCTTTTTTAGGCTTTATTTTCTTTACATTGTGCCTGGTGATCTGGCCACTAAGTCTGTTAGTTTTCAATTTCCTTTAACAGACCAAGCTGTCCAACAAAAGTGGCAGATTGAGGGGCAAATCAGCCATCTAAACTTTGGATTCATGAGAAAAGGTTGTCAACAGTTAAAGTGGTTCTAAAGGCTGAATGTTTACCCAAACCCCATCGCAATCCAGCGATGTGCATGAGAGCAGCTGCTCTCCTGTAGAAGTAGACTAATATGGGTTTTTCTCTGGCCGATGCGAAATTTAGAAACCAGGGAGGCCGATGACCAATACTGTACAGAACACCAATTTTTTTGGACCAATATGTTAGGCCGATTTTTCTTTTTTTTTCCCCCTTCATCTCATAAAATCTAACAGTTAAGTAATAAGAAGTGATACAGAAAATCAGAAAAAAATATATATAATGTTTGGGGTTCTAAGTGATTTTCTAGCAGAAAATACAGATTTTTACTTGTAAGCAACAAATGTCAGAAAAGATTGTCTTTGGTTAAACTGAGCTCATTTACACAGCGGAGTTCATTCCTTTGATAAGTATAAACAGTGTATCTCTTCGGTTCTTTTATCAGCAATGTTCTCAGACTTGGTAGGCTGCCCGGATTTTTGTCTTTCTGTTCTAATAGGAGTGACTCAAGTCGCTCCGACTTAGAAAAAGGTTCCTGTACTACTTTTGGGGTGACTTCAGGCCCCTCAAGTTGGATCGCCCCTGTGTGAACCAGCCTTTAGTACATAAATGAATCAGACTAATTTGCAGCACAATCTGCTGATGCCGATTAATTGGCCCGATATATCGGTCTACCTCTCATAAGCTGAGAGACAACAATGGGAGCCATTGGCTCCTGCTGCTGTCAATCACAGCCAGTGAGGCGGGGGCAGGGCCAAGCTCTGTTCTGTGTATCTATTGAACAAAGAGAACGGGAGGGCTTGCTTTGTGGGCACTCAGAGAAGAGAAGGAGCCAGGCGTGCCGACGGGGGACCTAAGAAGAGGAGGATCGGGCTGCTCTGTGCAAAACCATTGCAGGTAAGTATTTTGTAAGTAAGTTGTTATTTTATTTAAATTTCTTTAAATTTAACTTTGCCTTTGATATCACTTTAAATGACCATATTTTGAAAAATTGTGACTCCATACCTAAGTCCTCTTTATGTTTGTGAACTCAACATTTTAAGACGGAAATTTTTCTAATAATTCATCTTGGTGAAGTTGGCTTACTGTCTCCCCTAAACAGTGAAAATGTGGTGTTTTCTTTTACTAAAAATATAGAGTTTGAAAAATTATAAACAAAAGTTAAGAAAAATCTATAATAATACAGCACAAGTAGCAATGGAAAGAATACATATTTTAGAAAAAATATGCAAACTGCAAAACTGCTTGTATTTTTTGTGAGTTTTGTCAAGGCCCCCATGATTTTTTTTTATGATTTTCCTAATCAGTTGAACAGTTCTGTCTCTTTCATGGATGTTAGATATTTTATGATAAATCAATATTTCTGTCAGATCTGATATGACATTTGGTGATCAGCTGGCAGCAAATCAGTCACTGTTATTTTCTGGGAAAAGGCTAATGCTCTGGAAAGCTACTTTCCTGATTGAAATGTTAAATCATTCACTTGTGACAGAATCAGAAATGATCCATGTCAGTGTTTTCCAGCTCCAGTCCTCAAGGAGCACTAACAAGTCATGTTTTCCAGATTTCAAGGCACTTTCATAGCTGGTTCATTAGACGCCATTTAAAGGATACTTTTAGCACAGTTATCCTTTAAATTAGGGGTCCCCAACCTATGGGCCGCGGCTCAACACCGGTCTGTGGAACCCCTATAGCAGGGCCGTGCCACGGAGCAGACTGTCAGCGGTGTGGGCAGCCGAAGAGAGATGACATCATCTCTCTTTGCCCGCACCTCTGTTTTCTTAAAGGGCCGCAAAGGCTGCTCTGCACAGGACTGCAGCCGTGGTCTATCAGAGAAGGAGAGAGAGTGACGTCATCTCTCTCCGCACGCCCGCAACTGTTTTCACGTGGTCCGCGCTGTAGAGGGCCCTGTGGAGAGCCTGTGGGAGTCTGGGGAGCCGTGAGAACCTTCTGTGGGAGCATTCAGAGCCTTTAGTAGCCTGTGGGAGCCTGGAGAGTCCATGAATGCCTTTTGTGGGAGCCTGAGGAGAACCCATGAGAGCCTGTGGGAGCCTGATGGAGAGCCTGTGAGAGCCCATGGGAGCCCGTGGGATCCTGTGGGAGCCTGAGGAGAGCCTGTAACTGTACGTACACTGTACTCTGCAATGTTGGGGTTGGGGGGCTTGATTTTTGTATCTCAAAATGATTTTGTGACAAGCTGCTATTTTTTGGTGGCAGGTGACTGACAGTGACAATCCACATCTGGTTGCATAATAATAGAAATAATGCACTTCAATCATCCTGACACCATACCAACCATGGTGCCGTAATGATTGAAGCGCCAACACCAGCCATTGCCCTGACAAATTGCCCGCAAACCCCCCCCCCCGTGCGTGCTTCACCCCCCCCCCCCCTTGGGGCCTCGACACAATTTTCTTGCTCGCAACCGGTCCCCAGTGCCAAAAAGTTGGGGACCGCTGCTTTAAATGACCCCTACTTTCCCCAGCAGCCCCCAAAATACTAAAGTTCCTGCAAAAATCAGACCTTAAAAATATGAACAATTGGGGCGGGGAATGCATTTTTTTTTTTTTGCGGGCGATTTGTTGGGGCAATGGCTTATATGGTGCCAGGATGATTGAAGCACATTATTTACATTATTACATTGTAATTTAAAATTAAATAGTTCAACGCACCATAATGAAGAATCAGTGGGAGCACAAATTATGTCATCTGCCATCATCACCTGCCACCAGATTCAGCTTGTCACTTGCCACCGTTGAATGCCAACAGATGTAGCTTGTCACTTGTCATGTCACCTGCCTTCAGATGCACCTTGTCACTTGCCATGTCGCCTGCCACGTCACTTGCCACCAGATGCAGACTGTCACTTGCCACCAAATGCAGATTGTCACTTGCCACGTTGCCTGCCACCATATGCGCATTGTCACTTGCCCGCAGATGCAGATTGTCACCTGCCACGTTGCCTGCCACCATATGCGCATTGTCACTTGCCCGCAGATGCAGATTGTCACTTGCCACTTTGCTTGCCACCATATGGGCATTGTCGCTTGCCACCAGATGTGGATTGTCACTTGCCACCAGATGCGGATTGTCACTTGCCAGATGCGGATTGTCACTTGCCAAGTGAGGGTGAAACAGCGGTGATACAGGGTGGGCAGTGAGAGATGCCATCTCTCTGCTCACCCGCCGCACCTCAGTGTAGTGTTCGCGGCCAGCTGTGAGGGCTGAATGGTGGTGATGTGGGGTGGGCGGTGAGAGATAATGCCATCTCTCTGCCCGCCTGCCACCGCAGAACCTCTGTTTTTTTTCCTCCAGATGAAGCCACGTGGATGGTGGCATAACACGTAGAGATGAAGCCTAGCAGTGGGAATCCTTTTCTTTGAATACGTGAGACCTACTGGATGTTATTATCTTAATATTATATGTATATATATATTATTATATTATAATATATTAATAATATATTAATTAATAAATGTAAGTGCACCTTATGAAGCTGGGATTGTATGGTTTATTTAGTGAGTAACCCAGTTACTGCACTATTGTCACCTTGGAGTTACCTGTGATCAGTGTGGAGCCACTCTTTAAAGGGGAATTGTACTGTGTGTAAAGGAACCAGAAAATCTAATATCTCATTCACATGTATTTGACCCCTGGTGGATCAAAGAGGGTGGTGGGTACTGCACCTGGTGAATGGGACACGTGTCATGGAGTGGAGATACAGTATTTATTCATTTGTGGAGCACAGTCCATCACAAGAGACATTTGGTGTGCACTGTCCGTTAAGAAGAATTACTGCTGAATTAATTCTAGTCGACATTCCATTTGCACTTTTTTTGTCACATAGGCACTGTTTACATTGTTTATTGGCACTTGCACTTAAATATTTATTATTCACTGTATTATTTATGTAATATTTATTTTAGGTTGGTTTGGGCAGCGCTATCACATAAATCTATGTTTTACGAACCTCTAAAAGTGCAGCCTTCGCGGCCCGGCTGCAAACAGGCCATTGGGGATCCCTGCTTTGCAGTGTTTACTCTAAAGGGTAAATGTTGTTTTTTTAATAGTTATCCTTTAAAGACATACTTGCTGTCCTCACTCCTCCAATATCTCTGCTGTGAGGCCCATTGGGAGCTGCACAGCCACCATGATCTCAGCTTATTCCCAAGGAAAGGCCATCATCCTTGGCATTGCTGACCTTCCTCTGAAAAATGCTAGTTGACAGACTGCAATGTAACCCTCTGACTTTAATACTTTCTGACTTACTGATCTGGGAAAAGTGTGCAGGAAAGTAAAAAAAATACACAGTACAATGTCCTTATCTGCATAGTTATTTTGCATCTGTGATTTCAAGTAACGAAATGAGAGTTGGCATCACAGCCAGATACCAGCATTTTCAGGAGACAACAGCAATGGCAGCTGCAGAGTTTCTCTTATGTACGTAGTTCTGATGGCAAAATTGATATTTAAAGCAGAAGACTGAAATGATAAACTTGATAAAAAAATATTCATTATATAATGTGCTTTTAAAATGTACCCAGGGGTATAAAAAAACATATATATAACATAACAGAATGGTCTAAATCTCAGGACATCACAGGAAAATGGAAGCACCTGGAGAAATGTGATATGCAATGTTAGTCTGGGTTTCTGATTTTTTAATATGTTATTATTATCCTATGTTTGCCTTATATTTGTACAAGCATTTTGAAGGATCCATTGTGCTCCACTGCAAATGTTCCAGTTTGACTTGTCATGGAACTCTACAGGTTTCTACAGTTTACCTATTGCATGGTTTTATAGTTACACAATTTCATTGTGTAAAGCCCAACTTCAGATAAAACTTTTTTTAAATAGATTGGGGAGGGTAAGAGATTTTGTATTGACATCTGTGCCGTCCTGAAGAGATATCCCCTTATTTCCTGTCAACACAAAATGTGATGGGAAAAACACATTTTTGAGTGAAAAAAAGTTTAGAACTCATATCATTGTTTCCATTGCGGTCCATGCCTTCTTGCCCCTATCATGCCCACACCTCCTATTTCTTGTGCATTTGTCATAGGACCAGGAAGAGGGGGGAAAACTGCGAGGTCACAAAAAAAAAATACAAAAAATGTTTTCTCTTGCCAATCCAAGCCAGAACTAAAAATGTTAAAACCATTGTGGTCTTTTTTTAGTTTATATAGCAAAAAATAACAACAGTGGTGAATAACCGCTTAAGGACCACCCCACGTACATTTACTGTGGCAGGGCGAGGCCCTTTAGTGCAAAATCACGTAACTGTATGTGATTATTGTCTTCGGCTCTCGGGCGATCGTTTGTAGAGAGGTAGAACAGCGTAAACAAGGCAGAGCGCTGTTCTGCCAGAAAGGAAAATAGAGATTTATTTATTTATTTTAGGTACTTATATAGCGCTGTCAATTTACGCAGCGCTTTACATATACATTGTGCATTCACATCAGTCCCTACTCTCAAGGAGCTTACAATCTAAGGTCCCTAACTCACATGCATACATACACATATTAGGGCCAATTTTAAACAGGATCTAATTAACCTACCAGCAGGTCTTTGGAGTGTGGGAGGAAACCGGAGTACCCAGAGGAAACCCACACAGGCACAGGGAGAACATGCAAACTCCAGGCAGGTAGTGTGGTTGGGATTCAAACCATTGACCCTTTTGCTGCTAGGCAAAAGTGCTGTTCACTAAACCACTGTGCTGCCAGAAATATGGATTTCTGTTTTCCTTTAGTCTAAGCACCTCCCCCTACAGTTAGAAAGCACACATAGGAAACACATTTAACCATTTGATTGCCCCTGATGTTAACCCTTTCCCTGCCAGTGTCATTTATACAGTGTCAGTGCATTTTTTTGACCTGATCGCTATATTGGTGTCACTGGTCCCCAAAAATTATCACTTAGTGTCAGATTTGTCCACCGCAATGTCGCAGTCCCGCTAGAAGTCACTGATCACCATTACTAGTAAAAAAATAAAAAGTCTTTAAATCTATCCCGTAGTTTGTAGACGCTATAACTTTTGCATAAACCAATCAACATATGCTTATTCGGTATTTGTTTTACCAAAAATATGTAAAGAATACATATTGGCCTAAACTTACGAAGAAATTTGAGTGCAGTGCTGAATAGCAAAAAGAAAATGTCATGTAGGGGGGTACCGTATATACTCGCGTATATGTCGAGTTTTTTTACACCGATTTTGTGTAAAAAAAACGAGATTCGGCTTATACGTGAGTCAACAGTGCCAGTACGAGTGCGGGGGAACATTCCGCGGGCACCCGCGGCGGCTGCGATGCACTCCAGGGATGCCGTCACGTCTGCTGACGGCCTGCTGGAGGGCAGAATTCAGCTCAGTCACACTTGCGAATCACTACAGCGACGTGACTGGGCTGAAGGTAAGGGCAGAGGACACAGGCACTTCCTATGAATGGAATAAGGCTGCCGTGTTCTTCTTATGTAGAAATGTAAAGGAAAAAAAACAGTTTGGCAATTCGATTAACTAACCATATTAACACTTATTGTGTGAACACTAAGGGTTAATATGGTCAGATATTCAAATGACAAAACTGTGTTTTTTTTTCTTATCCTTAACCTACTGATGCCTCATTGGTAATTTTTTTTTGGTATCTATTTTTATTTTTGAAATTTACCAGTGGCTGCTGCATTTCCCACTTAGGCTTATACGTGAGTCAATAAGTTTTCCCATATTTTTTGGGAAAATGTAGGGGGGTCGACTTATACACGAGTATATACAGTAAAATTCAATTGGTTAAAAACAGTGTAAATATTATTTTGGTAAGTAAATTAGTTATAGAGTTGTTATCAAGTTAACAGACTGCTAAATCTGGTCTGGGAATCTAGGTCTAGTTGCAAAAAGATCTAATAGTTACACACTGATAAAATGTTAAACATTATAATTGCTACCAAATGAGAGGACTTTTGACCTTTGAATACACTTGTCAATGCAATAACTTCTCAATAAAAAATATTATCAAAAAATTAAAAAAAAGGTTAAACATTATATACATTATATACTGAAATGATGGATAAGGGTATATCTAAATTTCACATCCATTATGTTATTTTTTGCAGCACAATGATTAAATTACAGCTGCTGAGCGAAAAGATTAGATCCTTCATAATGTTTTTCCATAGTAAGCATACTGACAATCCTCTTACTGTGAGAAAAGAAATGGTGGTTATCACTTTAGGTATTAATGACACATATTTCAATTTTCTATGACACAATTTAAAATCAGAAAGTCAAGTTTTATTCCTGAGTCAGCATTTAGTGTCCTTGAATGTCATCTTAATCCCATTTCCAGAGGCATTAAGAATTGGATTGAAAATGCATGACATTGACTGGCTGGGGAATTTTTAATGGCACAGCAAATGCACATAATGTATATGTTTTCCTACATGGAAATGAAAACGAATACTGTACATACACATTCCATAGACTAAAGTAGAGAAAGTGATTTTTTTAGTAGAAGTAGAAGTCTGGGCTATCATTAACTAATCTTAAAAGGGCTCCCACACCCCTTCTAGCACCTATATTAACTAACATGTAGAAGAAAAATGCATAAACTTCAGTCCGGTCATGTGATCTCCCCTGCGTCAGCCAGCTACCGGGGAGAGGAGAGAGGGATCCAACAATGGGTGGCATGCCTGAGCGATTACATCACCCACTGGATTACCTTGGACCATTCATTGTCAGCACTCCCTCCCAGTGTTAATTTTGGCAGCAAATTTCGATTTAGTTTTAGTCTTAGTCTTAGGACTAACATGGCATTTTAGTTTTAGTCCCATTTTAGTCTTCTGCAATTCTTTTTGTTTTAGTCATATTTAGTCTACTAAATCTCCAGGACATTTTAGTGGACTAAAATAATTTTAGTCAACTAAAACTCATTTTAGTCGTCTAAAATCGAATGGGTGTAGTTAAATTGTAATGCAGTATTTAAGCATTTCCAAACTCATTATATGCTGCTGGAGTGAAAATCTAATATGTTATTATTTATGGTATTGAGGTATGAACATGCACTACAGACCAGTGTTAATTTTGACGTCAAATTTCAATTTAGTCTTAGGGCCCTTTCACACGGGCGTTCCGTATATCCATTTTTCATCCATCCGGTTGACAGATGAAAAACTGACCTACATGTATCTCTATGGCATAGCAGTTGTTAGCTGATGATCATCCACTAATGTCCGTTAACATGCGTCTCCACAAAGATCCGTTTTTTCAGACAGAAGAAGACCCTATTTTTCTTCCGTCAAAAAAATGGACGAAAAGCGGATGTTAGCGGACAATCCGCTTACATCAGATCTGTTGACATCCGTTTTTCACCCAAAAACATGCTCACTTCAGTCTTTTACAGTAGTTCAGTTCAGTTCAGTTTTTTAGTTCAGTTCAGTCACTTTTTTTTGTAAAAAACGGATGAAAAACGGATGTCAGCGGACATGAAAACGGACGCAAAAATTGACATCTGTATCCGTTTTTGATCCGTCAACTGAACTGAACAAAGAAACGGAACACCCATGTGAAAGGGCCCTTAGTCTTAGTCTTTTGACAAAAATGGCATTTTAGTTTTAGTCCCATTTTAGTCTTTTGACTAAAATGCCATGTTAAATTTAGTCGTATTTTAGTCATCTCAATTGTTTTAGTTTTAGTCATATTTTAGTAAACTAAAATGGTATTAAGTTAGTCGACTAAAATGTTTTAAACGGTTTTAGTCAACTCCCTCCTCTCCTCTAAACCCGGCCACTGGATGACCCAGGGAGCCGATCACATGACCAGATCCAAGCAGCCTGAGATTAGGTAAGCATATGAATTTTTCTTCTACAGGTTAGTTAGTGTAGGTATTAGAAGGGAGATAGGAGCATCTAATTAGTTAGTGATAGCACAGATTTCTACTTTAAAGTGAGACTAAAGTTTCCTTTCTATTTCTAAAAAAATAATAAACATGTTATACTTCCCTCCTCTGTGCAGTTGGTTTTGCACAGAACAGCCCAGAATCTCCTCTTCTCGGGTCCCCTCTCCGGTGCTCCTGGCCCCTCCCTCCTGTCGAGTGCCCCCACAGCCAGTGGCTTGCTATGGGGGGGGGGGGGGGGGC
>BLSH010433364.1:2134965-2149143 GCA_018402905.1 Glandirana rugosa | reverse complement strand
ATGACTGACTATATCATGAAATTGTATTTGACAGTGATTGTCACTGTAATGTCAACAGCAAATTTGGCCCCTAATCAAAAAAAATATTTTGGTAAAGTTAACATATATGCAGTGATGCCAATCTACCAGATTGAAATTTACTGACACCCAAAAATTACCAAGTTTTAACTAGCATTTTCAAAAGTTACAAAATTAAAGTTTTAAGTGCAAATTTCAGTATTTAGGCTACAAACAAGTACAATATGCAATTAGCAATGTGATTTAAGGTAGATATTAAGGCAAAACAACATATTTCTTATTTTGTTTTCAATATAGTTAGTAAGTAGCTCAGGGGCAGGTCTCAGGAGGGCAAGGAAATACAATGAGCGCACACACGTGAAATTGACTCTCACAGTGACACTGAAAGCAGTGTGCAGCAGCATAGATAATGATGACGACACGTCCCCTCCTGAGTCATGGTGATAGTCTTTCTCCACACCACGTGGTCCCTTCAGTCCAAACCAAGGTGACAGTCTCATTTCCGGCTTGCCTTGCTCTCGTCCTGCAGACCAGCAAACACGGCTCTGGCCACTCCGCTCAGCTCCCTTGCAGCATGACTTCACACGACCAGAGTTAATTTCGTTGACTAAAACTGACTAAAACATTTTAGTCGACTAACTTAATATTATTTTAGTCGACTAAAATACAACTAAAACTAAAACAATTGCGATGACTATAATACGACTAAAACTGAAATGTCATTTTAGTTAAAAGACTAAAATGGGACTAAAATTAAAATGGCATTTTAGTCAATAGACTAAGGCTAAAACTAAATTGAAATTTGATGTCAAAATTAACACTGGTCTGTAATGCACGTTCAGAGGAGAGGCTAGCAGCCATTCAGGGAGGGCAGTGTGTGCGTGATCAGTGGGGGTCACCTGGCAGGATCAAGCCCTAGGAGACAAGGGACTCCTGGAGGGGGGGGGGGTAGGATGTGATCTTGTAGTGGCTGCATACTGTGACACTGGCTCTGTACTGGCTGCATACTGTGACACTGGCTCTATAATGGCTGCACACTGGCTCTATACTGGCTGCATACTGTGACACTGGCTCTGTACTGGCTGCATACTGTGACACTGGCTCTGTACTGGCTGCATACTGTGACACTGTCTCTGCACTGGCTGCATACTGTGATACACCTGTGTACGGAGGGACCCCGCTGGGGGACACCTGATGGCATCTGGTAGCAGGCGACGTGGCAAGTGAAACACTCGGGGCTCCCACTGATACTACATTATGGTGAGTTGAACTATTTAATTTTGTATTACAATGTAATAATAGAAATAATGTGCTTCAATCATCCTGACACCATAATACCCATGGTGCTGGGATGATTGCAGTGCTAACATCAGGTGTATGGAGTATCTTTATCTGCTGATTGTTAAACTTTCTGGAATACACATATTGTATTGTGGTGTAGGATCTGGGCCTGCTGTCCCTCCATCCCGACATCTTTCCTTCCCTCTCTTCTCTTACCTTCCCTATCTTTCTTTCTTCCTTCATTCCTTCCTTCCTCCATATCTCGTTCATCTCAGACGTGAGCCACGCCCAGGCAAGCCACGCCCACTAGTTAGTTTAGGCCACACCCATTTTTGCCACGGCGTGCTTCGCGTGCCACATTTCTTCGGGCTGGAGCCCTGGTCTTTTTCCCACCTAGCAACACCCCTGACTACACCCATTCGATTTTAGATGACTAAAATGATTTTAGTCAACTAAAATTAAAACAATTGCAGAAGACTAAAATGGGACTAAAACTAAAATGCCATTTTAGTCCTAAGACTAAAACTAAATAGAAATTTGCTGCCAAAATTGACACTGCACACGACAGGCACTGCCTCCGCCAGCACCGCAAGAACACACTGTAGCAGTCATCTGGATGGACTCGGCCAGGCGTCACAGCCATATTTTTTACTGGCAACCTTCTCCTCTCACTGGCATTTACTGGCAGGAGAAAAGTGCCCATTTTTTTACTGGCTGCCAGTAAAAATACTGATGGTTGGCAACACTGACATATAATAGTCATGATGTTTTCATAAACATTATGAGCCTTTTGAGAAACTTAACACTGCTAAGAGTTCAACACTCATGCTCTGCTAAGAGTGAAACATGTCAGAGGAAAGAATTTGCATGGATGCGTTCGGGGCTTTTTTTCAGCTGGAACTTGGTGGAATTCAGTTCCACCACCTCTGGCTCAGGCCCTCTGTTCCCTGCTCACCACTATCAATTGTAAACACAGAAGACCAGCTTCTGTGTTTACAAGTGAAAGCTTATCTCCTAACAGCTCAACACAAATCTGATCTCCTAAGTGCAGAATGGGGACCAGGGAGATGCAGGTGCAGATCCCGACACCCCCACTGGATGATCTCCCTGCAAGTGAGAGAGGCAGAACCACCTACAGTGTGCGGGGAGGTACCAGAGCCGGCTGGATGCCTCAGATTAATACACCAACACAAGTAAGACATGTGGAAGATGGTGGAACTTTTAACCACTTCTGCCCCAGAAGGATTTCCCATGTTAGGACCAGAGCACTTTTTGCGATTCGGCACTGCGACGCTTTAACTGATAATTGCGCGGTCGATTTATATTCTTCCTTATATGTTTGGTAAAAAAATTGCAATCAGCGTGTATTGATTGGTTTGCGCAAAAGTTGCCACGTTTACGGATGATGGGAATTCATTTCGGGGGTTTTTATTTATTTTTTATTTCATACTAGTAATGGCGGTGATCTGCAATTTTTATCGGGACTTTGATATTGGGGCGGAAATGTCGGACATTTTTGACACTTTTTTGGGACCAATGACATTTATACAGTGATCAGAAATTTAAATATCCACTGATTACTGTTTAAATGTCATTAGCAGTGAAGGGGTTAACCTGCAGGGGGCAGGGTAGGGGTTAACTGTGTTCCCTAGGCGTGTTTCAACTGTGAGGGGGCTGGGCTACCATGGGCATAAGAGATCTAACTGATCCCAGTGACAGGGATCAGTAGATCTCTTATATGCCACCTGTCAGAATGGGGAACCGCCGTGTTTACATCGTCGATTCCCCGTTGTTTGCCTTCTTTGGACATCGGGTCCGCCCGAGCCGCAGCCACACTCCTCCAGAGTGCGCCGGGCACGAGAGCGCGCCGCCGACATTTCGCGAGAAACGTCCACACTTTCGCCGTAAATAGTGCGCGGTCGGGAACCAGTTAAGGAAGGAGGGAGAAGATGGAGGCAGTGGAAGGGGGGTTACATGCAGAGGTCAGAGTTGAAGAGGGGGGAAAGTGAGGAGGATAGGGGATGCAGAGGTAAGCAGCTGTGGAAGAAGGCTGAACTCTGCACTCTGTGTGTAGTGCACCCCTGAACTTTGCACTCTGTGTTAAGTGCACCACTGAACTCTGCACTTTGTATGCAGCACGCTCCTGAACTCTGCACTCTGTACATAGCCCATCCCAAACTCTACATGTAGTGTATCACCTGAACTCTGCACTCTGTGTAACACCCCCACCCCTGAACTCTGCACTCTGTACATAGCCCACCACCGAACTCTACACGTAGTGTATCACCTGAACTCTGCACTCTGTAACACCCCACCCCTGAACTCTGCAATCTGTACATAATGCATGCTTGGTATGTAATGCCCCTTCCACTGTTAGTGAGATTTGACCACATCCACTGTTTGATGTGGTTTGGAGGTTCTGTGTGGGGTGGGGGAGGGGTTTTTTGAGAGATCATGGTTGAGTTCCTGCACCTGTTTTCTGAGAACAAAAGCCCTGGATGTGTTGAAAAAAAAGATTTGGACCTCCTATGAGGCTTTAAGTAATTTAATTGCATCAAGACTCTGTGTGTCTGGAAGTGTCTGATGATCCTGTTCATAACAGTTCACACCTTTTAAGTAGAACAACAAAGATCCTTGTCCCATACTGGTGGCCAATAAAGAGTTCAGATAAAGCACAATGCATACCGGGTCAAACTGCTGTCTTTGTAGCCTGTTCTGTTGGAGATGATTCACTTTAACAGGATAAGCTCTAATTATCTGTGTTTACCAAGATCATTAGGCTGAGAGTTTAACAAGCAGAGATATTGATTAAGAGATTTCTATTTTATTTGGCTTATAATTGGGCAGTATATTGACAACAATCACAGTTAAATGAAGATTGTTAAAACTGAAAAGTAGACTGAATGCAGGTAACAAGAGCCATAGCAGCCAATGCAGAGGTGGTTATGGAGCCTGGGGGTGGAAGGGGACCCCATTGGGGGAGCAGTTGAGGCATTTCAAACATAGAAAATCTGTCTGCATGAGAGTATAGCACAGATCCAACCACACATCAACCACAGAAAAATTACACATCCACAAAGGTAGGTCAAAATTCCATTTAACCACTTCAGCCCCGGAAGGATTTCCCGGGTTAGAACCAGAACATTTTTTGCGATTCGGCACTGCGCCGCTTTAACTGACAATTGCGCAGTCATGCGACTTTGTACCCAAACAAAATTTGCGTCCTTTTTTCCCACAAATAGAGCTTTCTTTTGGTGGTATTCGATCGCCTCTGCGTCATTTCTGATCGCCGCTATAAACAAAAGAAGAGCGACAATTTTGCAAAAACGGTTTTTCTAACTTTTTGCTTAAATACAAATCCAAAAAGAAATATAAAAAAACATTTTTTTTTCATCGGTTTTGGTCGATTTATATTCTTCCTCATATTTTTGGTAAAAAAAAATCGCAATCGGCGTTTATTGATTGGTTTGTGCAAAAGTGGCCGTGTTTACGGATGATGAGAATTCATTTCTGGGGTTTTTATTTGTATTTTTTACTAGTAATAGTGGCGATCTGCGATTTTTAGCGGTACTGCGATATTGGGGTGGACATGTCTGACCATTTTGACACTTTTTTGGGACCAATGACATTTATACAGCAATCAGAAATGTAAATGTCCACTGATTACTGTATAAATGTCACTGGCATTGAAGGGGTTAACCTTCAGGGGGTAGTGAAGGGGTTACCTGTGTTCCCTGGGTGTGTTCTAACTGTGAGGGGGTTGGACTACCATGGGCATAAGAGATCTAACTGATACCAGTGACAGGGATCAGTAGATCTCCTATGCCCCCACTAACAGAGCAGGGAACATCGGTGGTTCCCCGTTCTTTGGCTGTGGCCGCTCATCGCAGACATCGGGTCCGCCCGAGCAGTGGGCACACTCCTCAGGAGTACGGCGGGTGCGCGCCCCCTAGCGGCCACCCGCAGATCGCCGATTTTTTAAGGCGATCCGCGGTACACGTCCACACTGCCGCCGTGAATATACGGTAGGCAGTGTGGAAGTGGTTAAAAAACCATTAAAGGAAAAATGTATGTATTTTTTTTTAATCAACACAAAGGACAATACTTACATTTAAAGGGTTAGTTCACCTTTACCTATAAACTGTCAATGCAGGTAAGGGGCGCCTGTAGATAAAACAATCTGTGCTGCTTTGACCAAATTTAAATAATGCCCTTTCTATAGGCGTAGGCCATTTACATACTTCCTGAAACCAGGCCGAAAAACTCCCATCCTGCCTTGTTGCTAGGATGTTGGTAAGGCACTCCCAGCCGATTCAAACCCCTGTCACATGTGCTCTCTCCCCTGTCGCAGTAGCTCTGAGCTCAGTAATGGTGGGGGTGAGAAGTAACAGCTGGGAGGATCTTAGCAATGCCCTAGTAACAGGGCAAGATGGGATGATGCCATCTCTGGATGTTTTTTTGCCAGGCTTTGGAAGGTACATAAAAAAGGCCTATACCTACAGCAAGGGTGTGAGTAGAGTGCTGCGCCGGCTGCAAAGAATACACTCAGAGGCAGAGGTGGATGAGAACATATATTAACCAGTTGCCGACTGCCTCATGTAGGAGCACAGAGCTCTGTTCTGTCAGTGGGGATGTGCTGTTTTTTGTTTCCTTGCAAAGCAAGGAATGAAAAACTGGCACATCCTATAGTAAAAACAGCACACAGTGAATGGACCTAGCACTGTTAGGCACACATTAACCCCATGATCACCCTAGATGTTAACCCCCTCCCAGCCAGTGTCATTAGTACAGTGACAATGCGTATTTTTAGCACCAATAACTGTATTAGTATCACTGGTTCCCACAAAGTGTCAAAAGTGTCAGATTGCCTTCCATACTATCACAGTCCAGCTATAAGTCATTGATCACCACCATTATTAGTATAAAAATAAATAGATAAAAATTCCGGTATCTATACCATAGTTTGTAGACACTATAACGTTTACGCAGACGACTCAATGTATGCCTATTGGGATATTTTTTACCAAAAATATGTAGCAGAATAGATATTGGCCTAAATTTATGAAGAAATTTGATTTTTTAAAACTTTTTATGTTTTATAGCAGAAAGTAAAAAATAAATATTTTAAAAAAAATTTTGGATCTTTTTTGATTTATAGCGCAAAAATTTAAAAACCTAGTGGCGATCAAATAGCAGCAAAGCAAAGCTCTATTGATATACATTTAATTTGTGTACAGCATTGCATGACCCCATAATTGTCAGTTAAATTAACACAGTGCCAAAAAGCAAAAAATGGCCTGATCATGAAGGGTGGTAAATCTTTCAGAGGTCAAGCGGTTTAGAAAGTCCCAACAATGTACAATCAGGCCCGTAGGGTAGGCATAGCAAACCGGAGCCACTTACAAACAGTAGCAGAGGATCGTAATCTTGAATCGATGCTGACAGCTTCTGCAACGAGTAGCAGGAATGCAAACTGGCTGGTCCACACCCAAATGGGAGACTTCCTATGTAGAGATAGTATAGTCCCTTCACTTTTCCTACTCCTTAGGAACCTTTCCCTGCTGCTATGCACTGTCTCTGCCAGACGGGGAACTTGTCCCTACGCAACCCTGTCGCAAAAAGTGCATCAAACCCCAGGAGCCAGAGTCTTAAAATTACTCTTCCCTGACCCAAGATGGCCACTGAAGTCGTGTGGGGTACCAGCATCCAATCGGACAGCTGTCTCCCTGGTGACTGCAGAAGGTCCTAGAGGAAGCAAGTCCCTCACGACCTCCTTCTCCATTTGCATTACCGCTTCGGTCGAGCACCACCTATAATGCGGAGTACAGACTGCTCCTATCTACACTGGTGTTGTTCAATTTTATTCAGAACTGCACAGTGTGTTTTTATCTACAGCTACTCCTTAGCTACATGGGCAGCTTTTTGGTAAAGGTGTACTGGCCCTAATGAGAAATGATCATTATGCTGGTGCTGGCTCTCCTAGTTGAATTCTGAAGTCATCTGCCCCCCCCCCCCCCAAGTTGATAACCCCAAAGCCATAATCTTCCAGTGTTGCAGGGGTTATTACAAGTGCTGGACCTATCTCAGAAATCCAGGGAGAGCTGGATGACTTACAGGCAGCATCACTGAGACCTCATCCCTCTTTCTAGAATGTACTGAAGCCTTCTAGAAAGATGTGGGAGGGGAGGTAAGGTGGAGCTGCCTGGAGTATTCTGAGAGCCCTGACAATCCCCAACTTGGATTGACAGGAGGCAGGCCCCCTCAAATACTCAGCCCAGCTGGGGAGGACTTGTTTGGGTGGAAGTTGGAGATGGAGTGTTAGGCTGTGACCTTGGGCCTGGGCTCTGGTGTGAACGGGACCTTCCTACAACCAATGGAGGTGTTCTGGACAGGTGGCACAGGAGCAAGGAAAGGACAGCAGGAGAACACTGCCAGGCAAGTCTCCAGGAGGAACAACAGGAACAGCAAAGAGGGCTGGTGAGTGAAACACAGTCAGGAGGACTGAGAGGCATGCCTGAGAGTACTGGGAGCGAGCAGTCTGGGATGTGTGTAGAGCCAATAAGAAGGACTGTGGTGGCACGGGCAGTGGAAAGAGGCAGCTGCAGCCAGGAGGGCTGGCATGGCCTGAAGAAGTGGTACTGGGATCAGTAGCCACATGGGACAGCTAGCACCAGGACTGCTATATTTTGCTACACCACAGGGGCCCATGGCCCCTGCCTGCAAAGGACATTTTGTTTTGGGACTGGCTGAGCCAGTGTCAGGCCGTAAATACAGCGCTAGCCGGTCCTGGGAGTTGTAGTTCTACAAGCAAGTTTGTACTGGAGGTAAAAGAAGAGAAGTGTGTATATACTGGATGTATATAGTTAAGTCCCTGAATAATTCCTATTGATCACCTGGGTATCCCATATGTACCATACCCCTATCCAAGTTAAATCCCCTCAATAAAAACAACAAAAAACAAGTGCAAGGACTATTTCTTGACTGCTGCATGTCTGGAAATTCATGTGCCTGGCTGTGCAGTGTGAGAGACGGACCACAATCACCAGCAGCCCCAATGGGGGTACCGCTACATACTAAATCTCAACATCATTGTGAAGTAGACCCTTTACAAATGTTTCAAAGCTGAAAAAATACCCTTGAAGTGAGCTGCCTCTCCTCCGCACTGCAAGGGTTAAATGTTTGTTAGTCTAGGGCAGGGGTCTCCAAACTTTTTAGCCTGAGGGAGATTTTACAAATATTTGCAGGCCGAAAAAATTAGTTATTTATAAATAAATTAATAAAATTTAACCACTTCCATACAGGACACTTAGACCCCCTTCCTTACCAGACCAATTTTCAGCTTTCAGCGCTCTCACACTTTAAATGACAATTACTCAGTCATGCTACACTGTACCCAAACAAAATTTTTATCATTTTTTTCTCACAAATAGAGCTTTCTTTTGGTGGTATATAATCACTGCTGCGTTTTCTTTTTTTTTTTTTTAATATAAGTGAAAAAGTAGCGAAAATTTTGAAAACAAAAAAACGAAAAAGTAATTTTTCTTCATAAATTTGGGCCATAATTTATACTGCTACATATCTTTGGTAAAAATAACCCAAATTAGTGGATATTATTTATTCTCTGTGAAAGTTATAGAGTCTACAAGCTATGTTGCAAATCATTGAAAATTGATCACACCTGATGTACTGACCACCTATCTCATTTCTTGAGACCCTAACAAGCCAGGAAAGTACAAATACCCCCCAAATGACATTCCAAGGTTTTTAGTAAGAGGCATGGTGAATTTTTTGAAGTTGTATTTTTTTTTTCACAATTCTTTGCAAAATGAAGATTTTTTTTTTTTTACACAAATTTGTTATAACAACAAGTTATTTCTCACACACAGCATATGCATACTTGCAATGACACCCCAAAACACATTCTGCTACTCCTCCTGAGTATGGCGATACCACATGTGTGAGACTTTTACACAGCTTGGCCACATACACAGGACCAACATTGAAGTAGCACCTTTAGGCGTTCTACGAGCATAAATTACACATCTCATTTCTCAATCACCTATTACACTTTTGAAGGCCCTGCAGCACCAGGACAATGGAATTGTCCACAAAAGGACCTCATTTAGGAAAGCTAACACCCCAATGAATAATCTATGAGGCATAATGAGTCTTTTGAACGGTTCATTTTTTTTCCAGAAGTTTTTGGAAAATGTGGAAAAAAATGAAAACGCATTTTTTTTTACACAAAGCTGTCCATTTATAAGATATTTCCAACACATAGTATGTACATAGCAAAAATGACACCCCAAAACACATTCTGCTACTCCTCCTGAGTATGGCAATATCACATGTGTGAGACTTTTACACAGCCTGGCCACATACACAGGCCTAACATTGAAGTAGCACCTTTAGGTGTTCTATGAGCATAAATTACACATCTCATTTCTCAACCACCTATTACACTTTTGAAGGCCCTGGAGAACCAGGACAATGGAATTGCCCACAAAATGACCCCATTTTGGAAAGCTAACACCTCAACGAATAATCTATGAGGCATAATGAGTCTTTTGAACGGTTCATTTTTTTCCAGAAGTTTTTGGAAAATGTGGACAAAAAATGAAAACGCATTTTTTTTACACAAAGCTGTCCATTTATAAGATATTTCCAACACATAGCATGTACATAGCAAAAATGACACCCCAAAACACATTCTGCTACTCCTCCTGAGTGTGGCAATATCAGATGTGTGAGACTTTTACACAGCCTGGCCACATACACAGGCCCAACATTGAAGTAGTACCTTTAGGCGTTTTACGAGCATAAATTACACATCTCATTTCTCAACCACCTATTATATTTTTCAAGGCCCTGGGGCACCAGGACAATGCAATTGCCCACAAAATGACCCCATTTTGGAAAGCTAACACCTCAACGAATAATCTATGAGGCATAATGAGTCTTTTGAACGGTTCATTTTTTTTCCAGAAGTTTTTGGAAAATGTGGAAAAAAATGAAAACGCATTTTTTTTAAACAAAGCTGTCCATTTATAAGATATTTCCAACACATAGCATGTACATAGCAAAAATGACACCTCAAAACACATTCTGCTACTCCTCCTGAGTATGGCAATACCACATGTGTGAGACTTTTACACAGACTAGCCACATACAAAGGCCCAAAATCCAAGTAGCACCTCCAGGTGTTCTAGGGACATAAAATACACACATAAATTCCTGCCAACCTCTTACATTGTTGAAAGCCCTTCGTATTTCTAACACATAGCAAGTACTGTAATACCAATTACAAACCAAAATACATTCTGCTAAGCAAAGGGTAAAGAAAAGATTACCTGCAGTTTAGTAGTGCAGGGGCCCACAGAGGAAAGCATCATTCCAGGCAGCAGGCAGGAACGTGGACAGCGACAGCAAAACAGACAGAAGGCAGCAATACTGTCCATAGTCAGTACTGGTAGAGATATTAGCAGCACAGCCAAAGCATTGGTCCAGGTAGCAGGCAGGGATGTGGTTGGCAGCAGTGAAAGGATTGTCCATGCAGCAGGCAGGAATACTGTCCATAGTACAGGCAGCAGGCAGAGATATGGTCAGTACAGCCAAAGTATTGGTCCAGGCAGCTGGCACATGGTCCATAAATAGTCCTGGGTCAGTGCAGGCAGAGATATTGTCAGTACAACCGAAGTATTTGTCCAGGCAGCAGACAGGACCATCAAGCTTAGGGCCTCAGGAAAGAATGGGGATAGGGGAACAGGGGTAGAGGCTTCTCCCACCCAATCGCTTTGAAGCCTCTGGACACCAGACCCTGTTCTGGAAATTACAAAACAAGGAAAAAACCAATAACTGGTTTTCTCAAATCAGAACATCATTCTGGAGCCTCTCACATATGTGAGACCCCAGTGTAGCAGGGTGAAAGATCAGTCCAAGGGGCAGGCAAAAACATGGTCAATATTCCGAGGTCAGTGCAGGTAAAAGGCAGAAATAGACGGTAGACAGAGGCATAGTCGATACAATCCAAGGTCAGTTCACGTGAAAGGCAGAAACATGGCAGATAAACAATGCAGACGGCAGGCAGAGGCTTAGTCGATAAACAGACCAGGGTCAGTTCACATGGAAGGCAGTGGCATGGTTGGTTGAGGCAACAGGGAACTAATCAGCACAGGAATTTGAAAATGGGGAAATGGCAGTCTACTTGAAATATGGGCTAATAATTTACAAGGGTATGATAGCGTCTGAAGCATTCTCCGTGACAAAGGCCAGGTTGGGAGGGACATTGGGGACAATAGAAACTAGTGTCTCTCCTAACTCCTCTTTTGCTGCACACCCGACATTTTTTTTGGCGTCGTCTTCCGTTTGCCAATGGTGGAATCTTTTCAGAAAAATGATGCTCATGCAGTCTGCTGACACAATCTGAGTGAAGGCTTTCTGGGGCTTATCCTTGTGGATATAGCAGGGCAGTGATGACATCTTCAATAAACTTTAGGAAGGTGTTGGATCGATTTTTGATACGTGATAAAGGAGTTGTACATGACCAAATGAAAGAGGTAAATAGCAACTTTTTTATACCAGAACAGGGACTTTCATGTGGATAAATAGGGCTGCAACATCTGATCATTTAAATACACCCATCCCTCCCCCCCCCCCATGAATTTATTGTATTCGTGGATACAGCAAGGCTTTTGAACTGGTCCGCGTCTTCTGGGAACTTCCACCGAGGTGTCATTGTGGATGGTTGACATGACGTATACGTCCTTCTTATCCCTCCACTTCAGGGCCAACACTTCCTCGTTCCTCAGGCTTTCCGATTCCCCCCTTTGTAGCCTTGTGTTGACAAGACGCTGTGGGAAGCCCTTCCTGTTTTTCCTTGCTGTACCACAGGCCAATGTTTTATTTAGGTAAAGGTGGCGTAAAAAGGGCAAACTAGTGTAGTAGTTGTCCATAAAAATGTGATACCCCTTTTGGAAGAGTGGGAATGCCAACTGCCAGACAATGTCCCGCTTGTTCCCATATATGGTGGACACTCAGGGGGCTGGAGCTGGGAATCTTTGCCTTCGTACACACGAAAGGCATAGACATAACAGGTGGAGCTTTCACAAAGCTTGTTGAGCTTCAAACCGTATCTGGCCCTCTTACTTGGGATATACTGTTTGATTCCAAGCCGGCCTGTGAAATGGACCAGGGATTCGTCCACAGATATGTTTTTGTCAGGGGTGTACAGCTCGGAAAACCTCTTGAACAAATAATCAATAAGGGGGCGAATTTTATATAACTTGTCAAAGTCGGGATGATTTTGGGGGGGGGGGGTGCACTGCCTGTTGTCGTTAAAATGCAGGAAGCGCATTATAATTTCAGCGGGACTTGGTCATGACACTTGAAAAAACTGGCATGTGGTGGATGGGGTGGGTAGACCAATACGTATGTAATTCGTTCTTTTTTGTAAGCCCCATGTTGAGTGTCAGGCCTAAAAATACTTTAAACTCCTCCACGGTTACGGGTCTCCAATAGAAGGGGCGGGCATAACTTGAGTTGGGGTGGTTTTCTATAAATTGACGAGCAAAAAGATTGGTTTGGTCCACGATGTTGTGGACCAACTCATCACCGAAAAATAAATGAAAAAAACCCTTCTGTGTTCACTTGAACGCCTGGCTGTCCTGTAAAAGGGGGGATTGTGGCTCACCCTGTGGTAGAAGGCAACCACAATGGGTTTGCCAAGGCCTTCGGGAGCTGGGTTTGGGCCCTAATTCTTTGGCTTGAAATGCCAGCACTTGTACTGGGCATTTCCTCCTGTGATCTAGTGCCATTGGCATTTGCCGATTGGCCATTGGGGTGTCTGGCACTGCTGGTTGCTGCCTGGTCTTTAGTCCATCTTCCTTTATTACGGACTGCTTCCTCCTCAAATTCTGATGAAGATGTACTGTCTTCAGTGGGCATGTATTCGGAACCAGAACCGGAATCAGAACTGTGGCTGGGCAGTGAGAGCTCCCCGCTGCTCTCATCGGTCAGGCTCAGCATCTGGTATGCCTCTTCTGTAGTGTATAATCGCTTTCTGGACATGATGACAGGTACTCTGATTGGTGACAGGTACTCTGGTGACAGGTACTTGGACTGCAGACTACTCTGATTGATTGGTGACAGGTACTGATTGGTGACAGATACTGATTGGTGACAGGTACTCTGATTGGTGACTGGTACTCTGGTTGGCAACAGGTACTCTAGTGACAGGTGCTCTAGTGACAGGTACTCTGGTTGGTGACAGGTACTCTAGTGACAGGTGCTCTAGTGACAGGTGCTCTAGTGACAGGTACTCTGGTTGGTGACAGGTACTCTAGTGACAGGTACTGATTGGTGACAGGTATTCTGGTGACAGGTACTCTGATGACAGGCACTCTGGTGACAGGTACTCTGATTGGTCACAGGTACGCTGGTTACAGGTACTCTTGATTGGTGAAAGGTACTCTGGTTGGCGACAGGTAATCTGGTGACAGATACTCTGGTTGGCAACAGGTACTCTGGTGACAGGTACTCTGATTGGTGACAGGTACTTTGGTGACAGGTACTCTGATTGTGACAGGTACTCTGATTGGTGACAGCCTTTCCGCACATCTGTGTCCCCGTCAGAGCTTTTCTGCACGTCTGTGTCCTCATCAGAGCCTTTCCGCATATCTGTGTCCCATCAGGGTCTTCCCCATGTCTGTCCCCCATCAGAGTCTCCCCCCACATCTGTGTCCCCCATCAGAGTCTCCCCCACATCTGCGTTGCCCATCAGACTCTCCCCCACATCTGTGTCCCCCATCAGAGTCTCCCCCACATCTGTGTCCCCCACTGTGTCTACACCCCCTCTCAGACTACCCGTTGCGTCTACACCCC
>BLSH010433364.1:2080855-2127738 GCA_018402905.1 Glandirana rugosa | reverse complement strand
CATGCAATCCCCTCTGTTAGAAAACGTTCTATGTCCCAGTGTCTGTGCTTTGTAAAAAGATATGGCGATTTCGACCTTATTTCATAGCACCGCTCACGGGACCAGCCACCCCTCTCCTCCCGACTGACGTCAGCAGGGGATTCTCAGCCCCTCCCACTGTAGCTGTTAGATTGAGAGAGGGAGCAGCGAGGAGTCATGTGAGTGCCGAGCGGTGCTCTGAAATAAGGTCGAAATTGTCATATTTTTTTACAAAGCAAAGGCAATGGGACATAGAATGTTTTCTAACAGAGGGCATTGCATGTACTTTACAAAGTGGCTTTACAACCACTTTAAGTATATTCCTCGATAGCCACAAAGGCTATAAATCCACTTTGTATACAGAAAATGTCTCTTCATACCCAAATATTACCTTGTAATTGTAGCGGAGACATCATCACTGTGCTGTAGATAGCCTGTGCACAAAGCAAAGCTGTAGGAGGGTGGGGGAGGGGGCATTAGGCTCCACCCACAGGCTGTCTGCTGAAAACTACTGGAGAGGTGTGGACAAGACCAGTCATCCTGCACAAGGAGTCAGAGCAGCAGTGACCAGTCTTTATTACAGCCTTTTTAGAGGCAAAATATCACACTGGGCTACTGCAAAGATCTGGAAGAAATACAGAACGTACACCCAGATTCAAGTAACAAATAAGAATACACATGCCTTTTGTATTTATACAATATTTGCTTATCCCGGAGGTCAGATTTAAAACACCCTTTCACTTTATTTTTTGCTGCTTTCACTTCCTGTCTTTGGGATGCAATAGGAAATGATAGGATATCTCTCCAGAGTGATTGAAATTCCCATCTTAGAGAGAGGTCATAGAAACTGTTGGAAGATTTCCCTTCACCTATCAGGAACCATGTGTGCTTTTCAGTGGCACTCATTACCATTAGCTGCCACTCCTCCTGCACTGAGGACACTTCCTCCTGCCAGGTGGCTTATCAGTGCCCTCTTGTGGTGGCTCTGACTATTCACTGCCCAAATGTCCTTTATATTATGGCTGAATAAATGCATGGGAAGAAAATTGCAGCTGGGCTTTTTTTTTAAAATAATAATAATATTAGTAGATGTATTGTGCAGATATGCTCTTTGACTTCTGAAAGGAAAACTCAACTTTTGCAAAAAACATGATATAAATTGACAGTTCACTGGGCTGTCAGTTACACAATCTTGCCATCACACTGACATCACTGAAAGCATAGGCTCACTGGCAGCTGGGGGAAAAAGCCCACCCACAGGCCTACACTCCTCCTCCTCTAGAACCCTGCAGCAGGTATAAAAGCCATTAACATACAACTGTCACAAAACTATATGATTATGGCATGCTATTGTTCACTGTCAAGCCGGTTGTCTAGTGCGCTGATTTCCTATGATCATCAGCACCATCTTGTGGTCATAAAGCAGTATTTTTTTCTAAAATACCTCAATCAGAAGAAATACAGCATTGTGACCACTAGATGGAGCTAATGATTATAGGAAATCACTGTATTATGTAAAATATAGACAGAATTCAATAAGTTTGGGCAAATGCTTGTCACATTTGTCCAACAATTTTTTATATGTTGATCTGGTAATGTGGAAATGGTTGCTGAAAAGTCACAGTTTTAACATGTGCACAATAATTTGTTAATATGCCACATTCTGTGGAAATTAAAACTATATGAGGTCTCTGAGAAGTTCAGTGAACCTATAAAAGCACAAACATTTATATAGGAGGCAAAATCATTATCCTAATTACATGAGCTGCCTGTGATGGTAATTTCCTTTATATGTACCTGTTCAAGCCTGAAAAATCTGACACTGTAACCAGTAGACTTAATGTACCCAGAAGAACATATAACTCTCATTATATAAAATTTTGAGAGTTGGCAGTATTCTATAGTGTAGTAAATGTCCTAAATGTATCGCTCTAGAAATCCGTTTTTGACAGTACTAAAATACATTTCCTTTACTTATTAGTGTCATATAGCTATTGCTATTGCATTGAATCTGCCGGTCAACCTGTTCCCAGATCATGCCAAACTAAAGTATTTACACATTCTGAACAAGCTCTGCTTGTTTGCTCCCCCCTCCCACTGTCACAATTGTCAAGTTTTGGGGGGGGGGTCCCTGTTTTTGCTGCGGTGATGTCCCTCAGAAGTTCGGCCACTCTCCTCCTTCCCCCACCGCCAGGCAGCGCACTTTGGGCATGTGCAGTAGAGCAATGGTTCTCAACCCTGTCCTCAAGTACCCCCAACAGGCCATGTTTTGTGAATTTCTCTTAGATAAAATAGCTGTCCAATATACCAAACCATTGACTCCAAATTAAAGCACCTGTGCAAGATAAAGGAAAACCTGCAAACATGGCCTGTTGGGGGTACTTGAGGACAGGGTTGAGAACCACTGCAGTAGAGAACCTGCTATGAAGCCGCAAGGCTTTGCTGCCAGTTTCCCTTACAACGAATGGCGGCGGCGGCAACACCCGAGAGCTGATTGGAAAATCGGCTGGGGTGCCGACATTGCAGGATCCCTGGACAGGTGTCTTAATATTTAAAGTCAGCAGCTACAGTAGTGGTAGCTGCTAACTTTTAATTTTTTGGTGGTGGGGATGGACCTCCTCTTTAAACAAATCCTCATTTATCTCTGTATCTGTAAACATTGTGAATAAATGAAAGTTTCCAACAAAGGCAATGAAAAAAATCAGGGCATCCTGCCAGCTCTCCAATGTAGACAGCCAACAGTTTTTTCTAAGCTGTTAAAAATGGACTAAAACTGGACTTTAGAGTCTTTGTTGTGATCTTTGAGGGTCTTGGGGAAGGAATAATGTCACAATAAAAGCACCTATAGAAGACAGGAGTGGCTTGTTTTAAAAAACATGTTTACTGCTTCTTAGGAGCATGTAATATTGAGATGTCCATAGTCTGGGCACAGGTGTACTCTAAAGCAACAGTCCCCAACTTTTTTGGCATCAGGGATCAGTTTCCTGGAAGAAAATTTTGGGACCAAAGACGTAACTTGAACCTTCAGGGCCTCGGTGCAAGAAATTATGAAGGGCCCCCTGACCCCTGGCCAGGGCCCCCTCCCTCTTCCCACTGATCCTGGGGCTCTTTACTCCCATCACGGGTCCCTTTATTATGGTCCTGCAGCGGGACCCTTTCACAAATTCTGCAGCGGGCCCCCTTTCTGCCATCTTCGGGCCTCCCCATGGTGGATAAATGCCAGGGTCCGGTCACAATTGCAACCTTTGCAATCCTGATAGTTCCCTCACTGGTGTCAGTCATTTTTAATTCTTAGTTTCATTTTATTGTTCTTTTTACAATTTCATTTTATTTCTTTTACAATTTTGTTTTTACAGTTTTTTACAATTTTTTTAGGAGCTCTGTCGGGGGGCTTTAATTAAATATCAGGGGTCTAAACAAACCTCAGCTCTCAATCTCCATCTGTGTAGCCTCAGCTGCACAGATTGAATGGACATGAATAGTTGTGTACCGAGCCTCCCATTCATTTAGAAGTGGAAATATAGTAAAAACAGTTTACTATGCTTCAGTTATGAATGAACCAATTGGTACCAATCACTGTGTCTGTTCATTCAGAAAAAGAAGGAGCCAGTAAATGACAAATTTACAGACCGATTTCCATCTCTCCATCATGACACATCTTCTACAGCAGCTGGCAGGAGCGAGCAGGGGGTAAGACAGCAGCTCTGTGGGGTGGGTACCAGGGAAGCACACAGGGACCACAGGAACAGTCCTCTAAATGCCACCCCCGCCATCCCTCCTATTCAGGTGTACAAGGGAGGCACATGGGGCCCCCTGGGGCATGGGGCCCGGTTGCAATTGCAACCCCTATCGATATGCCCCTGCCAAGGACTAGTGGCTGCAGGGATATGAGGGTGGGTGTTAGCACTTCAGTAGAGTCCAGTGTGCACAAGGCTTTATTTCTTGTTTTTCTGCTCATTTGCTTCCTCTGAGAAAATGGTCGCCAGTACAAAAAGAAGGGAGAATCACCCCAATCAGGACACAAACAGCAATAAAATCCTCCAGATCAGCATACTCAAAAGGCTCTGGGAATCATTAGACTTTCATGTGTAGTCAGATGGACAACTTCAAACAAGCTCAATAGCTTTGGTGAGGCTGCTCCCACACAACGAGGCTTCTCTTGATGGGCACTGAACAGTAGCTCAAACCATAAGACATACAGAAAGGAGTGCCAGAGCAATACCAAATAAAAAAAGTTTTAGTTGTTGGTAAAATGTATATATGTGGAGTTTAATACTGGTTCTAATAAAATTCTGTGATGTCTCTGTTTCCTGTGTTATCCTGTGTTGAGCCTTGATGAAGGGGAGTGGTGTTGCAGTTTATATGACTTTTTTACTAAAAACTAAAATTTTCTTGGACTTTTATGCAGTTGTGGTTTGGCGCTCCTATTTGTATTTCTATGGTTTGCACAATAAAACGTTGGCAGCAAGTCTAACTCTTCCCCGCTTCATCCAAATCTAAAAAAGGTTTTACCTATAGATACACTTTGCTGTTGCTGTCACCTCCTCCTACATGGTCACTTTGATCATTTTTAAAGCTATACATTGAAGATAATCAAGTGATCAATCATAAAGAAATGTCCCCTACTCCAAGAACAGGAAAAAAACAAGTATCTAGGCTACCATTCGAATTCCACAAAATGCAACAGTTTTGTGTGCTGTATAATTATCATTTCAATTTAAATAAATCTTGTGGCCTCATTTACTAGAAACGAATGAATGTTTCAAAGTAGGGGTGCACCGAATGGAAATTTTGGTGCCGAAACCGAAAATGCAGGATGCACTTTGCCGAAAACCGAAAATGACAGTTTTTTAAAAAGATTTATATTTTTATATACAGTATCTCACAAAAGTGAGTACGCCCCTCACATGTTTGTAAATATTTTATTATATCTTTTCATGTGACAACACTGAAGAAATGACACTTTGCCACAATGTAAAGTAGTCAGTGTACAGCTTGTATAACAGTGTAAATTTGCTGTCCCCTCAAAATAACTCAACACACAGCCATTGATGCTGGCAACAAAAGTGAGTACACCCTTAAGGGAAAATGTCCAAATTGGGCCCAATTAGCCATTTTCCCTCCCTGGTGTCATGTGACTCATTAGTATTACAAGGCCTCAGGTGAATGGGGAGCAAATGTGTTAAATTTGGTGTTATCGCTCTCACTCTCTCATACTGGTCACTGGAAGTTCAACATGACACCTCATAGCAAAGAACTCTGAGGATCTGAAAAAAAGACCTGTTGCCCTACATAAAGATGGCCTAGGCCAGGGGTAGGGAACCTGCGGCTCTCCAGCTGTTGTAGAACTACATTTCCCATCATGCTTCTGGGAGTAATTGTATCCAGCAGCCTTGCAATGCCTCATGGGAAATGTAGTTCTACAACAGCTGGAGAGCCGCAGGTCGCCTACCCCTGGCCTAGGCTATAAGAAGATTGCCAAGACCCTGAAACTGAGCTGAAGCACGGTAGCTAAGACCAAACAGCGGTTTAACAGGACAGGTTCCACTCAGAACAGGCCTTGCCATGGTCGACCAAAGAGGTTGAGTGCACGTGCTCAGCGTCATATCCAGAGGTTGTCTTTGGGAAATAGACGTATGAGTGCTGCCAGCATTGCTGCAGAGGGAGAAGGGGTGGGGGGGTCCGCCTGTCAGTGCTCAGACCATACGCTGCACACTGCATCAAATTGGTCTGCATGACTGTCATCCCAGAAGGAAGCCTTTTCTAAAGATGATGCACAAGAAAGCCCGCAAACAGTTTGCTGAAGACAAGCAGACTAAGGACATAGATTACTGGAACCATGTCCTGTGGTCAGATGAGACCAAGATAAGCTTATTTGGTTCAGATGGTGGCAAGCGTGTGTGGCAACAACCAGGTGAGGAGTACAAAGACAAGTGTGTCTTGCCTACAGTCAAGCATGATGGTGGTGGGAGTGTCCTGTGACATACTGAAGCAGAGCATGATCCCCTCCCTTTGGAGACTGGACCGCAGGGCAGTATTCTAACATAACGACTCCAAACACACCTCCAAGACGACCACTGCCTTGCTAAAGAAGCTGAGGGTAAAGGTGATGGACTGACCAAGCATGTTTCAGACCTAAACCCTATTGAGCATCTGTGGGGCATCCTGAGACGGAAGGTTAAGGAACACAAGGTCTCTAACATCCACTAACTCTGTGATGTCGTCATGGAGGAGTGGAAGAGGACTCCAATGGCAACCTGTGAAGCTCTGGTGAACTCCATGCCCAAGAGGGTTAAGGCAGTGCTGAAAAATAATGGTGGCCACACAAAATATTGACACTTTGGGCCCAATTTGGACATTTTCAGTTAGGGGTGTACTCACTTTTATTGCCAGCGGTTGAGACATTAAATAGCTGTGTCTTGAGTTATTTTGAGGGGGCAGAAAATGTACATTGTTATACAAACTGTACACTCACTACTTTACATTGTAGCAAAGTGTAATTTCTTAAGCGTTGTCAAATAAAAAGACGTAATAAAATATTTACAAAATGTGAGGGGTGTACTCACTTTTGTGAGATACTGTATAATTGTATTATTTTCGACTTTTTTCATTAATATCATCAATTTAAAATAATAGGAATTTATTGCTGCTACTTTTAGTGCAAGAAAGGTCAAGAAAAATGCAATCTGCAGTCTCTAACCATCTCTTGTATCATGTCCTCAGTCTCTAACCATCTCTTGTATTATGTCTGCAGTCTCTAACCATCTCTTGTATCATGTCCTCAGTCTCTAACCATCTCTTGTATCATGTCTGCAGTCTCTAACCATCTCTTGTATTATGTCTGCAGTCTCTAACCATCTCTTGTCAGTCTCTAACCATCTCTTGTATTATCTCTGCAGTCTCTAACCATCTCTTGTATCATGTCCTCAGTCTCTAACCATCTATTGTATCATGTCCTCAGTCTCTAACCATCTCTTGTATCATGTCTGCAGTCTCTAACCATCTCTTGTATTATGTCTGCAGTCTCTAACCATCTCTTGTATTATCTCTGCAGTCTCTAACCATCTCTTGTATCATGTCCTCAGTCTCTAACCATCTCTTGTATCATGTCCTCAGTCTCTAACCATCTCTTGTATCATGTCCTCAGTCTCTAACCATCTCTTTTATCATGTCTGCAGTCTCTAACCATCTCTTGTATTATGTCTGCAGTCTCTAACCATCTCTTGTATCATGTCCTCAGTCTCTAACCATCTCCTGTATTATGTCCTCAGTCTCTAACCATTTTTTGTATCATGTCCTCAGTCTCTAACCATCTCTTGTATCATGTCTGCAGTCTCTAACCATCTCTTGTATCATGTCTGCAGTCTCTGACCATCTTTTGTATCATGTCCTCAGTCTTTAACCATCTATTTTATCATGTCTGCAGTCTCTAACCATCTCTTGTATCATGTCTGCAATCTCTTACTTAAACACACTGCTAATAGTATTAGCAAAATATCCATTCGGTGCACCTCTAGTAGACATGATACAGGAGATGGTCAGAGACTGCAGACATGATACAGCAAATGGTCAGAGACTGCAAACATGATACAAGAGATCAATGCAGCCTCACCAGTGCCTGTCAGATGCAACCTACTAGTCAGATTCAGCCTGCCTGTGCACATCAGACGTGGCCTGCCAGTGCCCATCAGAGGCGGCTTTCCAGTGGCCATCAGACGCGGCCTGCCAGTGCCCATCAGACGCGACCTGCCAGTGCCCATCAGACGCAGCCTGCCAGTGCCCATCAGATGCAGCCTGCCAGCGCCCATCAGAGCCCCCCACAGGGGAGGCTGGCTGGGGTGAATAAGCCCCCCACAGGGGAGGCTGGCTGGGGTGAATGAACCCCCCACAGGGCAGGCACACAGGGTGTAGGCTGATAGGAGGGAGCCATGCAGATGGATAGGCTCAGTTCTCATACCTGTCCTGTGCTCAGTGTCACACACTGGGAAGGGGAGTGTCTCTGGCAGGACAATAATGCTGCCTCTTCCTCCTCCGTTCCTCATAGAGCCCCAGCCGGCCTGTTATCCTCTCCATGCACCGGACCCCCTTCACTGTTCTGGCACAGTTACTCGCTCCTCCCCGTGATCTCCATGTGTCACGGAGTGAATTTGAATTGCCCGGCCACAGTAACAACGTTCTGCCTCCCGTGACCACGTCACAATGATTCAATGTTCCACCATTGGATCAGTGTGCCGTCTATCATTGGAGGTAGAACGTTGTTACTGCAGCCTGTGTAATTCAGCTCTGTGACACACGGAGATCACAGGGAGGAGGAGGGAGCGGAAGGCTGGAGGGAGTGGAGGACACCCCCACAATGGTCCCACCCCCTTTCGGTATCAGCAATTTTTTATTCCATGAAGACACGGATGAGCGAGTTTGGGGTGGAGGACTTGACTGGCCTGAACAGAGTCTTGACCTCAATCTGTTAGAACACCTTTGGGATGAATTAAAGTAGAGATTGTGAGCCAGGCTTTCTCATCCAACATCAGTGCCTGACCTCACACATGCGCTTCTGTCAGAATGGTCAAACTTTCCATAGACACACTCCTAAACCTTGTGGACAGCCTTCCCATTTGTTTTAAAACTTAAAAAAAAATAAAAACAAACCTGAAGCCATTGCAATGTGATGCCTATTTTTGGCTGTGAGAAACTTCCTACTACTAGCATTTTTTGTTAGGACTTCCATATGTGTGTGAAAGAGAGAGCAGGGGTACCTTCAGTGGGCGTGTTTGGGAATAGCTCTTCTTGGGTGATTGAGAGGATTCTCAGATCCACAAACTACTGACAAATGGGAGAGACGTTGAGTAGTGCACTATAGCAAGTGTTTATATATCCAATGGATGAAAAACTGAAATGTTGAGCAGTGAGACTCTGCCCTGCAAGCATCTTAAAGTGGATGTAAACACCATTCATGAAATCTGACCTGGGCACATATATCTGTAGTGTTTACTTAGCTGTCTCCAAAGCCCTAAGTGCCATGTCTTTCTGCTGCTCCGTTCCTCTGTTATCAGCATGATAACTTCTGACAAGTTCTCCAACACAGGAGATAAAAGCAGCTGGAAGTTTGTGTCAGGGAGGGAAATTAGGGAGAGATAAGCAGAGAGCTTTTCCATTCACAGCACAGCTCTGCTAGTTTTTTCATTCCCCTGCCTATGTGGAGGGGGGTGTTTGCCTGTCCTCCAATCAGCTCACACACAGTGTATGCCCAGATTCCCCTCCCATTGCTGAAACAGGAAGAAAAATTTCTAACACGATGTGCACTTTCTAAAGAAAATGTGAAGCTGAAGACAGCAGGTATACATGTAAAACTTATGTAGGGAGATTTGCTTCATCTCTGTGTATCATCTGAGGCTGTTCACTTCACTGGGTATAGGAGTGGGTTTACATCCACTTTAAGGTTTCATTTGCAATTTTAACTAGAGCATACCCTTACTGGCTGCAACATAATTTAAGAATACCAGTAACGAAGCTCGGAGCACATTTTTCATCCTATGTGCCTCTGCACATTAAAAATCACATTTTGGAGCACAGCTGTTTCAATTATTGGGGATATGTTTGCATTTGGTTAATAGACCAGCTCACATTTAGCCTAATTTTTAATTCCTATAGCGAACGTTTCGAAACTCTGTGATGAGCAAAGAAGTAATTAGGTATCATTATTGAACTGCAAATTTCTCAAAATAGCAAATTATAGTTAAGAATTTCAACATTTTATTGAGATATGTAATATGTCTTCTACATATTAACTTGTATTCTCGGTGTTATACATGGTACTTGTTTATACAGTATCTCACAAAAGTGAGTACACCCCTCACATTTTTGTAAATATTTTATTATGTCTTTTCATGTGACAAAACTGAAGAAATTACACTTTGCTACAATGTAAAGTAGTGAGTGTACAGCTTGAATAACAACAAAAAAAAGAGGAAGGTCTGGTGTCACCAGTGACACACCTCCATCCCTATATACAACAAATGCACAAAAAATCACCCTGGGACTTTATATGAGGTGAGCATCATTTGCCACTAGTAACAAAGTAACAAGTGTATGCACAGTTTGAAAATTTATTAAAGTGGTTGTCAAGTGATGACAACCACTTTACCCTACAGGTAAGTCTATATTCAGGCTTACCTGTAGGTCCCGGGAATAACTCCTGAACTTGCACCGTTTAGGAGATATTCCCTGTATTTGTATGTCCCGACATCATCGGCACATGCGCAGTAGAGAAACGGCCCAACTGGGCCGTTTCTCCACGAAGTGTGCCGTAAATGACGGCTCCCGTGCGCATGCGCGGGAGTGACGTCAGCACGGCTTCTGCCAATCACAGCGATGGAGTCTGCGCTGTGATTGGTCGGCACCCAGGATCCCGGAAGTCGACAAACTCAACATGTCTCAGCAATTGTTGTACTATTCATATTAACTGTGCATACTTTTGTTACTTTGTTACTAGTGGCAAATGGTGCTCACTGCATATAAAGTCCCAGGACGGGTGTATGTACAGCTTGTATAACAGTGTAAATTTGCTGTCCCCTCAAAATAACTCAGCACACAGCCATTAATATCTAAACCGCTGGCATCAAAAGTGAGTAAACCCCTAAGTGAAAATGTCAAAATTGGGCCCCAAAGTGTCAATATTTGGTGTGGCCACCATTATTTTCCAGCACTGCCTTAACCCTCTAGGGGATGGATCCTCACAGGTTGCCACTGGTGTTTTCTTCCACTCCTCCATGACGACATCATAGAGCTGGTGGATGTTAGAGACCTTGCGCTCCTCCCACCTTCCGTTTCAGGATGCCCCACAAATGCTCAATAAGGTTTAGGTCTGGAGACATGCTTGGCCAGTCCATCACCTCTACCCTCAGCTTCTTTAGCAAGGCAGTGGTGGTCTTGGAGGTGCGTTTGGGGTCCTTATCATGTTCGAACACTGCCCTGCTTCCCAGTCTCCGAAGGTAGGGGATCATGCTCTGCTTTAGTATCTCACAGTACATGTTGGTATTCATGGTTCCCTCAATGAACTGTAGCTCCCCAGTGCTGGCAGCACTCATACAGCCCCAGACCATGACAGTCCCACCACCATGCTTGACTATAGGCAAGACACACTTGTCTTTGTACTCCTCACCTGGTTGCCAACATACACACTTGATACCATCTGAACCAAATAAGTTTATCTTGGTCTCATCAGACCACAGGACATGGTTCCAGTAGTCCATGTCCTTAGTCTGCTTGGCTTCAGCAAACTGTTTGCGGGCTTCCTTGTGCATCATCTTTAGAAGAGGATTCCTTCTGGGGCGACAGCCATGTAGATGCAGTGTGCGGCATATGATATGAGCACTGACAGGCTGACCCTCCACCCCTTCAACCTCTGCAGCAATGCTGGCAGCACTCATACGTCTATTTCCCAAAGAAAACCTCTGGATATGACGCCAAGCACATGCACTCAACTTCTTTGGTCGACCATGGCAAGGCCTGTTCTGAGTGGAACCTGTCCTGTTAAACCGCTGTATGGTCCAGGCACCGTGCTGCAGCTCAGTTTCAGGGTCTTGGCATTCTACTTATAGCCTAGGCCATCTTTACGTAGAGCAACAATTCTTTTTTTCAGATCCTCAGAGAGTTCTTTGCCATGAGGTGTCATGTTAAACTTCCAGCGACCAGTTTGAGAGACTGAGAGCGATAATGCCAAATTTAACACACCTGCTCCACTTTCACACCTGAGACCTTGTAACACTAATGAGTCACATGACACCGGGGAGGGAAAATGGCTAATTGGGCCCAATTTGGACATTTTCACTTAGGGGTGTACTCACTTTTGTTCCCAGCAGTTTAGACATTAATGGCTGTGTGTTGAGTTATTTTGATTGAACAGCAAATTTACACTGTTATACAAGCTGTACACTCGCTACGTTACATTGTAGCAAAGTGTCATTTCTTCAGTGTTGTCACATGAAAAGATATAATAAAATATTTACAAAAATGTGAGGGGTGTACTCACTTTTGTGAGATACACCATTGTGAAATAACCCATGTTTAAAGAGGAAGTAAATTCAGTTTTTTTTTCTTTTCTTTTTTCTTACCTGCAAAGTAAAGGCATTATGTGCTAGTGTGCAATGCATACTAGCACATTATGTGAAACTTACCTGCAAACAAAGCCCTCATTGTCCCTCCTGGAGGCTGCATCCATCTTCACCCGTTTTCCTTCCAGGTCCGTAGACTCCAGATGTGTGACTGGCCATAGTCACGTGACGTCACTCCCGCAAATACGCGCGGGAGCCGCCGGTCATGGCGTAGGGCTCTGAAGAAACGGCACGGGTAGCCGTTCCTTCAGAGTGCATGTGCCGATGACACCATTGGCATAGTATACAGTAGATATCTCCTAAACGGTGCAAGTTTAGGAGATATTTACAGTACCTATAGGTAAACCTTATTACAGGTTTACCTATAGGTACAAACATTAGAGGGAAGTTTACTTCCTCTTTAATATGGTCTTAAACATTAGATAAATTACCTTACATGTGTGAAAGGCAGACACTCAAAGGGCCTATGCTTAAAAAAGTACTGTAACATAATATTGGTTAAAACTGTTGGTGTTTGCTGATGGGAAAAGCTTAAATGGACCGCAACTCACCAATTTAACTCTTTCTCAAAACAGTTATATTTAAAGCATGCTACTAATGTGATTATGTTGGCCCGTTACTGAACTGTCAAGCCATTGAGTAACTGGTGTTATAACTGATCACATGTGCAGCACCATGGTAACTACAGCTCAAACAAAAGGCTAAGATGGCAGCTTCCTTGGCTGTAAAGGATAGGAGGATTTAGTTCCATTTTAAGATGTAATTTCAGTCTGGTTTGCCCCATAGACAGACCAACCACTATCTAATCCTGCTTAAAGAGGAGTTCCACCCAAGAGTGGAACTTCCGCTCGTCAGATTACCCCCCCCCCCCCAGGTGTCACATTTGCCACCTTTCGGAGGGGGGAGAGGACACCTGGCAGGTGTCCTTTTCCCCACATCTGGGAGCCTGGGCCACAGTCGTGGCCCCTGACGTCAGCAGCCCGGCTTCCTCCTCCTCCTCCGCCGCCGGGCCAGTGAGAAAGCACAGCGGCGGCTCGCGCATGCACAGTAGGGTTCCCGGCGTGAAGCCAAAAGCTTTGACTGCCGATTTCCCTTACCGTCAATGGCAACGGCAGCACTCACCCAGCCGATTCGAAGATCGATGGCGGTGCCCTCCTCCTCCTCCGCCGCCGGGCCAGTGAGAAAGCGCAGCACAGTAGGGTTCCCGGCATGAAGCCATAAGCTTTGACTGCCGATTTCCCTTACCTTCAATGGCAACGGCAGCACTCATCCAGCCGATTCGGAGATCGGTGGTGGTGCCAATATCGCTGGACCAGGACAGGTAAGTGTTCTAAAGTTAAAAGTCTGTGGCTACAGTATGTGTAGCTCTTGACTTTTAATTTTTAAAGGGGCGGCAGTGTACGGCGGACCTCTGCTTTAATATCAAAGCAAACATCTAATGTCTACCAGTTAAAACAGCGCCATCTGTGGGTTGATGTTATAGTTTAGCAAAGGCGTCTGCTTTAACCACTTGCCTATTGGTCACTTTTACTCCCTTCCTGCCCAGGCCAATTTTCAGCTTTCAGCTCTGTCACACTTTGAATGACAATTGGGCAGTCATGCAACGCTGTACCCATATGAAATTTGTGTAATTCTTTTGAGACAGATAAAGCTTTTTTTGGTGGTAATTAATTCACCACTGGGTTTTTTTAATTTCTTGCTATAAAACAAAAAACACCAAATATTTTGGAACAAAAATGTTTTTCTTAGTTTCTGTTGATAAAATTTTGTAAATAAGTAACTTTTCTTCTTCACTGATGAAACTGCCCTGATGGACACTGATAGGCTGCACTGATAGGCTGCACTGATTGGCACTGATGAGGCGGCACTGAAGGGCACTGATTAGGTGGCACCGATGAGGAGGCACTAATATGCAGCACTGATGGGCACTGATAGGCGGGACTTATGGGCACTGATAGGTGGCACGGATAGATGGCACTGATTGGCGATACTGATGGGCACTGATAGGCAGCACAGATAGACTGCATTGATGGGCACTGAAAGGCAGCACTGATTGGCATCACTGATGGGAATTGATTGGCATCACTGATGGGCACTGACGGGTGGCACTGATAATGCAGTGCTGTACCCATATGAAATTTGTGTAATTTTTTTGAGACAGGTAAAGCTTTTTTGGTGGTAATTAATTCACCACTGTGTTTTGTGTTTTTTTGCTAGAAAAACAAAAAACACCAAACATTTTGGAACAATTATGTTTTTCTTAGTTTCTGTTATAAAATTTTGTATAGTTTCTGTTATACAATAATTTCTTCTTCACTGATGTGAGCTGATGAGGCTACCCTGATGGACACTGATAGGCTGCACTGATTGGCATTGATGAGGTGGCACTGAAGGGCACTGATTATGTGTCACCGATGAGGAGGCACTAATATGCAGCTCTGACGGGCACTGATAGGTGGCACTGATATGCAGCACTGATGGGCACTGATAGGTGGCACTGGGCACTGATAGGCGACACTTATGGGCACTGATGGGTGGCATGGATAGATGACACTGATGGGCACTGATAGGCGGCAAGGATTGAATGCATTGATGGGCACTGAAAGGCAGCACTGACTGGCATCACTGATGGGCACTGATTGGCATCACTGATAGGCACTGACAGGTGGCACTGAAAAGCAGACACTGAAAGGCAGCACTGAGTGACATCACTGCCGGGCACTGATTGGCATCACTGCTGGTCACTCACTGGCATCACTACTGGAAAATATGGACTATAGAATGCAGAAGAATATATTAAATAAGACTGTCAGTTGCAAGATGCCAAGTGGAAAATTTGAATCAGTCAAGGGACTGAATTGAAGAAGGGTTTTTGACCTTGTGGGTCTTTACTGTTGTCTATATTTCTGACAGGGAGATTTTCCACCTGCACTGGTTTTACTGAGACAACTATGCTTCTGCTAAAAGTGAACTTCTCGATTCCTTCTTGTGGAATGGATTCTCCATGTTTACCTATGCAGGATCCATGGGGGGGGGGGTCATTATACTGTGGTATCCAGTGCTAGTATATTCTCTGTAGAAATTCCTTCTGTCTCTATATTTGTAATTATCCGCTTTGCAGTCACAATCGCCACCCTTCAACTAGCTTCAGGAGTTACCATTCCTTCATGGAAAATCCAGCCTTCAGTAATATTCGCTGTTTCCAAATAGTGGATAATTGATTTCATATATGCAAATTTCAACAGTGCTTGCTAGTGTTAGGAGCTTGCCCATGCATCTTGCACCTCCTTTTTTTTATGTTTTTAAATAAACTGTTTATTTATTACTCAAGGTAAAGTCCACATCAAACACAAAGCCACAAACAATACATATTATCAAGACCAGTAAAAATTCCAATCAGATAAAACATTTCAAGAGTTGATAGATGGTAGGGAGCAATTGAAGAGAGAGATGAAGAGAAAAATGTGTATGGAGGGGAAGGTGGGGGAGAGTTCTCTTGAGCGGGGATCGCCACAAACTGTTCGAAATTTGGTCGGTCCCTGCTCAACCAGCCGAATCCCAATCAATGTATGGCCACCTTAAGAATGGCTAATAGAAGAAGAGGGGATGCTATTCATTGGGAGCTTTTCAGAAGAATTTAATATTCCTCAGAATATACAAAAAGGTTTAGTTGAATCCTATCCAGGTGGTCCAGAATGTTTCATTTGCTGTCTTCAAACAAGAGGTAAAGACCTCCACTGTCTTTTTATCCATGATCAGTGGCAGCTGGTGTTCTTTTTTGGGGGGGAGTGGCAAACAATCCGCCCACCGCCACCCCAACCCTCCCCCCCAGGGTCACAGATGGCACAGTCCCCCCCATGTCTGTCAGTCAGAGCCTGCAGTTACCCTATCTCAGCACTCTGGACAGCGGGCATTTCCTCCCTTGGTTCCCCAGCAGCTCCTCTCCCTCCTCTCTCGCCTCCCTTCTCTTCCTGGCGGCCAATCAGATTTCATCTCCTTTCGGCCATTCGGGTCTCATGACCTACTTCCTGATTGGCCAGGAGCAGAGTCAGTGTGAAAATAGTAAACATTCATTTTGTGCAGAGCACTGCGCTCCGAGACCATCCTTTTTGAAGCCTATTAGAGCCTCTGGCTCTAATCATGTGCTTCAAAAAAACACCCCCTCCATTGGAATGCATGCATCCAGTGTCCTGTACGTAGATCAGGGGCTGAGACGCATGGATAGGGGGGCGGTGCCTGTATGCTCCTAATAGACGGATCACCACTGTCCTGGATATACACTTTAATTATGACCAGTCAGTACACCCATTATGTTAATGTGCAGGAGAAAATGGAGGGCTCTATACAGTACCAGAAAGTGTTAACAATGGTGTAATACCTTGTGTTTAATAAATATTATAAATAAATATAAATAAATATAAACACAAGGCAAATACACTATTTTATACATTACCTGGGGCAGCGCCAACCCAGGTACCACAATAATTTATAACAAATACTTCCTTTAATAGGAAGCTAACACTGGGGGCAGCAAACCCTATTAGCAAACCCAAGAGATCCTGAGCGCAATACTTTTATCTAATGGCGTAATACGGAATCCTGGGATTTGGGGAACCCAAAACACTGGAGAGGGCATTTAAAAGTACATGGGCTCTGCTAGCTGTAGCCTGTTCAGTACCAATAAAGCACTAAATGTGCCAAAAATGGAAGGGAAATTGTAACCAGGTGCCTTCAAAATGATTTCAGCTGCCTTGTTTTCTCTTATTGATGGGTGACAAAGAATTAGCTTCTTCCAAAATAAAATGTGATAAAGCAAGTATATGCTGTACTCTCTGTAAAATATGCCACAGAAGTCCATGTGACTATTCAGTACATGTGAAAGGTCTTTCACACCTTCTCTGATCTGTTCTTCATTTAAAAGTGTAATAGCCACTAACAGCCAATCAGTAATCATTTTTCATTGTTCTGCTAGCTATAATCTCATGAAAGCTTAAATCTGATTGGTAGCTATGGATCACTGCACTTTACAGCTCTTTATACTGCCTTATCCAATAAACCTGAAAGTCTTCTTTTAAACTCGTTTTTTTCCCCCTGCAACAGCCTCCAAAACAATTACTCATCACCCCACAGAATACTGATTATTCTCTGCCTCCACAGTCCATTATTTAAAAAAAAAAAACGGGAAAGGGCTGTTTTTAAGAGCATAGTCGATGAAGATGACTCCTTTCATTGTGCACAGTTCAGGAGTGATTTTGTGGAACCTTTCATAATCACATGCCTTTCGAAGGCTTGCGTGAATCTGATCACAGTAGCTGATTTCATGCATTGATAATGAAGGCTTAGGTATCTTTTTTTTTTTTTTTTTGCCTGCATAATTTCACATCAGGCTTTCTGGTGTGACACAGCTCCACGTTTCAGTCTGCAGCAAGACACAGGACTGTAATTGCTTTGCTTTTCTTTACAAATGTCTCAGTGTGCGTTTCTGCCTGCCTAAAATGATGCCAGCATGTAAAGGATTTTCAATGAGCACCGGGGTGAACCAGCTTAGAGGGCTCTGGGAGCTGCATTGATTGGAAACTGCACAGACATACAGATGATCGGTGCTCGAGCCAAGGCTCTGTAGTCCTTTAGATCACATCGATTACCTTTAGGAACTTCTCATCTAACTCTAGTCGCTGGCTAGTGATTGCTAACTAGCCATACTCTTCTACAAAAATGTGGAGTGGATTATCACGTCGAGGTAAGCAGGGTGCTCTCTTGCACGTTCCTCCTTCGTGTGCTTTGGGTGCTGAATAGGAGACGGGGGTCTGGAATGAGGTGTGTGTTCAACTATGCCAAGTTCTAGCCATCTGTAGCATAGAATCCTGGACTATCCTGAGTGTATCATGGAGCTTCCTGCCTGGGCTCATTCATATGTCACAATTTTAACACGAGGATGTTGTATTATAATGCACTTTAATTATAGGAGTTCTTTTTAATGATCTCTATGATCACTTAGGATGCTCTGGTTTCTTTAAACATTGTATGGCTATAGTAAGGGTTTTAGATTGCAAGCTCCTCTAGGGCAAGAGCTAATGTAAATGGTTGTATCCCCTCTGTAAATGTAAAAGTTAGGTTTGTACATACAGGATAAATAAAGGATAGTATTTTTTTTAGTTGCGTGGTTTAATGGGATGTATAAACATGGCCAGAGATTAATCAGATATGTAGAAGTATCTCTTCTTTCCATAAGTGGACAGGATTGGCTCCGCTGGAGACACTCTTCAACTGAGTACAAGAAAATGACATATAAGTAACAGTTGTAAACTGATTTTTTTTTTTTTGGAAAATTATGTGTCTAAGATATATGCTGGCATTAATAGAAATAAAGGGACTTTTAAGATGCAACATAACAGCCATAGAAAATTCTTTAAAAATATGCTGGCATTAGATTAGACTGAAATGGCAAAGTGTTAAAAACGACAGTTTCCAAAAACAACAAAAAAAAAAGGTGTTTATAATTTTTTTTTTCTTATTTTTATTATCTATACACAAATGTTTTGCATATCATTTTTATTTTAAACCACATGGGTTATTTTACAAGGTGAGGGTTCACATGCATTTTAATGAAGGAGTATCACAAGACTGAGGGGGACATGACCGTGCTTTCTCTGCTCTCTCCTGCTGTCAGCAAGTTCTCTGTCTTCAACAGTCAGCATTGTTCAGTAATGCAGAACCTGATTGGTCCAATATGCTGCCCCTCCCTTCGCCAGTCTGAGTCCTGCCATGCAGGTCCTTAAAGAAAGCTAATATAAGGATGGAAGCCGGCACTTACACCATCTGTATTTAAGAATACACTTAATTTGTTTATTTATTTTGTTGGATTGGAAACTGGATTAAGCTGTTCGGAGTTCATAGATCCAATCCAATAGATGCAACAGGCATTTGTATCAGTAGTAGAACTCTTGGTACAGTTGCTTTCCAATGGCTTAAATGCAATTTGCAAATATTTAAGTGCCACGTCCCTATGTATAATCTGTCACCTTAAAAAATGTTATAGTATCAAAATGGGACTTTTGAGGCACAACATTTGTTCTACTTAAAAGGCAATGTTTTTATTAACCACTTCAGCCCTGGAAGGATTTACCCCCTTAATGACCAGACCATTTTTTTGCGATAGGGCACTGCGTTACTTTAACTGACAATTGCGTGGTAGTGCGATGTTGTTCCCAAATAAAATTGACGTCCTTTTTTTCCCACAAATAGAGCTTTCTGTTGCTGGTATTTGATCACCTCTGCGGTTTTGATTTTTTGCGCTATAAACAAAAAAAGAACAACCATTTTGAAAAAACCCTATATTTTTTACTTTCTGCTACAATACATATCCCCTAAAAATGTAAAAAAACAAATGTCTTCATCAATTTAGGCCAATATGTATTCTTTTACATATTTTTGGGAAGAAAAAAAATCCCAATAAGCTTATATTGATTGGCTTAGTTATAGCATCTACAAACTATGGGATAGATATATGGACTTTTCATTTCTTGTTTAGTTTTTACTAGTAATGGCGATGATCAGCGATTTTTAGCGGGACTGCAACATTGCAGCGGATAAATCAGACCCTAAGTGACACTTTTTGGGGACCAGTGACACCAATACAGTGATCAGTGCTAAAAAAAATGCACTGATCACTGTATAAAGGACACTAGCAGGGAAGGGGTTAACATCAGGGGTGATCAAAGGGTTAAGTATGTTCACTGCTAGTGTTTTCTAACTGTGTGGGTGATGGACTGACAGGAAGAACACAGAGATCGTTGTTCCTGATTGCTAGGAACAGAAGATCTCTGTGTACTTCCTTGTCAGAATGGGGATCTGCCTTGTTTACATAGGCAGATCCCCATTCTCCCTCTCTGTGGAGTGATCGCGGGTGGCCGGCGGACAACAGGCAGTGGGCATGTGCGCACCCACAGTATCTATTGCATGAAACAACATACAGGTACATCATTTCACGCAATAGCCCTGCCGCGGTATATATGCAGTGGGCGGTCTTTAAGTGGTTAATTCATATTAAAATATATTGTAATTAGATAACAATCTTTTGATATTATAGTACATAACCAAAAAAAAAAACAATATTGACAGTATGATGCATCTTGTCCACATATGATGATGTTAAGGCTCAACGCGTTTCCTGGACCTAGTCCACTTTCTCAGGAGCCATCAATACATATTTTGTACAGCATACAATCTAGGTAAAATAATAATCACCATTACTACTACATAAACAATTCATATTTACATCACCACCCACTGCATCAACAAAATCACCCAGAGTGTGCCCAGATCTGGGCTTTTTATTGTTATTTACTGTAATATCAAAATATTTTTATGTCATGACAATATATTTTAATATGACTTAATAAAAACAATGATTTTTAAATAGAACAAACGTTGTGCCTCAAAAGTCCAATTTTGATATAATATTTTTTTAAGGTTTCCAATGGCTTAGATATTGGATACCTATAATAGATCTTTATATGTATGGCCAGCTTTAGTTTGAAGAATTTTGTTACAGCTTGTGTTTGTTTCTTAGACTACTAGATACAATTCCTCGACAAACTTTTTTTTTCTGTTCAAGTCTCCCCTGGCTTATGCTATTGCCGGTTTTATTTATGCTAATTGCGCTAATGAGACAGGTGTTTAATGGCAGGCGTCAGATACACAGTATTGATTTGAATATCACAGAAGATTCTAGACTTTCCATGTGTTGCCTGTAGATGCCCAGCTTGGCTTTTATTCCGACTGCATCAGAAGCAAACCAATTGTGTTAGCCAATCTGTCAGGTCCCAGAGCCACTATCTCGTTCTCAGCCACTGTGTGCTTTTGAAAGCATGAAATTAGTTTTATACTCAGCACATGGTTTCTGGTTTAACTTCTTTTTTTTATGGTAATGGTCAGTTTATGGTTCAGCGAGAGGATTAGATGCTGCTGTAGCTGATAGCTTACTGCAAAGGTGTATCGAAGGGATTAAGAAATAGTAATTATACTTCAGACAGCATACTGTTGGTCCCATTAGAAATGTGAACTTTTGTTTTCTGACCCATTACATACCCTTGGATGGCACTAATCAATGAATAACACTCACAGATGTAGCTTAGAAATGATCGCCTTGGCTATTCTGCCAAAAAAGATTTAACTGTGAGGTTCTTAAAGTGCATGTAAGCCCTGAAAATCAACAATTTGCTCCACTTTGGTCTGGTAAACTCACTATTGAAACTATTTTTATGTTTAAAAAAGTACCTGTTTATCCTGATAGGAATCCAATCAGCTGAAAACTTCTTGTACTCTCTGCCTGTGCTGCACTGTTGTCTCTATGTTATGGAGATGGGGGGGGGGGTGTTCTGTAGTCCTAACACACTTTAGATGTTTGGGTGACAATGCCACGTATCTATAGATACAGAACAGTGAATGAGCGTTGTCACCCTAGGGCAGGAAGTATGTTACTGGCAGGATATCTAGGTAAAATAAGGAATAAAATCCTGAGAAAAGGGAAAATAATGCAGGCACCACATCTAAGGACTTGGCTTTTGATACACTTTAATGCTGGTATAGAGAGCAGACAATAAAATCTACTAAGGGTGGTCATAGATTGGGCAAATTTCACTGAGAAGGACATTTGATGAGTGATTTACACATGCATCAACCTAAGTAGTTGCATCTCTGGGTCTTTGGGACTGAAAACAGCTTAGGCTGTGTAGTGTTGTAGTGGATAGCACGTTTGCCTAGCAGCAAAAGGGTCACTGGTTCAAATCCCAACCACGACACTACCTGCCTGGAGTTTGCATGTTCTCCCTGTGCTTGCGTGGGTTTCCTCTGTGTACTCCAGTTTCCTCCCACACTCCAAAGGCATGCTGGTAGGTTAATTGAGTCCTGTCTAATTTGGCCCTAGTATGTGTATGAATCTGAGTTAGGGACCTTAGATTGTAAGCTCCTTGAGGGTAGGGACTGATGTGAATGTACAATACATGTGTAAAGTGCTACGTAAATTGTCGGCGCTATATTAGTACCTGAAATAATAATATTAAACAGGCTTAGAGGAAGTCCTATGAAGCAGTAATGCATAGCTCCCAACTGTCCCTGATTTCAAGGGACTGTCCCTCATTCTGAACCTCGAGACTATCCCTTTATCCTCTTTCCTCCTCATTCGTCAATCATTTTGGTCTGATCTATATACAGTAGTTGTATAAAAAAATGCACTACTTATAGATCAAAAAGTGTTTCCCAGTGCTGAGCCTTTTATCCAATTTCTAAATTGCTGTAAATTCCAAACGCCGGTATAAAGGAATAGTAGTGGTAAAAAATCACTTGGGTTTAAGCAATCATTTTTTTTGTAAAATGTCTTCTTTAAGAGGGGTGTGGCAGGGGGTGTGTCCTATGCCTAAATACTTTTGCTAATAGGTTTCCCTCATTCTCATCTCAGAAATTTGGGAGGTATGGTAATTGGATAAGTTTGGATTCTCTTTAGATCTAAGATAGTTGTAATAAGTATGTTGTGATTGTATTTGACTATAATATTCTATGTGGCCATTACTTGAAAACCTTGAAATCCTTTAGATAAAAACACTATTTGATTTTAATTTCTGTTGTGCTATTGTATGAAATATCAGTAAAACAGATAAGAAAATGGATTTTAATAAAAATGATTGTATGTATATATATATATATATATATATATATATATATATATATATATATATATCATTGTAAACTAAAAAAAAAAGTAAAAAGGTAGTTATAATGATATATATATATATATATATACAGTATCTCACAAAAATGAGTACACCCCTCACATTTTTATAAATATTTTATTCTTTCTTTTCATGTGACAACACTGAAGAAATTATACTTTGCTACAATGTAAAGTAGTGAGTGTACAGCTTGTATAACAGTGTAAATTTGCTGTCCCCTCAAAATAACTCAACACACAGCCATTAATGTCTAAACAGCTGGCAACAAAAGTGAGTACATCCCTCAGTGAAAATGCCCAAACTGGACTCAATTAGCCATTTTCAGGTCTCAGGTGTGAATGGGGAGCAGGTGTGTTAAATTTAGTGTTATCACTCACTCTCTCATACTGGTCACTGGAAGTTCAACATGGCACCTCATGACAAAGAACTCACTGAGGATCTTAAAAAAAAAAAAATGTTGCTCTACATAAAAATGTCCTAGGCTATAAGAATATTGCCAAGACTCTGAAGATGATCTGCAGCACGGTGGCCAAGACCATACAGGGGTTTAACAGAACTGGTTCCACTCAGAACAGGCCTCGCCATGGTCGACCAAAGAAGTTGAGTGCACACGCTCAGCGTCATATCCAGAGGTTGTCTTTGGGAAATAGATGTATGACTGCTGTCAGCATTTCGGCAGAGGTTGAAGGGGTGGGAGGGTCAGGCGGTCAGTGCTCAGACCATATGCCGCACACTGCATCAAATTGGTCTGCATGGCTGTCGCCCCAGAAGGAAGCCTCTTCTAAAGATGTTGCACAAGACAAGTAGACTAAGGACATGGATTACTGGAACCTTATCCTATGGTCTGATGTGACCAAGATAAATGTATTTGGTTCAGATGGTGTCAAGTGTATATGGCAGCAACCAGGTGAGGAGTACAAAGACAAGTGTGTCTTGCCTACAGTCGAGCATGGTGGTGGGAGTGTCATGGTCTGGGGCTGCATGAGTGCTGCCGGCACTGGGGAGCTACAGTTCATTGAGGGAACCATGAATGCCAACATGTACTGTGACATACTGAAGCAGAGCATGATCCCCTCCCTTCAGAGACTGGGCTGCAGGGCAGAATTCCAACATGATAATGACCATCTTAAATAGACATCAAGTCAAGTCCTAGCTTCCCTCCAGAGTGTTCTTTGTCCACTAAAGTAACACATTTCCATATTACTAGAGTATGGTGTATATGCATATAGATACATGCTCGGTTTTTGAATTTTTATATTTTATATGTAGCTTGGACCGCTTACCCCCTCTGTGTCTGCCTATTATGTTGTCCAGACCAATATTGCATGGGTGTTAATTGCTGATACTAGTTATCAGGTATGTAAATATATATATATATATATATATATATATATATATATATATAAAATAACTGCCATAAGTAAAAGAAAAGTATGACAATTGCAATGCCTAGCTGGAAGTATGATGGAATGGAACATATGGAGAAACTATTGTATTTTCTATAGAATTGTTTGTGAACTTTTTCATAAATTTTGTGTAAATATTATGATTTTTGTGATTGTTTTACAATCTCATATAGATTGATGCATAGACTCCTGAAGAAGCTGCATGTTAAATCCAGCGAAACATGTCGAGTGAAGACATCAATTCTTCACATGGAATATGATAGTTATAGTATATGTAATGTTTACACCCATCACTTTTATATGGATACATTTTAATGCTGTAAAATTAAATTTGTATTTTTTTAGATACATGTGTTGCCTATATGCACCTTAAAAGACCTGTTAAAAGCCTACAAAATCTACTTATCACAGAGAGATCCTCAGTATGTAATATCACTCTGTGTATTAAAAAGATTTCTAGTGGAGCTATTGTTTGGTGTTTTAGCTATTTAGCTTACTGAAGCAATTTTGTGACTTGACAACTTCCGTCACTGTATGTATTTAAGAACCAGTCTGCCTCATCTGTCATCCTTAGGCACAGTCCTCCAGATGTTCATGTCTGTGATGTTCATCAAGTTTTATGCTGATCAGCCTTTGAAAAGGAAGAATAGTTTGAAAAAACTTATAATAAAATTGTATTGTTTTTGTTCTTGGTCTGATCCTTAGAATGTGCCTTTAGGTTGAAGTTCCTGGAGAGGTGGTTTTAATTGGAACTATGCATTTTAACTTTTTTAGATGTAGTTTTCCCATGTTCATAGGATACTGATGGCATTGCTCTTAGCAGAAATTCAGAATCTACTTTTTATTCTGCAAACGTGGTATGGGAAAATGGAAAGATTACACTAGCTGGCTCCCAAAACAATAAAGATGTCATAACTTAAAGTTTTTATTGGTAAGACCTGTTGTGTATTGATGGTTTAGTTATCATTGCTGACTGAGTGCTTAGGGCATTCTTTAGTTGTGAAGATTTGTTTTTGGGAATGTATGCCCATTCATATCCTCATGTTTTTTTATCTATTATACTGTATACTGCTGTTTCCTGATAAGTTTTGGTGTTTGAATGATATCTGGTGTTGTGAAATTCCCGTACACCCATGACATGAATGTACCTTTAGGTTGAAGTTCCTAGAGAGGTAGTTTTAATTTGAACTATGCATTTCAGCTTTTTTCGATGTAATCTTCTTCATGTTCATCGGATACCAATGGTATCACTTGTAGCAGACATTCAGAATCTACTTTTTATTCTCCAAGCGTGATATGAGAAAATGGACAGATTACTCTGATTGGCTCCCAACACAATAAAGATGTCATAGCTTAAACGTGTTCATTGGTAAGACCTGTTGTAGATGGATGGTTTAGTTATAATTGCTCTGAGTTCTTGGAGCAATCTTCAGTTGTGAAGACTTGCTCTTGTGAATGTATGCCCATTCACATCCCCACAGGGGATTTTTTTTTAACTATTATATAGTTGTTTCCTGATAATTTTTAGTGTTTGAATGATACCTGGTGCCGTGAAATTCCCATCCACCCATAACATGAATGGGCCTTTAGATTTAAATTCCTGATGAAGTGGTTTTAATTGGAACTAAGTGTTTCAACTTTTTTTCAGATGTACTTTCTCCTGGTTCCTAGAAATACTGATGGCATCACTTGTAGCAGATATTTAGAATCTACTTTTTATTCTCCAAGCACGGTACGGGAAAATGGACAGATTATGTTGATTGGTTACCAACACAATAACAATGTCATAACCTAAATGATTGGTAAGACCTGTTGTAGATTGATAGTTTAGTTATCATTGCTAACAGAATTCGTGGGGCATTCTTTAGCTGTGAAGATTTGTTCTTGGGAATGTATGCCCCTTCACATCCCCAACAGTTTAAGATAGCAATGTTATGTATTGTTGTTTTCCTGATCATTTTTGGTGTTTGAATGATATATGGTGCCGTAATAGTTCCAAACACCCATGACACAATTTATTGGACAGATTATTTCTGGGAAGTTGGCACTCAAGTAGCCTCCAATCACACCAGTTATCTTTTGCTATTTGCCTCCTGATTTGTATTATTTTTATTTTATACCATCTATTTATATTTTACTAGAACACGTGCCCTTAGTAGAGGGCACACGTATGACATATTTGAAATCAAATAAGCAGTTTGTGGTGTTCTTGTTATATTATACTTTGGGGTAGATTTACTAAAACTGGCGAGTGCAAAATATGGTGCAGCTGTGCATGGTATCAGTTTCTAACTTCAGCTTGTTCAATTAAAGTGGTTCTAAAGGCTCAAGATTTTTATCTTTGTGCAGGGCCGAGTCGTGGCTCTGTGTGTGTGAATGGACATGCAGAGCCGCAGCTTGGGAACAAGCATTCTTGGGTGCTCCTATTGCAAGCTGCTCGCTCTGGGGCACAAGGCAGGAGTGAGGGGCCAGGAGCACTGGCAAGGGACCCAAGAAGAGGAGGATCGGGGCTGCTTTGTGCAAAACCACTACACAGAGCAGGTAAATATAACATGTTTGTTTGGTTTTTTTTTTTAAGAGACTTTACTATCACTTTAAACTTTACCAAAAAACCTGGAAGCTGGTTTCTATACAGTGGATTTTGTAAATCCACCCCAATACCTGTAAACACCTTACAGTACTGATTAGACATCAGAACTACTACAGTATTTAAGTTATATGTAGTTCCAATATACATCTTTACATGCTTTCTTCATCATGCTATGGTTATATGACAAACATGTTTCAGCACTTCCTGATGAGCATTCACTTACCCACTCTTGCCTCCTGCACATTCCTATTGGTTGTATTGTCTGTATTTCCAGATATTTCCTCCATTCTTGGATACATATCTGGTCACACTCAGTCTTTGGGCACTGCATTGCACCTTCTGCATTCCACGGTGCACTGTACTTTAAATACGTCACTCTTTTCCTTATTCTCTAACAAGCCCTTCCTGATGCTTAAAGTGGTATTAAGCCCTCCAAAAATATATTATACTGTAGTTTACCAATTCTTAGATGTGATGGTTGCATTTGTTTTCTTTTCTAGACTTTCTTTTATTTTTTCCTGCAGAGGTAGTAGTTAGGCTTCATTTAGACTTGCGGTTGGGGGTGGCAAAAATGTGCAGTTGACCCCCCCTTGAGCTGCAATAGGCAATAGATGTTTACATGCTGTAGCTGCTAAGCTTTGCTTCATGCCCGTGGCTAAGTTAACCCAACATGTAGCGATCTGTTTCATTACACAGGATTTCTCAATCAGGGTTTCATGGAACCCTAGAGTTCCTCCCGAGGTTACTAGGTGTTCCTTGAGAAATTAGCAATTTCTGTCTCTCAGATAAGTTTCCACTGATACTATTGATCTCTTTAGCTATCTGTAAGGGGGTAATAACCAATGACCACAAGTGTGAGGAGCGTTCTTCCCAGTGATCAACACATTAATGTATCATTAGTTGTAGATTTTCAGAGGAATTTTTAGCAGGAATTCTCTGAGACCAGAACATTATTTCAAAGGTTCCACTGTGTTGAAAAGGTTGAGAAAGGCTGCATTGCACCTTGAACTGATGCCATAAAGAGTAGTCAGTCCTTTTCTTTTATGGTAGCAACTTGGTTCTAGGTATACAGATTCAGAGTAAGTGAACTGTAATTACAGAGTTCATAATGGAAACACTCTGTGGGGCCAGCAAAAATAAGGACCAACCTGGATTGCTGTGGCATGTAGGGTGCATTCTGAACAGTTTATTACACAGACTACATTACTGGCAGTCAGCAACATGATATGTGATGTATACTGTCCCAGTCAGGACTGCCATGTAACACCACAGCCTATGTTGGCTATGCACAATCCACCAGTCAGCTTTTGCAGTCCCTAAAAGGGTTTAGACTAGGCATATGAAAATGCTAAACAGTGGACCGAACTGAAGGGACTAAATCTTTAAGTGCCCAATTATGCCTACTGAGGTTTGCCCCTGCTTAATTCCAGAAAAGTTTATGGCACTTTGGAACTTAGCATTATATTAAAAATTGTAAATTATCATATTTAATCCCAGAGAAGGAGGCCATAAAACATTTCCTGAAGTATTTAGCTACAAAATTATGCACGGAAGAGTAACTTATCAAATGAGAACAGCTGGGAGCTAATTATGCTTTTTTATCTTTAAACTACAGAGGGTCATGTAAAAGGAGAGAGAGGCCACATGCAGCTCATAAAACATTGTTGTGACATGCATGATTTAGACTCAGTTTAAAATAAGTTCTCAGTACAGGCAAGTGACACTGATATATAAGCAATGATTTATAACTTTTGAGACCCAAGTTGGTTTTGCAACAGTTTTTCCAGTCTTTAACCTTTAATCTAGAAATCTTCCCTACTTTTTTTAGCTAACTTTGTCCACAGGGTACAAACTACATGTAACACTTTGTCCCATCATTCTAAGTGGTGTTGAAGCCAAGATAGCAAGGTTGACATTACCTCCTTCCTTACAGATGTCCAACCACACAGCTAACAAGGAGACAAGCTTCCACTGACATCGCTTGTCTACACAACCATGCGCATGCACTAGGAGCACAGGGGGAGGGGCATGTCAGCTGAACCCCCTCCAAGATAGGTGCCCTCACAGCAGAGCTCTACTTGTGATCTGCACACATGCACTGTCATTACAGATGCTTGATAGGTGCCCTCACTAAACAAGAGGGTAGGAGCAGCTGGCTCTGCCTGAACTTAGTAAAGGAACACCCAGAAATTGGGCTTCTGTCAGGAAGGAGCAGCAAAGTAAGAAGATAATAACTATAGGAGGTATTTTCTTCTAAAATTAATTAGTTAGAAGAGAGAGAGAGACAAAGTAATGTATCTGAACATGATTTTATGGACCAGATTTTTTTTTTTCTTTTTTAAAAGAGCGTTTTTAACTTGCCATTACCATCTGTCCTACTATGTCATATTCTAGCAATAAGTATTAATTATGTGTGAAATTTTAAAAATGTTTTAAATATATGTGTAAAATTTCACATAGGTGTTAATGTAAAAAGTAAACTGCACAAGCTGCCTATGTAGAGTGTACTTCTGCATGGATGTATCCTGGATTGCAGTTCTTGTAAAATGCTCATCAATTGTTAATTACAGAGTAGGCAAAGCGTGACAGCTTAGATTGCTGTGACAGTCACTAACACGCCCATCAGCATGTTCTTCATATAATGTCCTGGCACTGGGGGAAGAGAGCTCTTAATGTCATCACATTTAGATCATGAAACACATAGATATTTCTAGCAAACACAGCTTAGAGGTTTCAACTTAAACTCTATCTGATTTTATTATGTTTGTTTGGCTTATGGTATGTAATAGGCCTCCTAGCGTTGTAAAGTAACTCCCTTAACCCCTTCTGTTATAGGCCTTGAGACTTTTTGCGATTTGCTCAAGGCTAGCCTTTGATTCATTGTGTTGTATACAAGTTGGATCATTTCTAGCTGACAGCATGCTGTATGCATTCTACATTAGAACAGCTGGGAGATGTGTTTCTCCCAGCAGCCATCTAGATACATCAACCAATGATGTCACACTGTTTGAAGTAGAGGCATCCGTGGCTATGTTGGTGCTGCATGACTAGACAGCAGGTGGAGAGACTAAGTAGAGGAATCTCTTTCAATATCAATTAAAGGGAAACTGTACTGGATTTTACTAACCTCACATTTTGAGTTATCATACCATTTGCAAAAAGACAGGTAACTAGCTTGCTCATTTTGAAATTGTGCTTTATTTAAAAAGCTTATAAATTCTTCCTCTTCTGGTAATGTGTTTCCACTTTTGCAGTCAAATTAGAGAAAACCCCACTATTTGTTTTGTGTTCCGATCCACACGCCATGCCTTAAAAAAATTTAAAATATTTAGATGTTTGACAGGAGGAGGTGTTATGCCTCACTGCCGGGTTTTTTGAACAATGTTAGAGCGAGCCTGTCCCAAGTCTGTCCTCATTAACATACATTGCAAGAAGCCCAACCACTACACCTGCTAACCCTTTGGGACAGACAGTTTTCAAATCTAGTTGCAATTGATAATGAAGATCTGCCTACACAGTACAGACAGGGTAATTTATGGCAAACACTGCGGCCCAGCCACCTCATAAACAAAGAGCATCTAAATAAGGTAAGCTTGAAAGGCCAACTCCACATTGGTTCAAAAAAGAAAATCCCCTCTAAGTGAGCTTTTTCTGCTCTGAAGAAATGTCTGTTGGCTTGCCATGTCTTTTCTCGAACTGATTTCAGTATAGAAGGGGCTGATTTCATTATAACCACCTGAGTAAATCTCAGTGTTGTAATGAGAAAAGCTTGCAGTGTCTGCTTTCTTTAGAAGTGGATGAGCTTGCTAGGGTTACACTGGTGATTAAATCCTCATTAACAACACATTCATTTAAATGTGTTGTGAATGAAGATACTGCCCAAGGAGTAGTTAAAGGTAAAGCGTAAGTTTACTTAAAAAAGAATATTTTTGGCTGAACAGACTTTACATGTCTCTGTACGTCTCCCTCAGACTTTATATGTGCACTGGCACTGCCTCTGAAACATTCACTGTGCAATACACATTCCCAATCCACTGCTGCCATCTGTAAGATGTTGAGAACTAGCTGGGGAGTGGGAAGATGTAACTTCATAATTTAATTAACAGTGGCCGCCCAATGGCATATAATTGTATAAACGATCAGCGTTGCTAGTTCATTCATGATAGTAAAAGATAACTCGGACTTGCAGCTCTGTGTAATGTATCTGCAGCTGCTTGTGCACAACAGGGCACAGGCAGATACTTTACACAGAGCCAAAGCTCTGGGTGATCTTTTACTAATACAAATGAACAACCATCACTGACTTTTCATTCATAATATTAACAGATCATTTCGTTTAGAGGGGGTGGGACTCTGTACTGGCTGTAACTCTCCCCAAAAGAACACCCATAATTTGGGCTTCAAATGGGGGTGGGAGGCCTTCTATGAAAATGAAAATGGTAATACAAATAAATAAAAAAAGCAGACTTCTATATATTTTTCAGATGAGCTCATGTTTGTGCTCTCCCCTCCTGTTGAGATTTTCAGAGGGTTATAGAGCCCTGATTCATGAATGCTAACCCTCCCTCTCCTAGCCCAGCTGTGCAGGGCATTAGAGGATCATATTAAGACAGGTTCACATATTTAAGTTTGTTTGAGGAAAAGTGTATTACATAATAACAGGATTATTCTTTTTTAGTTGCATTTCTTCCTGTAGTTCAGCTTTAAAATTGAACTTAAAGTAGCTGTAAACCCTAACTGAATGATATGTAGTTTGCTAAAGCATTGTGTATTGTAAACAATAACTGTTTTTGAATAAAATACTTGTTTTAATCCTTTGTTGCATCTCAGGATTGCTGATTTCCAGTCTCTCTTCAGTTACTTTTTGTCTGCATGCATGGCATATGTCAGGGCATTTTTCCTGATAGTGACAACAGTGGACATCCCTAAATAATGTGTGTTGGGAGAGTTGACACTCATAACAGGAACTGCTTGAGCAAGGACCATCTGACCTTATGATTAATGAAAAAATGTCAAGCATCCTACATGATTCTTACACCAAGTTTCCTAAAGTCTGTTCTCTCTGGTGGTCTTATGCTCTCCCCACCCTGCATCTGAGCAGTTTGGGCCTTTTATAATTAATTACATATCATTACCCTGACCTGCAGGACTCCTCCGAACCCCTTGACCCCCCCCCCCTTTTTATCCCCCCTCTCTCTACTACTCCTTTTATTTTTTTCTCTTCTCTTGTCTTTTGTTTCTCTGCTCACTACTGATTCTGGATTCACGTTTGCCCTCATCACTTCCTATCCACCACATTTCACTAAAGCCTTGCACACACAGTGCGACGGTCGTACAACCGGAAGTCCAAAATTGTATGTTGGCTGTTGTGTCTCGCTTACTGACGTGCACTAAGCGATCTTACGACCAAGCCTAACGTGGTGACATGCTACGAGCGTATAAAGAGGAAGTTCAGGTGAATTTGATTTGTGAATTAGGAACGTTGGTTTACACGAATGGACACTTCCGGGCATTCCTGACTTCTGAGCATGCATGTTTAGCAAGTGCAGCTTTGTTGGCCCAACTTCTCTGTACACACAGTACAACAGTCGTTCAACTGCTTGTTGTACAACTGAAGTTTTCTAGTCTGCTCATCCAACTTCTGTTGTACGACCGCCGCACGTCGTCTGTTCTAATCGCGCGTAATAGCGATCGGATGATACGACCGTTGTAACGTGTGTACGGGCCTTTAGTCCTCAGACTTAGGCCGCTTCTGCTATTACGTGGAGTTCTCGTGAGACCACAATCATTGTTGTCGCAACATAAATGGATTTACTATTTTTTTTTTTTTTTAAATATAATTTTTCCCTGAACCCCCTGCGTGAATTGCCAGTTGTTTTGCTTGTATATAGCTCACAGCGGACATAAGTGCACCTGGAACATGGTCTCCCTTTGTAGGTCTGTGGGCTTAGGTGATCTGCATGGACCTTCAGCTCACCCCGTTAGGTTGCATAGTGAACATATTGTACTCTCCAAAATAACTTGGCCCATGTCTTTAAGGTATGTACTGTGCATTGTACCCTCTGCGTGGGTGATCAGTTGTAATGTTACCTTATTTTCTACAGTAAAAACTATTGTACCAGAGCAAGGACCATCATGGCAGGATCATTATCCATTATTTTAATGAGGGCTGCAGATTTAAAAATAATGAAACTGGCTTTTGCAATTATTCTGACTTGGTAAAGCTTATGTGAGATTTTTGTGGTAGGGTTTACAAATTCATAAACACCTTTAACAATTGCTGAACAGCTCTTTGTCAGTAAACAAATTACAAAACACAATCCTAGCACTATGCAAATTTCTAAATTTATTGTGGCATACACCAATAGTTAGTCAAATGTTTAGGATTTTAGTATGGTACACACTCCCCGGCTGGTGATTAAAATATTCATTGTCAAATCTCTACACTTTAAAATGTAGCAGGACTTAGCTGCCATCTGTTGTTAATTGCCAGCTATGATGCTATGTGCACATCTGTAATATTTTGTGAAGAGATTATTTTAAAGCATTTGCAATAAGGTGGTTAAGCTTTGAAATATATGTACTGTATACTATATGCCTGAGGACTGTTTTTCTCTCCAAAATACTTTTCATTCTGTTCATATACTCTTGTGATTCGCACGCCTGTCACTTTGTATAGCCAGAAGGATGACACATGGATGAACAAGGAAATAGAATTTTAAAAATATTTCCGCTTTAATATGACGGATGTAGCTATGACTTGGTCACTTATAATTAGCTCGATTTGGCCTAATGTACTGTCCATTAATAACCCCCATCCCTCCCAATTTAAGTTCCATTTTCCAACCAACTTGACAATGAGAAATGAATCTGATCCTATGCAGAACTAGATATCACACAGTGAGCTTAACATCAAGATTATCTGCTTGAAGTGTATGGAAGGATTTGCTGTCAAACTGTGTGTGCAGCTTCCCCATGTCTATATAGCTTGAAACTCCTGGCATTGATTGCTTGGCTGTACAAATGTAAGATAGCACAACGAAAATATCATAGTAGGGCTTTATTTCTTAAATTATTGGACATTTAACTCATGTGTTTTCCCTTTGAAAACTGTGACATTTAGTAGGAACTCCTGTATCTAGTATGTCTTACAGGACCCTCCCCTGAGTCAATGTGAGTAGTAATACCAATTAAGATATACCATCTGGTGATAGAAATGGGTTGATTTACTAAAGCCAAATAGGCTGTTCAGTTTGTAAGGGAATTTTCCCCAGAGCGTAGTAAATGCTTAAAGAATACCCAATCACGTGCAAGGAAAATGAAAAAAAAAATTGCATTTTTTGTTTGTGGATGATGGAAGTCAACAGAGCTTCACCTCATTCACTAAGCCCTGTCACAGATTCTCTTGCAGAGTGCCACTTCCCTTGCAAAGTGAATAGGCTTTGATAAATCCATCCCAAATTGTCACTTTACTATCAAATGGTGGAGTTGGATTGACATTTTTATATCTTCTGACACCCCAGTGCAATTTTGATAGCAGTTACAGGGGATTTTCATAAAGTTTCCATAGACATCGCAAGGAGTCAGAGGCAGAGAACCTAGACTGAACTGTTCTGGCGCTTTGAGCATTGCAGGAGAACATTGAATCCCAACAACTCATTAAAAATATGCCAGTTTTTTAAATTACTAAATCATCTATTTAACATAGACTACATGGTCCAAAGTTTGTGGGCGCCTGACTGTCATATCTACAGTTTATTAGCTTTCTGAACTAACACTTTTGGTATTAATATGAAGTTTGCTTCCCCTTTGCAGCAATACCAGAATCCACTCTTACCGAAATAATTTTAATAAGATTTTGGAGTTTGTCTCATTTAGTCAAAAAGTGCATTGTGAAGTCAGGTACTGATTAGAGATGTCCTTGATTTCAGTCCAAACCCATGTTCAGCCAAACCTGAAAGTAAGCTGTCCGTGTCAGCCCAATCAGCTGTGGCCAGGGTATGTCCTGCAGCTGCATGTACACAAATGGATGGGATGCTCATGACATTATTGACCTACTGTGACCAATTTGCACTTTCTTTTTAGATCAATGGCATTGACCAAATGTGGCCATGTAACTTGTTTAGGTCAGTGATGTCACAAGCATCCTCGCTCCTTGTTGTACCTGCAGCTGCGAGGTCACGGACGCAGTTAATTTGACCAGCTTTCTTCAGGCTTCAGCTGAACATGGGCTCAGACCAAACCCAAGCTAATTCCTACTGATATCGTTTGGACAAAAAGACCAGGTTTGCAATCACCATTTCAATTAATCTCTGTGGTCTTCAGTTGGGTCGTTGCAGAAGTTATGCTGGAAAAGAAAATGGCCTTCCTTAAACTGCTGCCACAGAGCTAGAAGTGCTTGTATTTAACAGTACCTTTCACTGGAAATACCTGAACTCAATAGTTTTGAGAGGTGTCTGCATACTTATAAATATAAACATAAAATGGAGTGGCATTAATTCTAAAAAATAATAATGTTTCTGAAACACCAAAAAAAGATTACCATTTATAATCTCAATCAGAATAGGAAATACATACAGTATATTGTATATTCAATACATGAATTGTAAAAAAGCAATAAACCAAAATATATAAATGTTATGTGTAATAATATGTAATGAAAAAAACTGTGATAATCAGTTTATGTAAGCCCCGATGCGCAGTGCTTCAAAAAAACAGTGCTGCGTGAACTATGCCAATGATGAATGGTGAAGTTCTTAATAAGGTGCTGTAATGATATTCCAAATCCAGTGTTAAATTAAAAATCGCGCAATCCAGTGCTCAATCCGAGTGCTTCACCACTGTGCGCAGTGGCCGTTTAGCTTCAATTGAATCACAGATCTCCATAGGGTACATATCGCTCAGTGGTTGATGGTACTCAGACAACCAGCACATGGAATAGGAATGAGAATCCACACAGTGTAGTAGTAGTAACAAGTTTATTAAAAAAAATGTAGAGACTTAAAAAATAATGAATGGGACCGCGGGGTCACACAACAACGGGATACTAACAGATCTGAACTTCCGGTCTCAGCCACGACCAGAAGTCGCGTTGCATATTTATAACCATAAGTAGGTATTATGATCAGGTTTCTACACATTTTTTGGACCCTATATTGTAATTCTGTATATGAATTAGGATATGCACGAGATAAGCAAGGATTAGATTATAGTCAAAGTTAAAATGAGTTTAGCATTTTCTTTACTAGTGTTCATATATGAAGGTTAAATTAGGGTTTGAACTTTCATAGCATTAATAGATATATGCATTTTTTTTACCAATATCTGGTCATATTCAGTGTACAAGTAGATTTGTTTCTACTAATTGATCCTGTCCATCATTCACCACATACAGTAAAGCTTCCCAACTCTCCTGGGATTGTCTTAAAGTCGCCATTACGGTTTACTGCCTGAACCGTGCTTATGGCTAGAAGAAAAACATTTTCATGCCTTGAAATCATACCATTATGTAGCTCATATCCGAGAGGCATTACAGCACGTCTCACTTGTAATTTTCTGCAGCACATAAGCATACCCAACTACTTCAGCTACTCTTGCAGAGAACCTATTCAGAACATTATGATTTTGATTTTTGATATGTTTTTTTACTCATGGGAGCCTGAACAAGCACTGAAACTTACATATTTACTATTAATGAAATAGCCCCACATATGATTTGATGTAGTACAGCGTGATTGTGCAACAGCTTCTAAAAAATGTCACTGTTTTGCTTTTTAAAGGGAACCAGTCATGAGGGAAATATGCGGGCTGCCATTTCTGATATCTTTTTAAAATGCTAGTTGCTTGGCTACCCTACTGATCCTCTGGCTCCACTATGTAGAGCCTTAGCTATCCAAAAGAAGTATGACATTTTACTAAGCATTGAAAGAAATGGTTCTGCATGGTAGCACTTAGTATTTTCAGAAAAGGTCAGCAATGGCAGCCCAGGTATTTTTCTTATGGCAAGTAGTCTTTAGAACTTTTTCTGGTAGATTTGTAATTGTATTTATTTGATTGTCAATCATTGCTTTAAACATAAGTGGTCAAGCTCCACGTAGCAGTCTTCCTCTCTGCACAAGGCTGCTCTTCACTAGAGGCACCATACATTTCAAAAGTTGTTTTAGATGTAGTTTCTTTGAAAATGCACCCTTACCCCAAGTTTCCCCACCTCATATATATTGTTCAAATGAAATAATAGCCTGTATTGTATGGTAACCACATCAGCAGATGCATATGGTTCTTATGTGGTTTCATCTTCCTCCACCATGCAGGGGTGCTGAGGACCAGACTGGTCAAATTAGTAAAAGTTCAGGCTGAGGTGGACCTTGAGTATGGCCAGCTAAAAGTGCGTTTAAATCCCAAAACAAGACATGAATATACTATAGCTCAGGGGTATGCAATTAGCGGACCTCCAGCTGTTGCAGAACTACAAGTCCAATCATGCCTCTGCCTCTGGGTGTCATGCTTGTGGCTGTCAGGGTCTTGCTATGCCTCATGGGACTTGTAGTTCTGCAACAGCTGGAGGTTCGCTAATTGCATATCCCTGCTATAGCTCATCAATCCCTAAATATGGTGACATTGTTTGTTTCTTTCCTCTTTTTCTCCCTAAAATGGAACTTTATCTAAAATGTGAAGTTCTACTCATCCTCCCTGTCCTCTCTCATTTTAGTGAACTTTTTTTTTTCTGGGAGCGTGCACCTATTTCTGAAAGCTACCCGCTCCTATTTCCGCTTTGCTCACTAAAGATTTTCATTTTTTCAGAAACAACCAAAGTTCCTCTTTAACTTTCACCTGGTCATCCAGCCAGTAACACACTTCTTGCCTTAGGGTTGCTCCAGTCTACGGATGAGTAATGGAGCCTCTCTTGGACAACAGCAAGTCAGCATGGGGAGAGGGTAGCATAAGATGCACTAGCAAATTTGGAAGGACTTGACTAACAAATAAAGATTAACAAAATTAAATTAACAAACTCCAGCTAACACCTTTTTAGCAGTTCCAACAGCTGTTTTATTTCCTGTTTGGATAAAGGTTTTACATAAATGAATAAAAGCTTATCATTATAAGCACCCCTGTCAGTGGTAAATGTTTTTTTTAACCCTCTACCTGGACAGTTTGGTTTCTTAAAAGAAGTTGAAAATGACAGACTTACTTTCTGAATCAACAAAAAATAAGGGAAAACATTTAAGGGAATGGTAAGCTGCTTTTTGGATTTAGATACACTTTGGTCTTGATTTACTAAAACTGGAGAGTGAAAAATCCATGCATGGTAGCCAATCAGCTTCTAACTTCAGCTGAAGCAGAACTTTACCCATAACAATTTGCTAAAAAATAATGTTCTTTATCAACGAACATGCATTGCATATTAATAATTATGCTACCAAAATCAGTGTGTGCTGTAAATTGCCGCCAGCATTGCTCCTGTTCCTTCTTACTGAATGCTGCAATTTTGCTGAACATAGAACAGAAAAAGAGCAGCGCCAATCTAAGTGCAGTAGTATAAAAACATCTTTATTAAAAAGACAAATGGCATCTCACAAGAAAAAGCATTGTCAGCACATGTATGGTAATAGGCCTTATGTAGAGGTCCACCCACTCCTTCAGGACGGGCTGCAGGCAGGGAGCACTGGTGGCCGCTGGTTCCTGCTGAGCTGGTGGCTTCCAGCACTTCCAGAGACTTAGATGCGGTTCATGAACCGCCGCTGACACCACTACTGGGTGCAGGGTGGAGTGGGAGGTGCTCGCGTTCGGAGCATTTGTGCTCCCTCCTCAGGCAATAGCTAAAAGGAGGATCGGGGCCACTCTGTGCCAAAACCCTTGCACAGAGCAGGTAAGTATGACATGTTTGTTATTTAAAAAAAATAAAAAAACAAACTTTACAATCACTTTAATCTTCCTGGCGGTATTCCCGAGGGTGGCTCGGGGTGAATATTCTGTACCAAGAGCGGTAACCCCAAGGCACACTCGGGATTGCATCGCTGGATCCAGGCAGTGTTGCTCACCTTGTCCCCTGGATCCAGTGATTTCCCCCGCCGTGTCTGTGGGCTGTGTCCTCTGCCTGATGCCTCTTTGTGCCAGGCTCCGTTCCCTGCGAGCATCGCGCCACACAGGGGCGGAGACCGGCGGGAAATTCAAAAAGTGAAACACACAGTAAACATTCAGTACACTGTAATCTGTAAGATTACATTACTGTATGAAATCATTTCACATCCCTTTTGTCCCTAGTGGTTTGCCCAGTGCCCTGCATGCACTTTTATATTGTATATGCCATTCTTTCTGCCTGGAAACTTGAGAATGTCCATGAGTGTCCCTTTACATCAAAAGTGGCTTTTGATCAGTTAGAACACAGCGATAGTAAATAAGAATCATTTGCAGAATTGAGTGATACTGATTTTTTGGGAAATTTATCATCAGAAACTGAAAGTGACAACAGCGGCAATTCTGCAACTGAGCAAATTTCTGTGTTTTTGATTTGATTACATTATTGAATATATTTTATTACTATTATATTATTATTTTTGATAATTATTTATAGTTATTTTTTATATTATAATTTATGGTTTCTTGTTTCAAACTTTATCATACCCGGCATGTCTACTAGACTATTTCGACAGATTTAAGTGAGCTATTCCTAAGAATTACAGGCCTACAATATAGAACGCCAAATTTCCATGCAAAATAATCGTACCGCTTTCAGCACCAAAAATCTGAAATAATCATACCGCCAGGGAGGTTAAGGTAAAAAAAACCTTCTGTGTTCAGCTCCCAGCTGCAGGTCTCTCCTCTTCTTCTCCACCTGGGTGGTCACGGTGGTAGCAGAAGCAGGAAGAGGACAGACATCCCTGCAGTAGAAATTTCTCCAAGATCCAGCTGTCTGCACAATGAGGGACACATATTTTTTAACTTAAGCTAAGTAATTTGGGATGTTTTAACATAAAAAATATAGTTTAGGTGAAGAGAGGTAGAGAGGGAGGGGATTTTGTCTCCCTGGATATGACCAAAAAGCCAAGGCATACCATAATGCACAATATATGCCAGCTCCTTTGTCCTTGGTTCTGATCCACCCCTTCCAACCTACATTTTACTACCACTAGCCATACTATTAGGAATAACAGTGATGAGCTATTAGTACGGTGCATGAGGCAGAAAGGGGTGAGCAAGCAGGAAAACTAGTCAGTATTTTGCATTATAGAGCCCCCCAGGCTTGGAAGATGTGGAAGTTCTCCACAGAGGATGGAAGGCAATATGAAGGCATCTGCAGGGGCCCACTAACTGCCTTTTTGAAAGTCATAAAATATAACAAATCTGGGATCCCAGAGCGACCAGTCATGTGACTAAATGCTAAAAGCTAGGCTGAACTCTTAAGTCTTGCCTCTATCAAAAACAGTGTAAACTTCTAGACATTTGGTCTCGAGTGACCCTGTGGGAACATAGAGCAGCAGTTCTTGCAGCAGCCAAACATATTTTGGGATTTCTGTAACATTTTGTGACTTCCAGGGAGCTGGAAGAACAGGATAGCCTGAGAGGTCTTAGATTACACTAAATTTACTATCAGGGGGCAGCTTTGTCAGTTGTAATCAGCATCTTAAAGTCAAAGTGTTTATCCTGCAGTCTTTTCACCATGGACATGACACAGGCGTACTCACACACTTTCCTGAACAAGTCTAGGTCAAGCCCGAGGTCCACAGATATTGTTACATTGGAAACTAATCTCTCCTTTGATAACAAAAGACCACTCTTCTGTTTGGACAAAGTCGTAATTTATCAGCTCTCACAGTCTATAAAGTGCAGATGAAATGTTAACAAGTTCTGAGCTAATTGTCCAAGAATCCTCTGCTAAAGGATGTGAAAGGGTGATAAATGATCTATAAAAATTCAGGGATTATAAATGAATGTCTTTGAAAGCATTCATTTGCCTGGTCTATAAATGGGTATCAGAACGATGACACTTTAAATTCACGTTTATTCAGCGTGGGTACATTAAGGTCAAGATTCGATTATTATTAAATAATGTAACAATTAAAGTGTTTTCGTTGTTAAAAGTGAATTCCGGACAGAAATAAAAGAACACAATTAATTAAGTTACAGTTCATAAGTTTACATACCCTGGCAGAATTTATGATTTCTTGGCCATTTTTCAGAGAATATGAATGATAAAACAAATAATTTCTTTCACTCATGGTTAGTGTTTGGTTGAAGCCATTTATTATCAATCAACTGTGTTTACTCTTTTTAAATCATAATGACAACAGAAACTACCCAAATGACCCTGATCAAAAGTTTACATACCCCAGTTCTTAATACCGTGTATTGCCCCCTTTAACATCAGTGACAGCTTGTAGTCTTTTGTGGTATTTGTGGATGAGGCTTTTTGTCTTCTCAGATAGTAAAGCTGCCCATTCATCTTGGCAAAAAGCCTGGTGATTTTGGCCTGATAACATGCACACAAGTTGACACAAAGGGGTTTGAATGGCCATTAAAGGTAACCATCCTCACCTGTGATCTGTTTGCTTGTAATTAGTGTGTGGGTGTAAAAGGTCAATGAGTTTCTGGACTCCTGACAGACCCTTGCATCTTTCATCCAGTGCTGCACTGATGTTTCTGGAGTCATGGGGAAAGCAAAAGAATTGCCAAAGGATCCTCGGGAAAAGGTAGTTGAACTGTATAAAACAGGAAAGGGATATAAAAAGATATCCAAGGAATTGAGAATGCCAATCAGCAGTGTTCAAACTCTAATCAAAAAGTGGAAAATGAGGGGTTCTTTTGAAACCAAACCACGGTCAGGTAGACCAACTAAAATTTCAGCCACAACTGCCAGGAAAATAGTTTGGGATGCAAAGAAAAACCCACAAGTAACTTCAGGTGAAATACAGGACTCTGTGAAAACATGTGGTGTGGCTGTTTCAAGATGCACAATAAGGGGGCACTTGAAGAAAGGTGGGTTGCATGGTCGAGTCACCAGAAGAAAGCCATTACTACGCAGATGCCACCAAGTATCTCACTTACAATACGCCCAACAGCACAGAGACAAGCCTCAAACCTTCTGCGACAAAGTCATTTGGAGTGATAAGACCACAATTGAGCTTTTTGGCCACAAACATAAAGGCTAAATTTGGAGAGGAGTCAACAAGGCCTATGAAAGGTACACCATTCCTACTGGGAAACATGGAGGTGGATTGCTGATGTTTTGGGGATGTGTGAGCTACAAAGGCACAGGAAATTTGGTCAAAATTGATGGCAAGATGAATGCAGTATGTTATCAAAAAATACTGGAGGAACATTTGCATTGCAGCCAGAAAGCTGTGCATGGGACGTACTTGGACGTTCCAACATGACAATGATCCAAAACACAAGGCCAAGTAGACCTGTCATTGGCTACAGCAGACTAAAGTGAAGGTTCTGGAGTGGCCGTCTCTTGACCTCAATATCCTTGAGCCACTCTGGGGAGATCTCAAACGTGCAGTTCATGGAAGACAGCCCAAGAATTTCCAGGAACTGGAGGCTTTTTGCCAAGAGGAATGGGCAGCTTTACCATCTGAGAAGATAAAAAGCATCACCCACAAATACCACAAAAGACTTCAAGCTGTCATTGATGTTAAAGGGGGCAATACATGGTATTAAGAACTGGGGTATGTACACTTTTGATCAGGGTCATTTAGGTAGTTACTGTTGTAATTATGATTTAAAAAGAGTAAACACAGTTGATTGATAATAAATGGCTTCAGCCAAACACTAACCATGAGTGAAAGAAATGTTTTTGTGTTATCATTCATATTCTCTTAAAAATCGCCTAGAAATCATAAATTCTGCCAGGGTATGTAAACTTATGAGCACAAATGTATGTATTTATTAAAATATTATTATAAATACAGCTAGTATAAGTATCTGTGTTTATATTAGGTGCCTACAGTCCCATGCACAACATTGCTTAACCACTTCAGTACTAGCTTGTAATACCCCTTCACTACTGGAATACCATGCTAAATGCTCACTAAGCAGCAAGGCAATTGCTTGCGCAGGACCCAGAAAATGGGTAGTGCCTACTACACTGATTCCCAGCTGCCAGGGGGATTGGTCTGGTATGGCACATACATACTTACACTAGTCCAAGCTGGACCAGTGGGGTTTGTGTACTAAAGCTGGAGAGTGCTAAATCAGTCTCACTTCTGCAGAGAAGCCAATCAGCTACTAACCTCAGCTTGTTCAATTAAAGTGGTTGTAAAGGCACAAGGTTTTTAAAAATGTTCTGTGTGCAGCAGCCCCCCCCCCCCCAATACTTACCTGAGCCTCCTTTCAATCCAGCGATGTCCACAAGAGCCTTGACTCTCTGGAGACTCGCACTCCTGAATGGCTACTGTCTATCACAGCCAGTGAACCAATCAGGAGAAGGATTGGGTGGGGCCGAGCTGAAGCTCCGCGTTTGAATGGACACACAGAACCGTGGCTCAGGAGCGTGCCTGCTTGGGTGCCCCCACAGCAAGCTGCTTGTGAAGAGGAGGATCCGGGCTGCTCAGTGCCAACCCACTGCACAGAGCAGGTAAATATAACATGTTTATTAAAAAACAAAAACAAAAAAACAAGGCTTTAACCACTTTCACCCCCTTCCTGCCCAGGCCTTTTTCAGCTTTCAGCGCTGTCTCAATTTGACTGACAATTGCGCTGTCATGCAACACTGTACCCAAATGCATTTTTAATCATTTATTTCATACTAAAGTTTTTGTCAGTAAATGTTGTAAATAAGTAATTTTTTTCCTTTACTGATGTGTGCTGCTGAGGCTGCACTGATGGGCACTGATGAGGTGGCACTTATGGGCACTGATTAGGTGCCACTGATGAGGAGGCACTGATATGCCACACTTATGGGCACTGATAGGTGTCACTGATATGCGGCACTGATGTGCACTCATAGGCGGCACTGGTGGGCACTGATAGGTGGCACTGATGGGCACTGATAGGCGGCACTGATGGGCACTGGTAGAATGCATGGATAAGCAGCACTGATGGGTGGCACTGATGGGCATTGATCGGCAGCACTGATGAGTAGGCACTGATGGACACTGAAAGGCAGCACTGATGGGCACTGATTGGTGTCACTGATGGACACTGATTGGTGTCACTGATGGGCATTGATTGGTATCACTGATGGGCACTGATTGGTGGCACTGATGGGCACTGCTATGGTTTACTGTAATCAGGACACTGATGATCAGTGCCCTGATTAACTGTTTTGGTGTCCCCTGCAAGGAGATGTTGCTAATCGTCTGTCCTCGCTATACACTCTGTCAGTGTGAGGCAAGAAAAGCTGATTACCGTCACTTCCACATTTACATGTGACCGGCTGTGATTGGCCGATCACATGGTTAAAGAGCTGCGTCATTGACGCTTTACAGGGTCGTGCCATGTTCCTAGGAGAGCGCCCCTTCTGAGGCGATATCATATGACGCCTTTCCAGAACGACGGTGGGCAGGGCAGCAAGTGGTTAATATCACTTTAAGCTTTGGCAATAAAACCTGGAAGCTGATGGGGTGATATGGAGAAGTGAGAGTGATTTTGCATGCTCCGGCTTTAGTAAATAAACCCCATTGTAACTATGCAAAAGAGTCCAAACCTAAACTTCCGCTTTAGGCTTTATAAAGATAGTATGTAGTAATATGTATAAGTAGCATACATAGTAATATTTATGTAAAGTAGTAATAAGTAAAGTATATAAAGGTTTTCAGCTTAAATTATCTTCACCCTTGTTCTGGCCGTTAGCATAATAACAAATTGCCGTTCATTCGTTCATTCAATCTTCAATGATCTTATTCTCAAAAACAAGTGTTTGACATAACAAAAATCAATTTGCTTGAATATGATTGGATACTTTGCCAGGATGGATCATCCCTGTAATGCACATGTTCAATTGTGGGTCAAATGGTCATTTAGTGGAATTAGTCATATTGAATGAAACTGTTCATTGGTCACATTGGTCAAATGACTGGCAATAAGGGGAATAAAGCAGTAAGTTTAATATAAGAATGAATTACTGAAGCCGAGTCATGTTTATTTGTGTGTTAATTATACAGGATTATACAGGATTTATATAGCGCCTACAGTTTACAGATTCATAATAAAAAGGTGTATAATATATACTGTAAATAATAATAATAATAATAAGGGTTAAATCAATGGTACAGTTTATATCACCTTTAAAACATAGTGAAACATTAATGTGGGTGTAATCATTTTTTCTGCAATTTCTTTTTCTAGAATTGTGTTAGAAACTAGGAAATCTGATGTATAGATAGTAATATGCAGATATGCACTTTAGACATTGTGGGTATAACCTGATTATGAATGGCAGTATTATTACATCATTTAAGAAATGCAAACACAGCTTATTCATGAAAGATCTGTCAGATCACATTAACACGCAAGACATAAAAAAGGAAAATGAACAAATTTATTCTGGGTATTAGTTATTTATAGCTGCAACTCAAAATACAGCCTGTATTAAATAGGAGATTAAGGTCAGCCTGGATATGTCAGAATTTAGTGCGAATATAAGGGGTGAGAACAGAAATATGATTTCCTTTATCTGCAGTAGAACGTTCACAATATTCCTTGTCAGGGAAGATGCTGTGCTAATATTACTGTATTGGATTCTGTAATTCCAGCATTTTCTCCCTGTAGGAAATTCCATTTACATATCCCGGAAATCTTTCTAATGTGACCCAAATATGGTTCAGGTCCATTAAGTCTGTCTCCTTTTGTTCAGGAAACCATTTTGTTAATGCTTTTGAATATGTAATCTATTGGCAAACTTTAGTGGTCTGTTTATTTCTCACTGTACGAATGTGGCAAACATTCGCACAGCTACAATGGAAAATCGCCGTATTTTGTGTAATATGTTCATTTCCTATAATCATCAGCACCATCTCATGGTCATAACATGGTACTTTTCTTGCAATGCGTCAGTCAGGAAAAATACTGCATCATGTCCACTAGATGGCGCTGTCACATTTGTACAGCATTTTTTTTTATAAATAGACCCATAAAGTAAACCTGGCAATACCCTAATGCTTTTAGATGCCCTCTCTTTTAGACAGTGTCAAGAGCTTACGTACATACGCTTTTTTGGCCAATACGGCAGCATATCATAGCAGTGGGCGAATAGGAGGGGAGAAAGGATAATATGGACAAATTGTGCTGCAAGTGTTGTAATTTACATATTACAACTTTCTAAACTTGAGAGCATGCTGGACACAAGGGTGGGGGTGCTGAAGTAGGTATCTAAAGGTGACTTCATCTCCAGCATGCCCCAGGTGATGATGTCACAAAGGGTGGACATCACCATGGGGTTTATTTAGCGGCAGGCAGGGCTGGACTGGGACAAAAATTTGGCCCTGGACTTCATCCAGACCGGCCCAGGGCACATCAGGGTACAGTGCACAGCGCACATCGGGGTACAGCGCACATCAGGGCACAGCACACATCACATCAGATTACAGGGCACAGAACATCAGGGCACAGCACATTAGGGTACAGTACATCAGGGCATATGGAGCACATCAGGCACATTAGGGCACATCAGGGCACATTGTGACACATCAGGCCACATTATGGCACATCATGGCACATTAGGGCACATCAGGCCACATCATGGCACATCAGGGCACATGGAGCACATCAGGGCACATGGGGCACATCAGGGCACATGGAGCACATCAGGGCACGGTATTACACCGGACTACACAGTGTTACACGGGACTACACGGGATTACACGGACTACACGAGGTATACGGGACTACATGACATGGGATTACACGACACGGGACTACAAGACACGGGACATTAGACTACACTACACACGACACGGGACTACACGCGACATGGGGCTACACGCGACACGTGACATGGGACTACACGGGACCCGGCCAGACCTACTTCAGGTCCCGGTTTAAAAACAGGGTCAGGTCGGGACGGACGGCGATTTATTTGGGGTACCACTAC
>BLSH010433364.1:2053743-2072002 GCA_018402905.1 Glandirana rugosa | reverse complement strand
CAGAAAGAATGCTTCTGGAATGAGAAAGCTGGAGGGAAAAGCTACGTGCACCTTAATTATGATCCTCATTTAATTCAATAAAGTGTTTGTTAAGGTCTTTAGGGCACCTCTATCATGTCAGGGTGTGTTTTGTCATCCTTGTCACATTTGGAAAATAATATTTCTCCTCAAAATATTTGCAAATTGCAGCTTTGCTCTCAGCAGAAATTGCACTGTGGAAATGTTTCTGAACCATAGAAGTTGGTCTTACCATATTACTGAGTGGAGGAAAAGAAATAACAATTTTCTGACCACACTAGGTAAACATTATGCTGTGATGGTAAAGAGCATTAAAGCGTTTGTTAACAGAAAAAAAAAGTCCCTGTTCCTTGCTTTTGATGTGTCATTTGCCACCCCCCCCCCCAATATCACCTGAAATATCTGGCTGAGCCTGCCTGGTCCTGCCCTCCCCCCTGTATGCTGACTCAGAAGTGCCATAGCTGCAGAGAACTGAGTCAGTGCGTGCCTCTGTCACCTGCAGCCTGCTATCTGTCTGCTCTGTGCTCTCACCCCCCTCCCCTCTCTGTCTGTCAGCTTGTGATAGTTCCTGCCCCCTCAACTCCTGCTGCTCAAATAACTTTCCCATCCTAATACCATCCCCTCTGTGTTATAATCCTGTGTGCCCCTGTGTGAATGATTTATAAAAAAAAAAGTCTGATATACCTAGTTTCACAGCTCGTCTCTGCAATCACAAGATCGGCTGGCTCTCTCCTCTCCTCTCCTCTCCCGAGTGATGTCAGCAGAGGAATCTCAGCCCCGCCCACTGCATCTATCACACGGGGAGAGAAGAAAGCCAGCCGATCATGTGATTGCAGAGAAGAGCTGTGAAATGAGGTATAACAGACTTTTTTTTAAATAAATCATTCACACAGCGGCACACAGGATTAAAACACAGAGGGGATGTTATTAGGATGGGAAAGTGGCTTAACAACCACTTTAATTAGAAATCATTTCAAGATTAAAAAAAGATAAACTAATTTGTCAGTCAAATGTACCTATCAATTAAGGCCTAACAGGACAGAAACTATCATCTACCATATCCCACAAATTATCCATTTGCAGGAGGTACAAGATGGAGCCCACAAGCAAACTAAACTGGAGCCTTTCCCCTACAGTGCCCCCTAGTGGTAGTAATGCATATTTCTCTTGTTTGAGAACTGTATTGAGAAGTACAGTGCTACTTGAATTGTATTCCAGGATTTGCTTGTCTGCAGCTGAGAAAACTTGCAATAATTTAAAATGTAAATCTTTCATTAAGGTCTTCATGATATATATATATAATGCAAATATAAAAAAGTTTTTTTTCCCACAATTTTTCTGGGTTTTTAAGCCTTCCCATCGCTAGGCATTACCACCAATTACAATCTGTATTACTGAAAATTTCTGCACACTCTAAACATGTAGAATTCTCCCATTTACCACTTCCCAACATAGGTTTGTTCACTGCACGTTTCAGTTATTTTTTATTATTTATTAACATCAGGACATCCTGAAGATAAAATTAATTAAACAGAAAATTGTTACAATATAATACTCATCTAAGTGTGACATATTCATTTTGTGTTTTATGTGCTGATTTAATATTATTGTTGAAAATCAGTTAAAAAGTACAACTATCTCCAAGTATGGTATGTATAACAAAAAGCAAAATGATGTTGTTAATTGATGCTGGGACTGAACATTGGAGCTAATAGACCATTGAAAACGCTTAGTCTTGTTATACATAATATGTGGCCTTAATGAAGGATTCACAGTGCTTTTGTATCAAAAGTGTTTAATTAATTCCAACAATGCAATAGATGCAGCCATGCTTCACATAGGAGGACAATGGACTTTACTCAGCAATTAGCATCTCCTCCAAATAGAGGCAAACTGCTTAAAAAATATTATTTATGTGTACTTTCATTTGTGACATTAAATGTATGTTTACAGATAAATGGACAGCCACACACCAATCATGTGTAAGTATTCGCCAGCACACCTAGGATCACCGTCCAAAGGTACTTTATTTAAAGAAGGATCACATCACAGAGAGTGCAACGTTTCAGAGCCATGCAGACCCCTTCGTCAGGCACGTCTTGGTGTGCTGGCAAATACACATGATTGACACTTCCAGTATCCAGCTGGTGATCGCTGCAGCACCCACTTCTACACAGGCCTTACTTTGCCAGAAAGATGTGCGTTAGGAAAATTGAAAAGCCACACACCAATGACGTCACCCATTGGAAATCTTTATTGAGACAGCATGAGCACACTGAGAGTCCCCTCCTACAGGCTACCACTGCTAACATGTTTCACCCTTACGGGCTTAGTTTTAGACGTTATGTTTATGTTAATGTGTTGACATTTATACACATATCAAAATGTTGGGTAACATACGTTTAGAATAGCCTAAGCTATGGAGTTGATTTATTAAAACTGGCAATATCTGGTGCAGCTGTGCATGGTAGCCAATCAGCTTCTAACTTAAGCTTTGACAAAAAAAAAAAAAAAAACTGGAAGCTGATTGGTGCAGAGCTGTACCAGATTTTGCATTCTCCAGTGTTGTGTTAGTAAATCAACCCCTATGTGTTTGTCTGAGGTGCCGCTGAAGGAGCCAACATTACAAGGTGGTCCATTGCAGGATAAGTGAAGGAGAATATGAACTCTGCCCTTACAGCCCAAATCCAGCCAAAACCTTTTTTTTTCATTTTGTATAGAGTGGGTAAAAATTAGGTTTTTAACTGCAATTTTGTAAGGAGCTGTAACAAAGTCTTTAAAGTGGACCTAAACCATCCTATCCTTTACAGCCAAGGAAGCAGCCACCTTAGGTAGGTTTCACGCGGCTGTGTCCATAAACAGATTCCGTTTGCTCAGCTGGGATCGCTCCGTTGATCCCCGCTGAGCCGACGGATGACAGATCCGTCTCCGCTCTCTGTGCAGAGACGGATCCGCTAGAACCCCTGCTCTCCCCTATGGCAAATCGGATGACAACAGATCTGCCTATCGGTTGTCATCCGATCCGATTCGCAGATGGATGGAAAAATAGGGTTTTCCTCCATCAGACTTTACGGGTCTGGAGCGGATCGGAGAGTGGTGGGTGTCAGCTGACATGTCTCCGCTGACATCCGTCGCTCCATAGGGCTGAATGGAGGCTCCTTTGAGGTGCACCTGAAAAAACGGACAGGCGGACCTGAGCGGAACATCTGTGTGAAAGGGGCCTTAGCCTCTGATTGATTCGCATTTGCCACAGTGCTGCACACGTGATTAGCTATGACACCAGCCATTTGATGGCTTGACAGTTCAGATAGCATAAGCACAAGCGCACTAGCATAAGCAAATAGAGATAGCATAAGCACACTAGAAACTGTAACAGTTATCATTCATGGCTTGCTATGAATGCACCTGTTTAGGGAAATAGTTAAATTAGTGGGATTCGTTCCTCTTAAGGGAGTTTGACCAAAATTCCCCCACTGTAGGATGGTAACTAATTCAGATTTGTTTTTTTCTGATTGGAGGAAATGGTCGTCCAGTTTGTAAAAAGAGCATTTTAATTAGCGGTGCTGTCAGGTCATTAGGCAGCCTGATAAGTTCCATCAATTTGCTTAAAGTGTGAGATGATTTGGGCCTGTTACATGAGGAAACCTCACAAATGGGAGCATAGGCATAGCTACAGCCCTGGCCATTGGCAGAGGAAGGTGCCTCAAGGCACGCTGGGTGACTGCATATATGCCTAGGGCACATGTGCTCGGGGTCTTCAGCTGGAGAGCAGAGTCCCAGAGAGAGGGAGCTGCTGCCTCTCCTCTGTACAAGCTGCCATGTGGCCTCAGGTGGCCGACATGAGTGCTGGAGCCACAGAAGTTGCAACTCAGATGTCCTGCAGAGCTGACTAGGTGGGAGACGCGTCTAGGGGGATCTTTTCCTGGCTACTATGAGTACAGATCTGCATCTAGGGGCCTGTTCTGTGAAGGCCATCCCTTCGGTCTAGAGGATTCAGTGGATGGGTGTCAGCCAAAGGGGATACTGGTGAGTGTCCCAAAGAATTACAGCTCATTGAGTCTGCTGCCAGAGCACTTATTCTTCCACACAATTGTGTTTTCTTTTTGTCAAAACTTAATTGAACAAGCAGTAGAAGTTAGAAGCTGATTGGCTACCATGCAGAACTGCACCAGATTTTGTACTCTCCAGTTTTAGAAAAATCAACCTCAATGTATTCTCTGCTATCTGTACGGGCCTCATGGTAACAGGGAAGTAGAAAAAAAAATCTCCCCAAAGGTTGAATGGATTTCTCGCTATAGGTTGGGCACTTCTTTTATCTCTTGGATGCTACATTTGGAACTCCAGGTGTTATAATAGCCTGCCACCTTGCAAATGTCAATCTTGAGCTCATTCCGTAAAAGATGCCCTTTTACAGTTGTATTTAATTTGTATATTTTACAAATGTATTTGTATATCTGCTGTATATAAAATAAGTCCTATATATTTGTCATAGTCATCACTATAATTGTATGCTACATAAAGTTGTCTGTTGTAGATGCATTGGTACCATATTCTCACATGTATATATGAATAAGGTTACTGACTTGGAAATGTATCCTGTCTCTTCTATAAAAACACTTACAATAATCATATAAAGTGTGCTTTCATAAACACATCTGTAGAAAATATGACAAGATAATAATTGTATTACGTTTACATATGTTCATGTCAGACTGCATATGAACAGGTTTGAATTTAAACCTGGCTGTACTATTAAAGGCACTTAATGTACATAAAGAGGATAGCAATATAAATGATAATCCAAGCTTTGTGTGAGCTGCTACAGATGTATGGGCAAGACCCGCAGGACTGCTAGATATTAAGGCCACTTGCACAATGCAGCTAAAAAATACTCAGTACAGCTATTTTTTTTACTGAGCTAAAATACAGCCCATTAATTGTAATGCGCCTATGCACACAGGTGCATAAAAAGCGCCGTGTATCCTTCAGTAAAAAAGAAATAGAAAAATTAGCATTTTTGTTCAGTAATTTATGTGTATATGCGCACAAATACACACATATGCTTGTATTTTGAGCGCAAATGTCCATTGCATATTGCAAACGCGAGAGTACATTTGCGTGCATTTGCGCAAGAATAAGCACAAATACATAATTTTAAAAAATGTCTGAATAAGTAGATGCTCAAACAGGAGTCTTGTGTGCAAGAGGCCTTAAGCTTTGTTTGCTTAAAAGTGTGTATAAAAATGGATTATTCATCCACAGGAGCAGATTTTAACTAAAGGCTATTTACATTTAAAGTGGTAGTATACCCTCCTATCATTTTCAGCCAAGGAAGCTGCCATCTTGGCCCCTGTTAAATCTACAACTGCCATGATGCTGCACATGTGATCAGCTATGACACCAGCCATTGGATGGTTTGACAGTTTGGTTTAGAGCATAACCAATGGGAGTGTTACATTTCAGCACGTACCGGAAATGGAACTGGTTTTTGTACTGTTAAATGGATACTACCACTTTAAGGATAAACTTCAGACAAATATAATAAAATATCCATCCGGAAATCATGTTACAAAAGTTCAGCAAATTGTGGTAAATATGTGAAATGTGTAAATTCCACTCCCCAACCATTTTGCAGTCACCTCTCCCACCATACTTCTTCTGTGGCTACCATATGGCAAAATAGTGTGTGCTTCTGGGTATTGGGGAGCTCATGTGTTTCAGTAAAGAAAAACTGGAGAAAATATTGCAAATACATTTTTTTAGACAAACCCAACCCATTCAACCGCTCAAAGGCCAGCCTGTATCCTCGATTCCCTGCAATCAGCCAGGTGCCAAGGCCCTTGAGTCTGCTTCTGCCCCACTGAAGTACACAGTACATTGCTCACTCAGCCCACTGCTCACTCCCACCCAAAGCCATGCCCCAACATCTTTCCCCCACAGCAGGGCTTAATTATGGGGAACATGATTAAGCCCTGCTGTGGATGAAACACGTTGCAATAAACCTTGGCGGGAGTTGAATGTCTTCAGTGTGCGGCCCATTATTTGGATAATACAATTTTTACCTTTTCTTATGAAAAATGCTACTTGTCTGGATACCATGCTGATTCATTGGCATCAGTCCTTCTTGAGGCAGAGACCTGGAACAAGCATGCAGATCAGAAGCTTTGATGTCATCCTGCCTTTCTATTTGAATTTTCCTGGGTAATTGAAAGCATTGAAACCAGGAATACCCAGGCAGCTAATATTGTGACACAGATGTCAGTAATGGCAGCCCCCTTTTAATTTATTTTAGAATAGACTACCTTTAATATTGAATCCTACGTTTAGTTCATTTTTTTAATCAGCATGAGCATTGAATAAGAATTGTCCGTGGTGGCTACTCTTTTTGTTTAAATCTTCCATTCTTTGAATTCCCCCCCATATACCCCTGCAGCAGTAATCTTTTGGTGCTGTGGGGGTTAATACGAGCCACTGGACCAGTCTTATGCCCTCAACAAAAGTACTGACTATGCCCACCTATTCGGCCACCCCCTCCATTCATAATAGTTTTACTATAGCTTCCAGCAGAAAAATTGAGGGGGCAAACCTTTCATTCATTCTTCGCCCTCCATTCATAGAGCACATTTTTATTGCTTGGAAAGCACACTTACAATTATTGGTGTTTTTATAGAAGAGACAGGATACATTTCCAAGTCAGTAGCCTTATTCTTATGCATCTGTGAGAACATGGGACCAATGTATCTAAAACAGACAACTCTATGAAGCATACAATTATAGTAATGGCTGTGACAAATATATAGGACTTATTATACAGCAAATATACAAATACATGTATTAAATATATACATTAAATACAATCATAAAAGGGCATGTTTTACAGAATGATTTCAAGACATTTGCAAGGTGCCAAGCTATTATACTACCTGGAGTTCCAAATCTAGCATAGCAAGAGATAAAAGTGCCCAACCTATAGTGAGAAATCGATTAGTTGTTCACAGATCTCAATATTCCATCATGACATGTCAAATAAGGAAAACTCCCCAAAGTGAGATTAAATCAAAGCTTTTATGGCTTACACTGGGACTAGCATTCCCATTACATGTTTCAGTAAAAGCTGTTTAATTTTAAAATCTAAGTTTACAAATTAACTACTCTGCATATGACCACCAAAAACGCTATTTTATTTAATTTTTAATAAAACTCACCCATCCATCAATGTCTCCATGTTTTATTGTGCTGAAAAATCACTTTGGAAAACACCCCCTAGCATTTCTGGCCATGGCTTACTTGAGTAAGGGCAGATGATTCATGTAGCATTTACTTCCTGAAATCCATCTGCCCTTAGCTAAGGCATGGAAGTAACTGAGGGAATGTAAAAAAAAAGTAAATATGATATACTTTTTCCATTCACTCATTCACATTCTCTATTTACTAATAGTAGCAGTATAAGGATTAAAATTGTCAATGCTTATGGAGAGAGGGAAGTTCTCCTTTAAGTTAAACTTTAGATAAACTCTATAAAAAAAAGCACAAGGTACAGTACTAACATTTAATCCAAAGCGACCCTTGTGCTTGTGCCTGCTGTCATAGTTGTAATTCTCTCTCTTCTAGCCCCCCCCCCTCACCACGCCGTAATCTTTCAGTGCTGCAGAAATTAAAGCGGAGTTATACCCACATTTTTCACTCCTCACCATGCATCACTAATGCGCATCCTTAAAATGAATTGGCAATTTTTTTTTCTGTTCACTTACTTGATTTATGCCTATATCTAATGTTACTTCCTCCTGTAGGGGCTGCATCGCCATACGACATTTCCAGCTTTGCATTGGCTCCTTGGAGATCTTGGTCAGCTTGACATGGCACTGCTCCCGTAACATTTAACATTGGCGTCCATGGAAAATCTTGGTCAGCTTGACACGATACTACTCCCATAACATTTAACATTGGCATCTATGGAAAATATTGGTCAGTTTGACATGCCACGGTTCCAGTAACAGTTAACATTGGCATCTATGGAAAATCTTGGTCAGTTTGACATGGCACTGTTCCAGTGCCATGTCAAGCTGACCAAGACTTTCCATATAAACCAACGTTAAAAGTTACTGGAGCCATGCTATGTCAAGTTGACCAAGATTGCACCGCACTGCACATGCACAAGATCGGCAGTTGCATGCTGGGTAGCCAGCATGCATGAAATCCAGGAAGAAGGGCACTGTGGCTTCAGATGTCCACACTGGAGATGGCTGTGTTGTGTAGGAACTTCACAAAGTAAGAAAACAATGCAGTGCAAATAGAAATTTGGGCATAGTTTACTGCATACTTTTGTTACATTGCACGATGCATGAGTATTCTAGGGGTATTTTTATTGTGATATTTCGGCTAGAACTCTGATTTAATACAGCTGAGGAACCTGTCACAGGCACTCATCAAGAGTGCAGATTATGCCCGCCGTCTCCACACCCCTCTTCCATTCATAGAAGCTGTGCTACAGCTTTTATGAGCGAAGTTATCTATGAATGGAAGATGGGTGGATGAATGAAAGGTACACCTCCTCCATTCATAAAGAGCTTCTCATTCATAGAAGCTATAGTACAGCACCTGTGAATGGAGGAGCGAAGCAGAAAGGTCTAGCATAGTTGGCACCAGAAGATTACAGCTGCCAGGTATGGGAGCAAAGGTTTTCAACTAGGACAGTCATCACTAGCACAAGCACAAGGGATAATTCAGATTAAATGTAAGTGTCAACCCTTTTGCTGAGTTTAAAAAAAAATGTTTTACTGTACCTAAACTTAGGCTCTAAATGTCTTCTGTCAATGATTAAGGAAAGTGGAAAGATAGTGCTGGACCCATAGGGTTATCTTGTTATCTTAAGGTATTGATGTTGGTGTAAATGATTTGTTCCTGGGCAGGCAGATTCTACACGCCAGAGGATCTCCACAGTCTCTTTGGCTTGTAGTGTAATGTAATGAGAATTGAAATTGAAGCGCCACATCACTGCTAAGAGCTTATCAGCAGCATGTTAGGCTGCCAAACAAGTTGCTGATAAGGCCTGTGCTTGTATTTCACACTGGAAAAAATACCGTTGTAGGTCCATTTCACTTCTGGCTTCTTTACATTGTTGCCAGTCAAGCCCTGATGAAGGATGCACTTAGACCCCCGAAACGTGTTAGATACTTTTTTGGATTGTACCCCTGGCTTTTAAGGGAATAAAGTTGTATCTGGACCTTGTAGCAGTGGCGTGGAACTTCAATTTCAAATCTGTCAATTAATTTTAGGGCAAAAAGTCCCAAATGGTTAATAAAAACTTCACCCTCCCTTATTCTATCCAAATCTAGAGAAATATTTGACTGTTGGTCCACTTTAATGTTTGAACAGCTTGAGAATCAGCTTTTGTGACAGGTGCTTGATTTTTAATCAGTGGTAATAATGTTTGCAAATGAGGCAGCTGTCAACAGGGGATTAATTTTATATTGCAGAGTGATTAAAATCGTATGTGTACATACGTCCTTACTGTAACACATTTAGCTATGTCCTTTTTTTGTTCAAAATACATGTGTAACCATATCCAAAGAGCATGCAGTTTTTATAATTCAGTAGGATGTTTATTTATCCAGGTAAGTAATCTACTGGGGTCACCAAGGGTTCTACTAGTTTAAATGTCCTTCTATTTTCTGATACGTTTGTCTGCAAACACAGAGCATTCTCTATTCAGACTTATCAAAATGATCCCTTTAGATGTGTTTGCTTTCTACACTAGCTTGTGATTGGCTAGCAAGGATTACATTCAAATAAAGTGATTAATTGTGCTAGTCTGTGCACTTCCCTTATTTTCTTGTATTTTTTTATTGTGCATCACAGGTCACATTGCCTGATTCTTAGAACAATGAGCTATTCTCAACCTCAAAGTCATAACAAAGTTTCTTTTTTTTGTTAAAAATAACAATCATGTCATACCTGCTCTATGCAGTTGGTTTTGCACAGAGCAGACCAAATCCTCCTCTTCTTGGGTCCCACGCTGGCGCTCCTAGCCCCTCCCTCTTGTTGAGTGCCCCCACAGCAAGCAGCTTGCTATGGGGGCAGCCAAGCCGCAGTTCCCTGTGTCCATTCAGACACAGAGCCGCGACCCTGCCCGCCCCCTATCTCCTCATTGACTCACTGACTTTGATTGACAGCAGTGGGAACCAATGGTGCTTCACTGCTGCCTCACCCAATGAGGAGGGAGAGTCCCGGACAGCTGAGTCTCTCGTGCAACATTGCTGTGTCGAGATGGGGCTCAGGTAAGTATTAGGGGGGCTGCTGCACACAGAAGGCTTTTTCTCTTAATGCTTAAGATAAAAAAACTTCTGCATTTACAACCCCTTTAAAGTGATTGGACACTGGCAATAAGCAAAGCTGAAAACCAGTCTTGCAAACCCCCTCCCACTCCTAGAATGTTTTCAGTTTTTTGCTAATGTCTTTAGGTGATGGCTGTATTTCCTTTTTAATGGTATCTACTAGTAAGCCTCATTTCGTTCTTGTTTTTGTTTTTTGGTGTCTGTTAGCCTTTGTTAGCCACCCCTCCTGGTATTGCTTTTGGATACCCCATTGGTCTAAGAAACACAAAGGTCCATGCATGTGAAGTACAATATAGAAAATAGGATTTTTGACTTACTTGTAAAATCCTTTTCTTGAACTACATCATATGACCCTCCCCTCATCTTGTTTTGGGGGCCCTCACTCCTGTATTGCTTGCAAAAAAAATGAAGGCATGTTGGGAATGAGAGGGGTTATACTGAGCTGGGTTTTAGGTTTGCTTTTTTGATAGAGTCCAATCACCTGGATGTTAAGTATAACTCATTAGTCTAAGAATTAGCCAATTGTGTCCTGTGATGTAATTCAAGAAAAGTATTTTGCAGGTAAATCAAAAATCCTATTTTTTTTTTTTATGTGATTGTCTCTGCTTTGAGTAACTACTAATGTATTTCTACAGGCATCCCTGATATTAAAGTGTATCTAAAGCCAACACTGTTTTGGGTTTGGATGGAGGATTGAAAGGATTAGTTTTAAATTCATAAACCTAATTCAAGTGCAGCGCTTGTAAAACAAAATCAAAACAGAACTATTAACAGTCCAGTGTGTGTATCTATTATAAAATGTCCATGCAAACAAAAGAACTATGTGGAAAACTCCTCCAGGTGAAAAATACACACTCAGTGCTCCCACACCAGTGCCCAAATCGGAGGCTTACCAGAGCAGTATGTCCCTCCAATGAGAAGTCATGTAGCGCTTGAAAGTGATTGGCTCAAGTCCTGCATATATGATGTCATCAATTCATTCCACAATACATGTCAGCAGCCACTCTGAGGAATGCGCATGGAAAATAAATAAAAAATACTACTCTGATATAAAAATATAGACAGGGGAATATGCAGATTGCTTCAGGATAATACATAATGACATCACAAGCATGGGCTCTGCATTAAATGTTTCGTCAAAGATGTCAACTTCTCAATGTTTTCTGTATGGTTGCATATGGAGGGTCCGTAGAGCCTCCCTCACTCCAAATCATTTATGGGAGCAAAGCATTGTGTTACCACTTGACTAATTGTTACTGTGGTGTTCTTATATAGATAGGCCTCTATCCTGGATTTGTCATAGGGTGACTATACTCACCGAGTTTTTACTCTTGGTAAACAGATGCTATATTAAGAAGGCCCAGCCTTTTAGGCTCATTTATTTGGGTCCAGTTGATTACTCTCGGCCCCTTGATTGTATTTAAAGGCGCACCCTTTTGTTGATATTTGTCTAATTACATTGGTACTTCTGTATTTTATTAAACATTTGAATAAAAGATCAATTGAAAAAAAAAACATCTTCTGGGGGTCCACCTGAGCTAAGAATGTAAATGTTTGTTTTGGGGTTTCATACTGCTTTAAATACTTGGAGACCTGGAATTTTAATTTAAGTGACTATCCAAAAAACAACATGATAATAAATGCTTAGCATTCAGAGTGGAAAGTCCATAGCCTTCCAAAATAACCCCTTATACAGAAAAAAAGGTTGCTGCTCTGTTCATTAATACATACTAACTGTAAATAATAAAACACAGTTCTTAGGCAACAGAAAGAAATATAAAGCAATTATTTTAACACAGTAGCCCGGAATGAGCTATAATTCTATACAAGACTCTAAATATATTAAATGTTTTCATCCCTGCAAAACAATTAAGATTTTAATTTGCAAGATGATATGTCCTCAAGGGCTCATTTATTTTCATCCTAGCTTGTTGGTGAACCACAAAACAGATGGAATTGCGCTAAAGCCACTCAGCAGAGAAACATTGTTTTTGCCTTAGAATTTCAAGAGAATTTGATTGTTGTTTATGACTGCAGAACAGAGTGCTCCTCTTAGCCAACAAGTGGCATTACTTAATTGAAACATGTTAACATGAGTGCTAAGAATGGGAACGTGGTTGTCAATGAAAGATGCTTAGACGTGTTTAGTATAAATGAGAATTTGAGAATACCTGATCTTAAGGCAGGGTATTGCTTTAAAAATGAAGAGCTGTTGAAATCATGCATAACCAATAAAACATTGTACCTAACATTATCCCGTGCTTTGCCCACATTTCCTTTCCTTAGGAGCGTATACTTATCTTGCCTTAGCTTATGCACATCTTGGTTTGCCTAATGGAAGCTAAGAGATAACTGTTATGCTGGATGGGTCACTGTTCTGCTTTATTCCATTGTTAACTTGTTAGTAAATGTCACCTTGAGCTTTTGAGTTCTGTAAACAATGGGCATTTTTCAGCAAAGCCAGAAAGACTAGCCTTGAAAAAAAGCTCAGCTTGATTATTTGAGTATCATTGCTGTGCTACCCGTTGTCCCTATTAAAAGAGAAGTATGGCTTTCTGTTTTTTTCTCCTATTATACTTACCTAGGTGGATGCAGCATGGGTCCGATGCTGCATCTATCCCCTGGCGCTTTTACACTGAAAACCGGGCGATCGAACACCGCCGATGGCTCGGTTTTCACAGCTCCATGAGCAGAGAGTTGTAGACTGTCAGTCACAGCTCTCTGCTCATCTCCCTCTGCACTCATTGGCTGTGCTGGGGTGGAGCAGGCCGTCTGAGGCTCTCAGTGGCTCGCTGAGAGGTTGAGACGGGTGTCAGTTCAGGCACCTGGCGGATCCAGACTTCGTGATGATGCGGTGCCTGGACGGACATTCGTGATGTGTCACAGGAGTGCAAAATGGATTGCACTCCTATGATCCATAGGAGAAGCCCAGCTTTGGCTGGACTTCTCCTTTAATGTTCCGATTACTGTTATGTTATTGTTACCCGCTAGTATCTATGCACATGTATCCCCCCATAGCGGTTCCTTCTGTATATCATTTAAACGTAATAAAAATCGAATCATAAAAAAAAGAGCCCAGCTGACTAAAAATGAAAATACACATTTTTTATTTGCAATACTTCACAATTACTTTTCTAAACTAAATAAGAATATTTGTTCAAATAGTTAATTTTTTTTTTAGTCCTGTCCATAAGGCATAAATTAACTATACAGCCCATTGAGAGGATCACTAAATCACAATCTCATTCTCCTTTATAAAAAGAACAGTTAATAGCATTCACAGGTACATGTGTCAGAATTTCCTGATCTTGTTGGAACTGAAGAAAGACAGGATAATGGCACTGTAAAGAAAATAGTTTATTTTTCTATCATAAATTCATTGAAGCGATCAGTTGGCAGCCTATGATAAATGGCTGGAGACAACATTGACTTCACAGCAAGCAAATATGCATAACAAATATTTGGTTAGTTGATGTTATTAGTTACAAAAAGAAAAATACATTGTTATATTTGCTTGAATTTTAACCCCTTTATGCCGACAGTGCACATATATGCGGCCTCACTTTTTCCGTGGGGCCGCATATATGCATATCTGTCTTTGTCCTGGGAGCGCACCGCACAGCCCTCTCCCAGCACAGAGCCCGGTGTCTCAGTGGGAGCTCTTGTCCTGTACTAACAATCGGGACCCGGAGCTCCTGGATCTGGGTCACCTGATCGCTGTGATAGCCTCTGATTGGTTATCACAGTGATCAGCCACTGTGAAGGCCGCCCCTGTGTTTCTCTTTCTGTGAATGGAGAGGAAAGATACAGTGAATCTCTCTCTCCTTGCAGAGAGAGAGAGAGAGAGAGAGAGAGAGACAAACAGCTGTGTAAAAAAATAAATAAAATGAAATAAAAAATAAAGAGAAAATACCTAGATCAAGGTTTGCTCTAGGTCAGTGACAGGGTTAGTGTTCAGGTCAAGGAAGGGTCAAAGGTCTAGGTCAGGGTCAAAGGTCATGGTCAGTATTTTTTGGGCAGGATTAAAAAAAGCAAACATTTTTCTAAATTAGTATCAGTGTCAGTTAGTGTCAATGTGTTTTAGGTAGGATAAAAAAAGCAAAATGCACACTTTATTTTTTCTGGGCTGTAAAACGGGTACAAACAACAAATAACATACACATATGTGGTATCACAGTGATCACCAGGAGTGGTAGAATTTATTTTGGATTTGTGCTGAAATAATCCACCTGAATGCACAAAATAGTTGTGATGATATGTACATTTTTAATAACACATGTCAAAGTTACAAAATTGGGGCATTAACATTTGTTTTACCCTTAGACGCAATGGGGTTAAAGGCGGGAAGGCAGGAAAATCCCTGAAGAGGATAGCTACTAAGATCTTACCAACTTTGCACAGGATAGAAAATTTACGGTTGAGTTTAGATTAGAGCAGGAATAGTGCCCCATCATTAGTGTCACTGGGAAGAATAGTGCCCCATCATTGGTGTCAGTGGGAGAAATAGTGCCCCATCATTGGTGTCAGTGGGAGAAATAGTGCCCCATCATTGGTGTCAGTGGGAGGAATACTGTCCCATCATTGGTGTCAGTGGGAGGAATAGTGCCCCATCACTGGTGTCCGTGAGAAGAGTAGTGCCTCATTTTTGGGGTTAGTGGTAGGAATAGTGCCCCCCATCATTGGTGTCAGTGGGTGGAATAGTGCCCCATCATTGGTGTCAGTGTGAGCACTTGCGTTCCATTATTGGTGTCAGTGGGAGGAATAGTGTCCCATCATTAATGTCAGTGAGAAGAATAGTGTCCCATTATTGGGGTTAGTGGTAGGAATAGTGCCCCATTATTGGTATTAGAGAGGGGGGGTATTGGGGATATTGCCCAACTGTTGGTATCATGGCAAGGAATAGTGCCCCATCAATGGTGTCAGTGGGAAGAACAGTGCCCCATCATTGGCGTCGACTGGAGAAATAGTGCCCCATTTGTTGGTATCAGGGACAGGAATTATGCTCCATTCTTTATGTCAGTGAGGGGAATAGTGCCTTGTGTCAGTGGGAGAAATAGTGCCCCAAGGGCCAGATAGAGGCATGCAAAGGGCCACATCTGGTTTGGAGACCTCTGGGTTAGAGTAATGTGCCTGGGTAAAGGTTAAGGCAAAATGGGAGAGAGTTACCGTAAGTATTAAGATTAGGTCAGTTGTCAAAAATGAATTCCTTGTGTTTGGTTTGGCAACATGAGTTTAAATTAAAGGCTTAGAGTAATGGTTAAAGAGGAACTTCATCCTCCATTTAATTTTTTCTCCCCTCTAATGATGGATTGTCCTCAATTCACATTCTGTCCTTCCCAGCAAATCTACATCTCCACTGCCACCACCTGGGTCCCACGCTGCCATCTTCCGTGATATCATCAGGAAACGGCTGTATCTTTGGGTTCAGCAGCCAGGCCCCCTTTAAATCTAAAACCAGTCACTAAAATAGCTTTAACATGCTGCTGTAATATTAAAAGTAATTTTAAATATTTTTAGTCTGTAGCTTTCATTCCATTGGTACATGTTAATGCTGTTATGAGGTGACAACTCTCTACCAGCTATTATTTTGTGTTGTCACCAGGGCTGCTGATAAGGCAGGACAGCCAGCCCATAACATAGAGCAGAGGTAGCGTGCTACTACCCAATAAGATCAGAAACATTTTCAGAGTTACATGGGTGCGGAAAAGCAGCCGCACAGCTGCAATAGCAATCATGAAAAGAGATAGTCCACAACTCTTTGCTTGCTCTTATTTATTTATTTCAGGTACTTATATAGCGCTGTCAATTTACGCAGGGCTTTACATATATATTGTACATTCACATCAGTCCCTACCCTCAAGGAGCTTCCAAGCTAAGGTCCCTAACTCACATTTATACAAATACTAGACCAATTTAGACAGGAGCCAATTAACCTATCAGCATGTCTTTGGAGTGTGGGAGGAAACCGGAGTACCCGGAGAAAACCCACACAGGCACAGGGAGAACATGCAAACTCCAGGCAGGTAGTGTTGTGGTTGGGATTCAAACCAGCGACCCTTTTGCTACCAGGCGAAGGTGCTATCCACTTTGCCACTGTGCCGCCCTGCTCTTTAAAATCTTCAAAATGTATAATACAGACAGCAGATGTAAATGCATTTCAGCCTTGCGGGCCTTGTTCAGCCAGCCTTCCTGTACTGGGCCAGGCCTGATCAATTTAAAAGGGGGGCCAGGGTAGCTGCTGAGCAGGAAAGCTGGCTGTGCTGTCTTATTGCAGACACCAATCCTCTTCTGTCACCTCCTGCTGCGCTGTCAGCTTCTTCTCTTTCTCCCTCCTGCTGCACTGCAGGGGGATTGGTCCTGGCGCATGCGCCCCTTCCATCTGCTGTCTGGACCCCTGTGCCCCTTTTCCCCACAGTACTGCCGGTTTCCACCTTCTCTCCTCCCATCAGCAGCTGCAAGGGCACACAGGGGGATGGTTCAGGATGGAGAGTGGATGAAGGGGCCGGTAAATATGTAATTTACTGGCCCCTTCCTTTTCTGAATGAAAACAGTGAGTGATGGGTACCAATCACTCCTGTGTCCATTCATCACTGAAACGTAGTAAACTATGCTTACTGTGCTTCAGTTTGTGAATGATCAGAAAGAAAGAAATTCATTCATCTGTGCAGTTGAGGCTGCAGAGAAAGGGACCAATGAATCTATGTCCTCGGTCACTTTCAGCCAGGGGAGGGGCAAGGGTTTGTCAAGTAGGCTGTATGGGGCCCCGTGATTTCGAACAGCAGCCCTGGTTGTCACCATGTCATGTTCTTGCCTAATGAAGACCTTACCAACTCACAATGAGAAAGCATGGTCCACCGTTCATAGAACTTGTAGGGAGCAGTGATTTGCGACCGATGTAGGAGCGCATGCATGTAGACAGAAAGCACCTGAAAGAGGCTAGAGGAGATCAGTAGCACTGAGAACCATAAAATGGTAGGAAAAAATAATGTTTATGGCACACAGTGCTTTTGCAGACTAAATGTCATTCAGTTAGGGATTACTTTAAGCCTTTTTATTATCAGGATCCTTGTTTTATTTTTCTTCTATTGCCTTCAGATTTCATTCCACAGGGATATAACATTAAAGTAATACAGAAAAAAGGTGACATTTCCTTTTTAACTGCCTAATGACATTTAGTATTAAAAATAGCTCTCTATGAAATCTATATGGTAATATATTATTCATGGAAACATTCAATGTTATTTGCAATAACAGAAAAGTAGAAAATAAACATAGCATTGTATTTGTGATTCAAATGTGTGACCAAATAGGAATGCACCCCAGGACAGCGCAATATTGGACAGGGAAATGTTATTATGCTACATTGTGTTTATAGATTATTTATAAGATATGCTGTGCTCACTGCTGACTTCCAGGATTGCTTTTCAGGAGTTTTTTACTGTATACTGCTGATTGTGTTACTGCAGTGCTTCATTTAAATAATTTGACAATGATGCAGTATAGTTGTGTTGGCTCACAGCTGTCATAAGGTTGTTATTATGTTACATTATATATATATATATACATAATTTATGGAATGTATTATTGTTGGAATACTGTCGACACTCGGTTGTGTTGATATGACGTAGTAACAGTTTAATAAATTTACTTCGTGACGTCATTGTGTTAGTCGTCATATGTCATTTTTTGAGGACTTTTCGTTAGGACCTTCAGTCGTCACTCGTGTCGTATAGAATATTTATTAGATATTTGTGTTACATCGTATTATTGTAAAGGGACAGGTTATAACGCGACAGGACCCCACGTAAGGATAAACCAGTGTGTAAACTTAGTGTTTATGTTACGATACAAATAAAAGATGAAAAGACAATAACGTTTATTGTAACTTACAAAGGTACTTATTATAT
>BLSH010433364.1:2005126-2046988 GCA_018402905.1 Glandirana rugosa | reverse complement strand
GCTGCTCCTGTGAGGGCTTTGTCAGCAGCACGCCACCACAAACAGCACCATCAGCTGATAGGCAATGTCTTAGCAGGAGGCAGCATTTCAGCAACATGGTGGAACAGTATGTGTGCACACACCTACACGTACTGACTGATGGGTTTGCCCCATTCAACTTCTGGGTCTCCAAATTGGGCACATGTCCTGAGCTTGCCCTTTATGCCTTGGAGGTGCTGGCCTGCCCTGCAGCCAGTGTATTTTCTGAACGTGTGTTTAGCACAGCAGGGGGCGTTATCACAGACAAGCGCAGCCGCCTGTCCACAGCCAACGTGGACAAGCTAACGTTTATTAAAATGAACCAGGCATGGATCCCACAAGACTTGTCTGTACCTTGTGCAGAATAGACATTTAGACCAGCCTCACACAGCCGTTGGTATACCTTTTTTTTTACTATGCCTCAATATTTTGGGGGCTACCCCAATTAGAAAAAAAAAAAAAAAAAAAAACAGTGTTGGCTACCTCCTCCGCCACCACCGCCATTTCCATCTACACTGCCACGGTCACGGCCTGGTCAACCTCTAGGCTCCTACTCCACATCCACCTCCTCCTCCCATTTTTATTTTTTTTATTTAGAAACATAGAAACATAGAAAAGTGACGGCAGAAAAAGACTGAGTAGTCCATCGAGTCTGCCCCTTTTTATTTATTTTTTTATTTTTCATATTTTTTTTATTTTATATATTTTTTTTTTTACATTAACCTTGTTGTTTGACTATGGATTTATGTTTATCCCAAGCATGTTTAAAGCCATTTACTGTTGACTGTCTCACAACCTCTGTTGGTAGTTTATTCCAATCATCAACCACCCTTTCAGTAAAATAATACTTTCTAAGATTAGTTTTGAACTTCCCCCCAGTTAGTTTGAGGTCATGTTCCCGTGTTCTTGATTTTGGTTTCATATTGAGAAGACTGCCCTCCTGAACCTTATTCACCCCCTTGATGTATTTAAAGGTTTCAATCATGTCTCCCCTCTCCCTTGTTTCCTCCAGACTGTACATATTAAGTTCCTGAAGTCGCTCTTGATATGTTTTATCCCCCAGACCTTTCACCATTTTTGTTACCCGTCTCTGAACTCGTTCTATTTTATCAATATCTTTTTGTAAGTGTGGTCTCCAGAACTGGACACAGTATTCTAAGTGAGGTCTCACTAAAGATCTATATAGAGGAATCAGAACCTCCTTCCTCCTGCTGGTGATCCCTCTACTGATACATCCCAGAATTATATTTGCTTTTCCCACTGCCTGGTTACACATAGAAACATAGACGGCAGAAAAAGACTGAGTAGTCCATCGAGTCTGCCCCTTTTTATTTATTTTTTTTATTTATTTTTATTTTTTTTTATTTATATTTTATATAACACTGTTTGCTCATTTTGCAATCACCTAAAATAAGCATCCCAAATCTTTTTCTTCTGTAGTGCTGGATAACACTGTGCCCCCAATGCTATACTCTCTAAGCGGATTCTTTTTCCCTAGATGCATTATTTTACATTTAGAAATATTGAACTGCAGTCTCCACTGCTTTGACCAATCTTCCAGCACTGCCAAATCATGTTCCATGTTACAGACACCTCCAGGGATATCAACCCTATTACACACCTTTGTATCATCAGCAAAGAGACATACATTGCCCAGCAAACCTTTAGTTATATCACTTACATATAGGTTGAATAGAACAGGACCCAATACAGAGCCTTGTGATACCCCACTAGTGACTGGTCTCTGTTCTGAGTGAACCCCATTTACAACCACAATCTGAGATCTATCCTTTAGCCAACTGCATATCCACTGAACCACCCAAGGGTTAAGTCCCAGCTTGTACAACTTTGTATAAGATCATTATGTGGAACTGTATCAAATGCCTTGCTGAAATCAAGATACGCTATGTCCACAGCACCAACCTGGTCCAAAACGCTGGTAATATAGTCAAAGAATTCAATCAGATTTGTCTGGCACGATCTGCCCTCAGTAAAGCCATGTTGCTTTGGGTCCAGCAAGCTGTGTATTTTTAGGTGATCAATGATCCTTCTTTTGAGAAGTGATTCCATTACCTTGACTACAATTGATGTTAAACTCACTGGCCTGTAATTGCCAGCTTCTACCTTGCTGCCCTTCTTGTGGATAGGTACAATATTAGCTATCCGCCAGTCATGGGGAACTTCTCCTGTTAGAAGAGATTTATTTAAAAGATTTGTTAATGGTCCAACAACTATATCGCAAAGTTCTCTTAGAACTCTGGGATGAATACCATCAGGGCCCATTGCTTTATTAAGCTTTAACCGAGCCAGTTCCTCAGCTACCTCTGTCTCCAGAAATCCTCGAAATGAACCATCATTACTAGAACCAATATGATTCCCTAACTTGTTATCATTAGTGCAGTCTGTTTCTGAGAAGACTGAACAAAAGTAATTGTTTAAATGGTTTGCTACATCCTGGTCTCCCTCAACATATGTGTTGTGCCCAGTTTTCATTTTGGTGATCCCATTGTATTTTTTCCTTCTATCACTAATGTACCTAAAAAAGGTTTTATCTCCTTCCTTAATAGACTTAGCAATTTCCTCCTCTTTCTGTGCTTTTGCAGCACCGATAATGTGTTTGGCCTCCTTTTGTCTATTTTTATATTCCTCTCTGTCAGCTGCACCTCCTGTTTCCTTGAATCTTCTATATGCCATTTTTTTTCCATTTACTATCCTACTTACTTCTTTGGTGAACCATATTGTTTTTTTCTTCCGTTTATTCTTACTAACTTGCCTGACATATAATCTAGTTGCCTTTTAAGTTATTTCCCTATCCCCATTTTTTTTTTGTAGGGCACTTGTCCTACTCTTACCCCCATTTTTCTTCCTTTTGCAGCCCTCTAGCACTTTCCAGGACTTTTTTACAGCCATTTTTGTGCCGAAAAGTTCGGGTCCCCATTGACTTCAATGGGGTTCGGGGTCAAGTTCAGTACCGAACAAAGTTCGGCCAAACCCACCGAGCCCGAACATCCAGGTGTTCGCTCAACTCTATTCTCCAGCAGCGCTCCTGGGTCCTCCCTGCATCGAGTGCCCCTATGGAGAAGTGCTTTTCCTGGGGGCACTCATGTGGACGCGCTCCTGTGTCCTGCTGCTGTGTCTGATGACACAGACAGCAGGACTCGGCCCCGCCCCCGGATCTTGCATCATTGGATTTGATTGACAGCAGTGGGAGCCAATGGCTGCGCTGCTATCAATCTATCCAATGAGGACCTGAGACAGCGGCTCAGGCAAGTAAAAGGGGAGCTGAGGGGGCTGCTGCAGCTCAGGAGCTTTTTCACCTTTATGCATAGAATGCATTAAGGTGAAAAACCTTGAGGGTCTACAACCCCTTTAAAGGCGTAACATTAAAGCAGAACTCCGGGCATCTTAATCTTATCTTAAATTTATAGCTAAATATCTTTTTTTAGAAATTAAATGTAGCAGTCCATTCCTCATCTCATTATTCGTCTTCCTTTGGTATGGCGGTGGGCAGGGAGCATTGGTGGCGCAGAGGCTTCTGTCCCAGGCGTATGTACAATTCAAGCTACTGTGGGCATTGTTTCTGTGCTGTTTTGGCCAATAGTAAAAACAACAATTGCACCATTGTTTTACCCCGTAGTACTTAGAACTATGGATGGGGGTGTAAAAAAATCTATAGGAAGCTGCTCCTGGGTTCTTAACGTTCCTATAAACCTGTTGCCGGAGAAGAGTACATAAAGGTGCCCCATAAGTCAAACATGCGCCTGTATACACAAGAAAAAAGTAGTGTCAGGACCTCCTATGCAGCAAAGATAAGTAAAATAGAAAATCAAAACTGGAGTTCCACTTTAAACCAATTGCAGCTACTGTATATTAAACTACACAGGACTCTAATCGCCCATAATCCATTTTACCAATAGCCACATAGAAAGCCGTACAACACCCTTATATTACTTAGTTTATTTATACATTCTCTGGCATAATGCAAGTTCTGGATTACATCTTCTATATGATACAAGCAACTAGATTGGCTACAGGAATTTTATCAGCAGATTTCCTGTCTCTATGGTAACAGTAGCATTATTGCACGTTATAACACACTTGACAGCGGCTTCTACTGTAAACGAATCATCATTCAAAAGAAATAGCACAGAAGAAAGTGTAGTTAAGATTGAACAGCATTTATAGAGAAATAGATAGAAGACGGAATTCAAATGATATGCTGTGCAGATGCTAACAAGTACTATTTGGTTTCTTAAAAGAAAAAGAAATTAGCAGTTGAAATTGTATGTTTATTATTACAGCTACGATTACTGTGATTATTATTGTTATTACTGTTATTTTAAACTTTAAAAGTAGATATTAAATGCAGTAAATAATCTACATTTCCTGTGCAAAATAAAAGAAAACCAATCACCAATGGGCACATTTCATAATTTGTCGCCAAACTTAAATTGTTATAATAGTGCAGCCTTACCACTCAGATTTTTTATTATTTACTTGTAGGGGCAAAGCTACAACAGATTTCGATGATCAAAATCTTAAGCCTTTTTTCATTTGTTTAGCAAAAAAAAATAGAAAACCCAGTAGGGATTAAATTCCACCAAAAAAAGCTCTATCTGTGTCGAAAAAAAATGATAAAAATGTCACAATTGTCATTCAAAGTGCAACAGCACTGAAAGCTGAAATTTGGCCTGAGCAGGAAGGGGGTGAAAGTGCCCGATATTGAAGAGGTTAAACAGTATAGACACTTGTTAATGTTTTAAATAGTTATGCCTACAAAAGGGGCCAGCCTTAAAGTGTTACTAAGATGGGAGATGCACTCTGAGCTTGAGGGACAGACCTAGCCAACAAGCCTCTAAGGGAGAGAAACATAAATAATACATTTATGGTAAGTACTTGTTTTGAGTGATTACTAAAAATATTACCTTCAAATATATGTCAATGCCACCTCAAAGTATTCTCTGTGTTCTCTGTATTTTACTTAAAGTGTTATTAAACCCACAACAGTAAAATCAGTCTGCAATAAAACATGCTTGTTATACTCAGTGTGGAACTTAAGGGGTTAATCCTCTGCATTGTGTAAAATGGCTGTATGATCCTGTCTTCTCTGTTCCTCCCCTACTTTCACTGTCCCCAATCCATCTCCAGATAAGACAGAGCCTTTGCAGTCACTCTGCACATGCTCAGTTTGGTGTGTATTGCTAGAGAGGTTTTTTTTTTTTTCTTGGGAGGGTGCATGTGATCAGCACAGGGCCAAACAGCATTGTCCAGATAGAGGGTCAGGGGTCCTGCAGCCTCATAGGACAGTCAGAGTAGAATGAAAACTCCTCCTACAAGCTTAAACCAGACACTGATAGAAGTCTCAAGACTGCTATGTACTGCTGATGAGAAAAGGTATTTAGCAGTTTATATTTAGTAAAATAATTGCATTTCCATGTTCTGTGTACCATTGGAGACCAGATATAGTGAATGCATGGTCCTGGGTTTAGGAACACTTTAATTGTTGACTTGTTTGATAATTTTTGACTTGTAGATTGCTTTTCTCTAGTGTAGCAGACTCTAATGCCCACAAAACGCATTGGGTTTCAATTTTAACCCCTTCATTGTGCAACATGAAAAATTGGATAGAATAAGTGTTACAGGAAAAAAAAAGGGGGGGGGGAGTTGGGACTTTGGATGAGGCATGTATGTCACGGTTGGCAAATAGTCAGTGTTTGAAAAACATGTCGGTTGGAGTCCTGGGGAGCATGAGTCATCAACACACACACCAAACAGCCCTCCAGAAGTGAAGTAATAGACTACTTTTATTTTCACTATCCAAGACTAACTTGAGCAGAGACGTACATGCCTTGTGATTGCAGTGGCCGTGTGTATCTCCACATGGCACTACGGTGCGATTTCTTGACCCATCATGCTTCCCATCTTGCTTAAGAGGTTATTACACTATCTCTGTCTAATAACGTTAGTTAACGTTTGCTCACGCACCTTTCTGTGAGCACACAGAGACCATTATATCCCACTTTGTGGGAGTCTTTGGCCTGTGTGGCAAGCTTTGGTTCGCTGGACGTGTATGGCCTCTTAGGACAGACTCTCTTCAACTTGTATCCATAATTGGTTTTATGCCTCAATACATATGAGGTAAGAAACCAAGTCCATTAACTTTTGCTAATTATTCCTTTGTGGGGGATGCACCCTTTAGTCTTGTTCATTGTTTTCTGTTCTCTTCAATTGCCCTATATTTTTAGGAGGCATACATTGTAATAATAGCCTCTGTAAATCTAACATGTATATGTTTATCTATTCAATAGCTGATGTACCACTTATCTTGTCTGAAGAAGCCTGTAAGGCGAAACATGTCACAAGAGAGTGAATAAGTGTAATGATGTTTCATTGATGAATGACCAAGCTCTGTTTGTATGAAGGCTTTTTATTACCTTTTGTATAAATAAAAACGTTTTAACAGATATTGATATTGATTTGTTGAATCAGCAACTTTAAAGTTCCAGTACTTCTTTGTCCATTCTTTGGAAAACATGTGTTTGTTAATCTAAAGCTTGAATAATAGGACATATAACAGTAATTTCATACATAGGATATCAAAACATATCATTAACATGCTGTAAACCATATACATATCAAAGACAACATAGCAGATTGCATGGTATGGTGCGAGAGGCAGACCTCCATGGCATAAGATCACTAAAAGACAAGATTGTGTAATACAAATATGAAGAAAATAGAGTAAAAAGGCATGTGAAGCCATCTGTATTGGCATGGTGCATCTATGTAAACCCGACACTTTTTGCGGAGTAATACCAACTCTTCAGGGGCGGGTGCATCAGTAATCTACAAAGAAACATAAATAACCAATGGTCTGCCCAAACAATGGGGGGAAAGAGTGTAGATGGAGGGGACAAAGTTACTTTCCCTTTAAATACTCCAGTCAACTTTATATATGAAACTAGAGGACAAGGACTGTTATAGATGTCTGTCACGGGGGCTGTGGTAATAGAGGCACGAGGAAAGAACTGGGGGCACAAGTAGAGGCCCCTTAGAGAGTGCCCAAATAATATATAATTGTTATAATAAGTGTTAATAAGTGTTACAGAAACAATGGTGTATGATGGGGTTTTAGAGGGGATACTTTAGTAATATAGTATTGCAACATGTACCAGCCTTTTATTTTATTTATGAGATTTTAGAAAATCTTTTACATTATAAATATATTTTATCACATATCTATTTGATGGTATTTACCGTACCCATAAAATCTCATGTAGGCTTACTTGTGTGCCTTCAAGCTCAATTATAAGGGATGATGTACTTCCCAATAGGGGTAGGGGCACTTCCATTTATGTAGGATACTTTAAAGTGCACTTATCCCTTGAGTGTTCATTCCATTAGTTATGTAGCTCATGCAGTGATTTATATATGGGGGCTTCTGTAAGTGCGTGGAGATATTTTGCACACATTTTCCAATGTATAAAATTATACTTTTCTTCGGAGCCCTTGTGTGATGGGTTAGCTTTGCGGTGATCACCTCTCTGGACTGTCCACAGCGGTGCCGCCAGCAGGTTACGCACTAAAGTCAGTGTGGCTGGTTGGTGACGGACAGCAGCAGTGCAAGCAATGAGTGGAAGAGGATGAGGATTGGCAGTTCATTAAAGAGTCAAGCTGACATGTGTGTCAGAGCAACCACATTCTTCCTGTTTAATTACATTATTTACATGTTATATGTAAGCGGGTTTCCTGTGTGCATTTTTCTAGTTGAACTGGAAATCACTGAAAATATTAGAGTTGTACTTCCCATGAATGTAAACTCCTAATGCATCTAGAGGAACAGGTTAATGTAATTGTTTTTCTAGACATAGCATCCAGGAGGAACCAAGCTGTGAATTTAATAGACTGAACAGAGTTTCATGCGAGTGTTTTGTTTTTCATTATTAAAAGGGAAAGTGCAGTAAGCTGCTTATACATTTTTAGCCGTCAGCTTGAATGGTGCTAACAAACAGCATGATAGTTGTAGATGTGTGTTTTTCAAGTCAGAGACAAAAGTTGCCAGCGGCATGCAGGCAAAGATGGGATATCTGAAAGTGAACCTGTCATGCAAGATGGAGATACAACATATACAGTGCCTTGAAAAAGTATTCATACCCCTTGAAATGTTCCACATTTTGTCATGTTACAACCAGAAACATAAATGTATTTTATTGGGATTTTATGTGATAGACCAACGCAAAGGGGTTGATTTACTAAAGCTGGAGAGTGCAAAAACTGGTGCAGTTGTGCATGCTAGCCAATCAGCTTCTTGTTCAATCAAGCTTTGACAATAAAACCTTGAAGCTGATTGGTTTCTGTTTGGAGCTGCACCAAATTTTGCACTTTCAAGCTTTAGTAAATCAACCCCAAAGTGGCACATAATTTTGAAGTGGAAGGAAAATGATGAATGATTTTTATTTTTTTTTTACAAATAAATATCTGAAAAGTGTGGTGTGCATTTGTATTCAGCCCCCCAGAGTCAATACTTTGTAGAACCACTTTTGTAGCAATTACAGCTGCAAGTTTTTTTGGGGATGTCTCTACCAGCTTTGCACATCTCAAGAGTTAAATGTTTGCCCATTCTTCTTTGCAAAGTAGCTCAAGCTCTGTCAGAATGTAGATGGATAGAAAGCATCTGTGATCAGCAATTGTCAAGTCTTGCCACAGATTCTCAATTGGATTTAGGTCTGGACTTTGACTGGGCCATTCTAACACATGAATGTGCTTTGATCTAAACCATTCCATTGTAGCTCTGGCTGTATATTTAGGGTTGTTGTTCTGCTGGAAGGTGAACATCCGACCCAAGTCTTTTGCAGACTCAGATTGCCCTGTATTTGGCTCCATCCGTCTTCCCATAAACTCTGACCAGCTTCCCTGTCCTTTCTGAAGAAATGCATCCTCACAACATGATGTTGCCACCACCATGTTTCACAGTGGGGATGGTGTGTTCAGTGTGATGTGCAGTGTTAGATTTCCGCCACACATAGCGCTTTGCTTTCAGACCAAAAAGTTACATTTTGGTCTCATCTGACCAGAGCACCTTCTTCCACATGTTTGCTGTGTCCCCCACCTGGTTTCTCGCCAACTGCTAATGGGACTCTGTATGACTTTCTTTCAGAAATTGTTTTCTTCTTGCCACTCTTCCATAAAGGTCAGATTTGTGGAGAGCACGACTAATAGTTGCTGTGTGGACAGATTCTCCCACCTGAGCTGTGGATCTCTGCAGCTCCTCCAAAGTTACCATGGGCCTCTTGGCTGCTTCTCTGATTAATGCTCTCTTTGCCCAGCCTGTCAGTTTAGGTGGACGGCCATGTTTGGTAGGTTTGCAGTTGTGCCACACTCTTTCCAAAAAAGGGTCGAGATACATCCCTGGGAACTAGAGGCCAGTTAGCCTAACATCAATAGTCTGCAAGCTCTTGGAGGGGATGTTAAAAGACTATATACAAGATTTTAGTAATACGAACAGTATCATTAGCAGTGATCAGCATGGATTCATGAAGAATCGTTCTTGCCAGACCAATCTATTAATCTTCTATGAGGAAGTGAGCTGCCATCTAGATAAAGGAAGGCCGGTAGATGTGGTGTTTCTGGATTTTGCAAAGGCATTCGATACAGTTCCCCATAAACCTTTACTGTACAAACTAAGGTCTGTTGGTATGAACCAAAGGGTGAGTACATGGACTGAAAACTGGTTAAAGGGGCGAGTCCAGAGGGTGGTGATAAATGGGGAGTACTCAGAAGGGTCAGATGTGGATAGTGGGGTCCCCCAGGGTTCTGTCTTGGGACCAATCCTATTTAATTTATTCAAAAATGATCTGGAGGATGGGATAAACCGCTCAATTTCAGTATTTGCGGATGATGCAAAGCTAAGCAGGGCAATAACTTCTATGCAGGATGTGGAAACCTTGCAAGGAGATCTAAACAAATTAATGGGATGGGCAACTATATGGCAAATGAGGTTTAATGTGGGGAAATGTAAAACAATGCTTTAGAGTGCCAAAAATATAAATTCAGTTTACTCGCTAGGAGGAGAACCCCTGGGGGAATCTAGGACAGAAAATGATCTTTGGGTTCTAGTAGGTGACAGGCTCAGCAATGGCATGCAATGCCAGGCTGCTGCAAGCAAAGCCAACAGAATATTGGCATGCTTTAAAAAGGGGATTAACTCCAGAGATAAAACAATAATTCTCCCACTATGCAAGACTCTGGTCCGGCCACATCTTGAGTATGCCGTCCAATTCTGGGCACCAGTCCTCAGGATTGACGTGCTGGAACTGGAGAAGGTCCAGAGAAGGGCAAAAAAGTTAAAAAAGGGAATGGAGGATCTCAACTATGGGGAAAGACTACAAGCATTGAACTTATTCTCAATGGAGAAAAGATGCTTGAGAGGGGATATGATTACAATGTACAAATGCTTAACTGGTGACCCCACTATAGAGAAAAAGCTTTTCTGTGAAAGAATTTAAAAAGACATGCAGCCATTCACTAAAACTAGAAGAGAAGTGGTTTAACCTTAAGCTGTGTTGAGGGTCCTTTACTGTAAGAGTGGTAAGGATGTGGAATTCTCTTCCAAGCAGTGGTTTAAGCGGGGAGCATCGATAATTTCAAAAAATTATTAGATGGGCACCTTAATGACCACAATATACAGGGCTGCACAATGTACTATTAAATATAAGGACACACACAGGTTGGACTTGATGGACTTTTTCCAAATTATGTAATGGAAGATGGGCAGATGATTAAAAGTTCTGTCCCTTCCACTCATAGATCGTGTTTCATTCATAGAAGCTATAGTACAGCATTGAAGCTACTATATGGCTTCTATGAATGGAGAAACTGGGCGAAAAGGGTGGCCATAATTGGGTACTGTTTATGAGTTTAGGAGCTACTTTTGGGCAACATACTACACGCAATGCTGGTTGCCTCGATTGCAGTGTGATTTATCATGCAAAAAATCATGGCAGACCGGCACCGCGATTTTAGGTGTCATTCAAATGAATGGCATCTCAAATGTGAGTGGCGAGATTTGTCATTCAGACATCGGCGCTTTGAAATCGCAGGCAGAAAACGCTGAAGTGTGAATGCAGTCTAATAAAGTAAAATAATGGCCAGAGACTGCAGTCATTAAACAGAAGATGGTGAGAGACTGGCAACCTACTTTAGGAGACTTTCGTAGACTGGAGAAAATTTACATGAGACTGCAAGACATCATTAGTGCGCTTTACGAAACAAAGATCCCCCATGTGTACTCTTTAAGGGCCCATTAAAATTATTTGTGCCAAATGTGTTATTTTTCTCAGCAAGATTCATTATAAAAAATGTAAAAAAATAAAAAACAGAAGGAGGTAAAATAATGGACAGTGCATAAGGGAAGATAGTGTAAGATAAATACACAAAACCACTTACCTATTAGGGCTCATGCACACAAGATGTTTTTAAAGCTGCTATTAGGGACATTTGATGTTTTTTTAACTGCCTCTAAAAGCCCCTCCATGTTAGTCTATGTGCCCATGCACACATCAACTGGCAGAGGTGTTTGGTGGCATAAGCATTTAGGGGCAGTAGAAAAAAACGACAGCTTGTGCTTCCAGGAGCAGTAAAAAATCTGCAAGTATGAAAAATTGCAAAAACGTGTCTAAACGTTTAGCCGCGTTTGACATTATTGGGCGTTTTCACTTTATAGGGAGTGTTTTAATGAAAAAACGTGGGAAAACACTTACGCGCAAAAACGCAGGAGACGAGCAATAACTCTAATGTAAAAATGCGGCTAAACTGGCGTTTTTAGCGCTGCTGTAGCGCTGATGTTTTTAAAACATCCTGTGTGCATGAATCCTTAGAATCTAAACATGAATTTTCCTTCATTAATTTGAGTAAACACAAGTACCAAAGTCGCTTGTGGGCCCCAGACTGTAAGTTTGGCACCAGAGATCTGTGATGTGGTTAAAGCGGTAGTAAACCCATGCATTTAACAGGTTAAAAACCAGTCACATTTCCGGCACGTGCCGGAAACATAACTCTCCCATTGGTTGTGCTCTAAACCAAACTGTCAAACCATCCAATGGTTGGTGTCATAGCTGATCACATGTGCAGCATCATGGCAGTTGTAGATTAAACAGAGGCCAAGATGGCAGCTTCCTTGGCTGAAAATGATAGGAGGGTTTACTACCACTTTAAGAAAGATGTAAATTGTAAGTGGAGCTAGAATGAGAAAAACATTGCAGATTTCAGTGTTTTTTTTTTTTCTTTAACATTTTTTGGTTGCCCTCCCAGTATTGCTTGACCTGACAAAGAGGTTATTGCGCTCCTAAACTTGTATCACTTGTACAGATGTAGAAAGCAGGTCTATAACACATTTGAACTAACCTGTAGCTGACAAAGTAGACAATCTCTTGAATGTTCGATCGACTTGACCTGATGCTAATAGTAGACTTCTTAAAATCTTGTACTGTTTGGCATAGACTTCACATAGTGAGTACATCTTGAAAGCTTGTATAGAAAAAATGAGCTTTTAGTCAAAATAGAAAAAAGCGTCTTTGAGTTTAACAGTGTTCCAATAGTACTTGTTCAGGGTTATATTTAAAAGAGGCAAAGTGACATTCAGATGGTGTAATCTGCATTGCTTCCTCAACTGTGTAAAGTAAATGCAATGTATAAAACATTACCTGTCTTATGGAGAGAGCCCGGTCCCACCTGTTCCATAAAGCAGATCTCTACTCAGCATACTAAGCTGAAGCTCCTGGGTAGCTGAGCCTATAATGTGTGATATCAGCAGTATCACGCTTCTCCAATGCTGTCTGCTTACCCACGCATTTTCAAAAATGAAAGAGACACTGTCATTATAAAAAAAGAACAAATATATAGCGCTTCGCATATACATCTGGAAATTGCGTCAACGCGTTTCGCCTGCCCATAGGCTTCATCAACGGACCCCACACGCTTTTGATGCACCTTGGCACTTTTTGAAGATTGCAAGCACCTTTAAGCACCCGTGCACCTTTTTTCACTTATATGGACTAGATTGGCACCGCACTTTAATAATATTTGCACAAATATTTGTATATTATCATTGATGTTTATGCGAGGCGCTATATATTTGTTTATCACTAGGTGTTGTCTCACTTTGTGTATAGCTGCTGCATGTCACGAAACAAATATTTTCTCTCCAAAAGGGTAAAGTTTATTTATTATAAAAAAAGAAAAAGAAAAGTACAGTTATAAAACGTAAAAGTACACTTAAAGTGGAGCTCCACCCAAAAGGGGACGCTCCGCTTGTTTGCTTCCTCCCCTCCCCCCTTTGGTGCTACCTTTCAGGGGGAGTAGGTAACTGTTTTTGACCGGTACCCGCCCCCACTTCCGGGAGACCTCGGACGTTCACTCCCTCTCCTCCACCCAGGAACATGGATCAACGTCTTCACCTATTCAAATCACCTCCCAAACAGTGAGAAAACACAGACTAGGCACACAGTTAACCCTTTGATTGCCCCTGATGATAACCCCTTCCCAGCCAGTGTCATTAATACAGTGACAGTGCATATTTTTTTGCACTGATCACTGTATTAGTGTCACTGGTCCCCAAAAAGTGTCAGTTAGGTGTCTGATTTGTTCGCCACAATATCACAGTCCCACTATAAGTCGCGTATGGCCGCCATTACTAGTAAAAAAAAAAAATATGTAGCAGAATACATATTGGCCTAAATTGATGAAGAAATTAATTTTTTTACATTTTTTTATTGGGTATGTTTTATAGCAGAAAGTAAAAAATATTGTTTATTTTTCAAAAGTTTTTTTTTTTGTTGAAGCATGACATGTTGGGTATCAATTTACTCGGCATAACATTATCTTTCACAATATGGGAAAAAATGGGCTAAGCTTATTCTTTAACTCAAAAAAAGTGATTTTTTTTCCCAAAATAATCGCGCTTCTAAGACCACTGAGCAAATACAGTGTGACACAGAGGGGTTAATTTACTAAAGTGTGAAAGTGCAAAATTTGGTGCAGCTCCGCACAGAAACCAATCCGCTTCAAGGTTTTATTGTCAAAGCTTGATTGAACAAGCTGAGGTTAGAAGCTGATTGGCTAGCATGCACAGCTGCACCGCTTTTTGCACTCGCCAGCTTTAGTAAATCAACCCCAAAGTATTGCAAATACTGCCATTTTATTCTCTAGGGTGTTAGAAAAAAAAAATATATATATAATGTTTGGGGGTTCTAAGTAATTTTATAGCAAAAAAAAACTGAATTCAACTTGTAAATACCGACTCTCAAAAAGAGGCTTGGTCTGGAAGTGGTTAAAGCAGTGGTTCTCAACTCCTGTCCTCGGGACCCCCCAACAGGCCAGGTTTGCAGGATAACTGAAATACATCACAGGTGATATCATTTGCTGCTCAGTGATTGCAGCATTCTAGTCTGCATCCCCCCAAAGTAATACTTAAAATCTGGCCTGTTGGTGGGTCCCGAGGACCGGAGTTGAGAACCACTGGGTTAAAGTAACGCAGTGCCATATCGCAAAAAAATGGCCTGGTCATGAAGGGGGGGGGGGGGGTAAATCTTCCAGAGATCACGTGGTTAATGTCCTGATCTTCTGAAAATGCCAGCTGCCTTGTTTTCATGGTGATCCTTGAATTTCTACACCTTATGGCTCACTGACCAAGCGTGCAGTAAGTGGAGACAGAATGATGTCTGCTGCAGGTTAAATATTAAAAGCAGATAACCCAGAGGATCAGCATGAAGACAGCAGATAACCCAGAGGATCAGCATGAAGACAGGTAACTAGTGCTTTTAGAAGGAAGCCACTATGGCTGATCTGTTTTTATCTTATGATGACACGTGTCCTTTAAAGGAAAAGCAGGTAACTTAATTGCACACTGATTTTGAAATGTTTGCATGAAATGAAACTGGCACACTGCCCTTTAAAAAGAAAAGAACAGGTCTGTTGAACAAAAATTTAAAGAGGATAGAATATTTTTGCATTCCAGAGATAACAGAAGAGCAAAACATGACCAAGGCCATTTTGCTTAAAGGTAAATTTGAGGTAGATCTAAAATTAATAAAAATAATGAAATGATATATTTATTAAAATATCACAAAATATATATTTTACATGTAGCTAGTGTAGCCAACTAAATTTGACTTGATATCAGCCTTTTATAATCATCCGTACAGCAGATATCAGGCTGGACGAGAGAGGGGCAGGACTGGGAACCAATCAGCAGTCCAAATCCGGGCAGATAAAAAAAAAAACACAGAAATTAATGCAGATATGTGCTCATTAACCACCTCAGCTCTGGAAGGTTTTACCCCCTTTATCGGCAGGGCATTGTTTGATATTTATCGACTTTAACTGGTAATTGCGCAAACATACAAAATTCTTATCATTTTTTTTTACACAAATAGAGCTTTCATTTGGTGGTATTTGATCAACACTGGGTTTTTTCATTTTTTATTGTATAAACAAAAAAAGGCTGAAAATTTAGAAAAAAGAACAATATTTTTTACTTTCTGCTATAAAACATATTCAACAAAAAAAAGTAAAAAAAATCTAATTTCTTTATAAATTTTGGCCAAAATGTATTCTGCTACATGTCTTTCTTAAATCCTATTAACTGTATATTGATTGTTTTTCATAAAAGTTATAGCATCTACAAACTGAAATTTTTATTTTTTTATGTTTTTATACTAGTAATGGTGGTGATCAGCAACTTATAATGGGACTGCGATAGTTCCGCAGGGAACTGATTAATACAATGAGCAGATATAATACTATACACTGTGACTGTACCAATCACACTGATTGGGAAGGGGTTAACATCTTGGTTTATCAAGGGGTTAAATGTGTGCCTAACAAGTGTTTATTTGTAATTTTTTACTAAAGATCTTTGTTTCTTCAAAAAACAGAGAGACTATTCCCTCTGTACAGAGCCCTTTGTTGATTGTCAACACAGGGCTCTAGGCTGTGATTGCACACAGCCGATCAGCAGGTCCCAGCCCTGAATCATTGGCTGGGACCTGCTGACAAACTCTGTGATTGTACACAGCGGGAATGGGTGGGTGGGGGGGGACACATGTTGTACCCAGAAGAGGCCAGGGACGGTATGGGCCACCTGTCCACAGTACATTGCGGGCGGGCGGTCCGGATATGATTAAATATATAAAATGTATTCTTAAACAGTTTGTAAAGTGGTAATAAACCCACAAACAAAAATGTAATAAATTGCAGCTTACCAATCCTTAACCACTTCAATACCAGGCACTTACCCCCCTTCCCGCCCAGACCAATTTTCAGCTTTCAGCGCTGTCGCAATTTGAATGACAATTGTGCGGTCATGCGATGTGGAATCTTAACAAAATTTTTATAAGTTTTTTCCCCACAAAAAGAGCTTTCTTTTGGTGGCATTTGTTCACCTCTGGGGTTTTTATTTTTTGCACTACAAATAAAAAAAGACCGAAAATTTTGAAAAAAAAAAAGTTTTTCTTTGTTTCTGTTACAAAACTTTGGAAATAAGTACATTTTCTTCATCACTGATGGGCACTGATAGGTGGCACTGATATGCAGCAGTGATGGGCACTGATAAGCGGCACTAATGGGCACTCATAGGCGGCAATGATGGGCACTCAAAGGCGGCACTGATGGGGACTCATAGGTGACACTGATGGGCACTGATAGTTGGACACTGATGGGCACTGATGAGTGGAACTCATAGATGGCACTATTAGGCAGCACTGATAAGGAGGCACTGCCAGGCATCACAGATGGGCAATGAATGCCATCCCTATTGCCAATTGTTTACCATACCTGGTGGTCCGAGGTGGGCTCTCCTGGTGGTCCTGGGTAGGCACCCCAGGTGGTCCTGGGTAGGCATCCCTGGTGGTCCTAGTTGGAATACCTGGTGGTCCTGGGTGGGCATCCTTGGGGGGGCTACACTGATAAACAATTAGCGCAGGCCCCCCCTGTCAGGAGAGCTGCCGATCGGCTCTCCTCTACTTGTGTCAGCAGACACAAGTAGAGGAAAAGCCGATATATGGCTCTTCCTGTTTACACTGTGATCAGCTGTGATTGGTCACAGCTGATCACATGGTAAAGAGCCTCCAACAGAGGCTCTTTACCACGATCGGAGATGCGGCGCTCCCTGACTTGTTTTCCGCTGGATGTCCTGTGAGCCCAGTCAGGATAACAGAACCACTTCCTGGCCATCATTCTGCATACGGCAGGCAGGAAGTAGTTAAAATGGAACTTTAGTCAGAAAATCCTGCTAGATGACTTCAGGCTGCCCCTTTTACAGGTCTAGTTATGTAAAACAATAAAAATAAGAGCCTATATTTTTAAAAATCCAGTAATACCCTGTCTCAACCTGCTCTACACATGCTCAGTTGCTCTCCATTTTTGCTATTGTGCTGAACATCAGAGCCACTAGAAGCCACTCTGCCAACAGCCTAAAGATTTACTGCTACTCAGGGACTCTGGGTTTTGATATAATGGCAGCCTCCGGCAAGAAGAAACAGGAGCAATGCTGGAGGCAATTTACAGCACACACTCATTTCATAACATAACTATTAATGTGGAATGTAATGTATGTTCCTTTGTCAAAAGTGTTATTTTTTATCAAATTGTTATAGGCAAATTTCAATATGGTGGCTGTATTAGTTTTGATATTGGGAAAAAGCCTAAAAAAAGGGAAACTAATGCAGCCATTGCATCTAAAAATTGCTCAATTACAATATAGTAAATGTTTTCATACTGCTTTTAGGTATCTGATTTGGACATGGTCTCAGCTTTTTGTAGTTTCACATATAGCAGCACTGGGAACAGGAGGGCGAAGCAGCAGAGGCCAATCAGTTATGCTGCATATATGCTAACAAAGGGCATGTCGACAGGAGGAGAGATCAGAGTGATGACTCATTAGTATTCTTCTGGTCTTTCAATTTTTCACTCTCAGGCCATAAATAGGAAGGTAACTTAGCCGTTTTGCCTATCTGCACCAACTTGGCTGTGCTGTGTCACAAAGCTGTGTAAATTAGAGAAATGCCTGAACAAAATTATAAATCATACGGCAGGTAAAACATTATAAATATATATATATATATACTGTATATATCGTATATTACCTTTGCATTTAGCTGTTGTCCTGGAGCTCAGATTTAAATGCAAGCTATTATTATAAAAATAACAATGATGTTCGCTATCCTCATATTTAAACACCATATCCTATTGTATATTTAATGCCCGCAGACTGTACCCTGGTAGACCTGCCACTCGCATCTAGCAGTGTGGTGGTATAGCTGGATATTACACACCATGCTTGCTGTATGAGTCACTTCGATCTGCAAGAAATAGAACTCCCCTTGTAGTCTAATGGACTCATATGTATTCTTAATGCATTAGCTGTCATATAGGTATTCAATAGAACTTCATCACCACCTACATATGTAGAAGTGTGCAGAGCTGCGCTTAGTAACCCTTTCCTTCCATAGATATCTCTTATACTTATTTCTAATTTAAAGGAGAAGTACAGCTGGCTTGGCTGTAATTCTCCTGTGGAGATCGTTCTGCTCTCCTGTGACCCTGAAGCCCGCTGTCAGCTGATGTCCCCGGGGCAGTCCAGGCTTGGGCAAGATCACGACAATGGAGTCAGGATCCGCCCACATGCCCGGACCGGTACCCAGCTCAGCCTCTCACGGAGCCGCTGAGAGCCTGAGCCGGCCACTCCCACCCCCTCCACAGCCCAGCAATCCAGTGAGTGGCATAGCAGAGACTGACAGCCACCAGCTTTCTGCTCATGGAGCTGTGAGAACCAAATGATTGGCGGTGTTCGATCGCTCCGTTCTCAGAGGCACTGGGGGACAGATACAGCATCCACCTAGGTAAGCATGATTCTAAAAAGAAAAAAACCCATACATCTCTTTGGCATGTATAGTATGTAAATAGGAAAAGATATAGCTGTTATTGGACATGTTCTCATAAATCACCATTAATTGTTGATGAGCACATTAGAGCGGAACTCTCTCAATCAACATTGACTATTTTTCATCCATATGCTGCTGGTCTTAGTAAAAAAGATAGGAAAGTATATAGTATTTACTTGTTTTGAACTTTTTTTTTACACTTCTTTAGTTGCTAGACATGTGCAATTTGTTTTGTTCCGAATTAGTTTTTCGTCAATATTCGCAATATTCCCAAACATCCGAATAATGAAAAACCGTTTCGCTAATCTTTTCCGAAAACAAATTTTTTAAAAGAACGAAAATGGGAAAGAACGCAAATCCGAAATGCTAAAATAAGAAAGAACAAAAATCTGAAAATTCAGAATAAAGAAAATCCGAAAATAAGGACTTTCAAAGAACGAAAATCCGAAAATTCAAAAGTATGGAAATCTGAAAATAAGAACGAAAATATGAAAATTTCAAAGAGCGAAAATCCAAAAATTCAAAAGAACAAAAATCCGAAAATAAGAACAAAAATCCGAAAATTTGAAAATCCTAAAGAACAAAAAACATTTGGATAATTTCTATTATAATTAAATGATTGCGTTTATTATTTTTATTAACCATAACCATTTTTATAGGTATTAAAAAAATATATTATTATTTATTTATAATAATAATAATAATAATAAAAACTATAATAATAGTTATAAACTATTAAATTATAGGTAGGGTTTGGAATTTACTTTTAAATTTGGCTGTTAGTGAATGTAATGACATTAACCATTACTATAGTTTATTATTATTTATTAATAATAATAAATAATAATAATAAAAGCTTTAATAATAGTTAAAAACTATTAAATTTGTTAGGTATTGGAATTTCCTTTCAAATTTGTCTGCTTGTTAGTGAATGTAAAGAATACGAATTTATCTGAATTAACACATTTTCAAAATAACGAATACCGCATCTATACGAATGGAACAAACTGAAATGGAATTTTTCCGAATTACCGATAGTAACGAATACCGCATTTATACTAATGGAACGAACCAAATTCGAATGTTTCCGAATTAACGAATTGCCGAAAATAACGAATACTGCATCTGTATGAATGGAGCGTAATGAATTTGAATTTTTCCGAACTACCGATAATAGCGAATACTGCATATATATGAATAGAAGGAACTGAATTTGAATGTTTCTGAATGTACGAATTTATTTGAAATAACAAATTTCGATTATAACGAATGATCCTGAAAAAAAACGAATAAAACTAAAACAAAAAAACAAATCTTTCGGCAATGCACGTTTATTAGTTCTGGTTTCCAGGCCTAAGCAAATGATGTCATACATCCCATGAGTGTTTAGGAGGGAAGGAGGGGTTTCTCAGCTAAGCACACCCTCCTGCTTGCATGCAGTTGGATTCCATTAAAGTGATTGTAGACAACCACCTCGTAAAACAACCCATTCCTTTTAAAATCGAAATGAAAGGCAAAACATTTTTGTATAGATGTAAAAAAAAAACATTATAAATACCTTTTTTCATTTTTTTGTGATCATATTCCCTCTGTTCTCAGCTGCATAAGAGCTGGGGGGAGGAGAAGCAGCAGCACACTGAGCTTCCCAGTGAATGGCTGTGCAGTGGGGTTGTGCCAGGACAAGTGAGATCATTGGAGGAGAGCAGGCTGAGTTCTCAGAACTGACCATGGTGTGCTCTCCTGCTTAGTGTGGTCAGTTTTTAATAGGAAAGCAGAGGGACTGGCAGGAACACCAGGGATTTCACAAAGGAAGCAATACAAAGAGAACAGGAGACTTTCTCATACAAGTACACGGTACAGCGGGTACATATCAGGAATATGGGGTAACAAACGCTTTATAATCTGCCCTTACTCAAGATGGCCACAGACAGAAATGCTGGGGGGGGGGGGGGGCTTTTTCCAGGGGGTGATTTCCAAAGTTATTTCTCACAAAATAAAATATGCATGTTTGACTGGTTTTAACAATTTTTTTTAACTGACTTTTTTTTTCAAATAAAGATACATATTTTGTCTATTTTGATGTGTAAATCACTTGCTGAGGGGTCATGCCATTAAAATCATGTTTCACTTTGCTTTATTCTATTTATGGTCATATTGGAGGTATGGTATGGCATAGGATTTTTCCTGCAAATCGCTACATTATTTTGGTTAAAGTGATTGTGAAGTCTTGTTTTTTCTAGCTAGAAATAACAGACATGTTATACTTACCTGCCTTGTGCAGTGGATTTGCACAGAGCAACCCCGATTCTCCTCTTCTCGGGTCCCTGAGCCGAGTGTGTCCATTCAAACATGGAGCCGAGGCCTAGCCCCGCCCCTTCCTCTCCTCATTGGCTGACTGACTTTGAATGACCGCAGTGAGAGCCAATGGTGCCACACTGCTGTCTCAGCCAATGAGGAGGGGTGTCCTGGGCAGCCGAGACACTCCTACAACATCAATGGATCTAGATGGGGCTCAGGTAAGTATTACAGGGGCTGCTGCACACAGAAGGTTTTTTTATTGTAATGCATAGAATGCATTAAGATTAAAAAAAACCTTCTGCCTTTACAATTACGTTAAAGCAGAGGTCCGTCCACCCCTCCAAAATTTAAAAGCCAGCAGCTACACATACTGTAGCTGCTAACTTTTAATAATAGGACACTTACCTGTCCTGGAGTCCAGCGATGTTGGCACCGCAGCTGATGTTTCCATCAGCTGTCGGGTGCCGCCGTTGCCATTGCCAGTAAGTGCATTACGGCTTCTGCATACTTCGCATGCACAAGGCGCACTGCGCTCTCCTACTGGCCTGGCAGCGAGGGAAGGAGGAGGGGCCCGGATTTGTGGCGTAGTTCGCCGTGGCCCGGTCTCCCAGAAGTGGGGGCAGGGTACCTGTCAAAAACAGGCACTCACTCCCCCCCTAAAGGTGCCAGATGTGGCACCGGAGGGGGGAGGAGTCAAATGGAACTCCACGTTAAGTAGAAATACAGGCAATAAGGGCAGAGCATGCCCCTCTCCTAGACGGAGTGCTGCTGTACAGAGGATGACAAGAGGTTGATATCAGAGTCAGATACAAATGCTAGTAGCATATAAAGACACATCAATTCTTTTTTAAATAAACACACAAGTACACTAAGTGGTGTTTTATTTGTGCCCAGTGTACAGCTTTAAAACACAATTTTTTCTAGATCCATACAGTGTATTTGTATGGCTTTGCTTCTTTTTAAAATACATTATGAGACTAAACCCTGGTTCACATTGATGCTACTTTGAAACCGCGCAACTTCACTTGAAGTTGCACGATTTCAAAGTAGCAGGTCTGCGTGATTTCAGGTGCTCCTTGGCTGACATCTGTGCCATTTCATGTACAGATGTCTATGCAATTCACACCTGAAATCGCAAAAAATAGTGCAGGAACCTTTTTTTCAAATCAGTGCGGCCCCATAAAGTCAGTCGCACCGATTTGAACGATTCCATTGCTGACAATAGGGTGCGACTTGTCATGCGATTTGGAACTGTCAAATTGCATGACAAGTCACACTGGTGTGAATGGGGGGTAATACATACTTACATAGTGGAGTTGATTTACTAAAACTGGAGAGTGCAAAATCTGGTGCAGCTGTGCATAGTATAACCAATTAACTTTCAGGTTTTATTGTCAAAGCTTAAAGCATAACTCCACTTTTGTTGAGAAAAAAACATTCCCCTCTGGGTGATCTATGTACATTGCAAGGATTATAACAACCTATGTTGCAGATTCTTACCTTTTGTTATTCGGAAGAAATCCCTCTGTGTTTCTCCGTGCCTCTGTACTGAGTCTTATGGGAGTGGTTTCATAATTATCTGTCACTAATGAGGAAAGCTGCTGGGCCTGTATCCCTTTAGACTTGTTCCTTTTGGAAGTATCTCTCCAAAAATGACATTTTAGTTGCAGGGGATGCCTGAAATCTGACTTGTATCTTAGGCAGACTCCAGGGAAAATTGGTGAGCCAATCACACAATCACACAAGCAGGAAATAATGTTTCTGGGGAGTGGCCAGTACACATTCTGTGTACAGAACAACTCTAGGTTGCCATATTTCACTGCATTGTCAGAAAATTAATTTTTAATAACATTCAATTACAATATGACTTGTATTGCAATTATATGTGCTATATTATTTTTTCTTTATTTGCTATTTTTTTCCCAACAAAAGTGGAGTTACCCTTTAAGTCAGGGGTAGGCAACCTGCGGCCCTCCAGCTGTTGTAGAACTACATTTCCCATGAGGCATTGCAAGGATGACAAGTACAATTACTCCCAGAGGCATGATGGGACTAGTTTTGCAACAACTGGAGGGCCGCAGGTTGCCTACCCCTGCTTTAACCACTTCAGCCCCGGAAGGATTTCCAGCTTTAGGACCAGAGCCCTTTTTGCGATTCGGCACTGCGTCGCTTTAACTGAAAATTGCGCGGTCGTGCGACGTTGTACCCAAACAAAATTTGCGTCCTTTTTTCCCCACAAATAGAGCTTTCTTTTGGTGGTATTTAATCCCCTCTGCGTCATTTCTGATTGCCTCTATAAACAAAAGAAGAGCGACAATTTTGCAAAAAAACCCAAATTTCTTACTTTTTGCTAGAATACAAATCCAAAAAAAAAAAGTGGTCGCGTTTACAGAGGATGAGAATTCATTTTTGGGGTTTTTATTTATTTTTGTTTTTTTACTAGTAATGGCAGCGATCTGCGATTTTTAGCGGTACTGCAATATTTCAGCGGATATGTCGGAACATTTTGACACTTTTTTGGGACCATTGGCATTTATACAGCGATCAGTGCTATAAAAATGCACTGATTACTGTGTAAATGCCATTGGCAGTGAAGGGGTTAACCTGCAGGGGGCGCTCTAAGGGTTAACTATGTTCCCTGGGCGTGTTCTAACTGTATGGGGACTGCCCTAGCTGGGGAAGGGAAGTGGTCACAGCCTTCGTATACAGGAAGGCTGTGATCACAGCCCTTCCCCCTCACACAGAACGGAGGTCCGTGTTTACATACACGGACCTCCGTTCCTTCGCTCCGGGGGGGCCATCGCGGGTAGCCGGCGGCAATCAAAGCCGCCGCACCCGCTCCCTGGCCCTCCCCGAACACAGTGAGCGTGCGGGCGCGCCTCCGGCAGCGCGCGCGCGCGCTCACAGTGCACGTTATCGCAGCCGCCGTCGTATGACGGCGATTTGCGATAATGAGCCACTTTGCCGCCGTCAACCTGCGGTTGGCGGTCGGCAAGTGGTTAAGTGAACAAACTGAAGTTAAAAGCTGTTTGGCTACCATGCACAGCTGCACCCGATTTTCCACTCTCCGTTTTTAGTAAATCAACCCCAGTGGGTCAGATCAAAAAAAAGGTAGCAGTCTATCTTGTTAAAGCAGTAGAAAATAAATAATGAGATAAAATAGAAAGCGGCTGCATACAGAACTCTATACCCGATCTTGATCTTGAGTAAGGGGAATAAACCATATTGAAATCAGACACATTTTATTTCACATGCAGCGTTCCCGTAGAATGTGAATGGTCCTAATTGTCCTCCTGTGTGCTGGGCGCAGTATGCTGATGTGACAGTGAGCAGCAGACGGTGCTGTAATGTGTCAGGACATATGTTGCTCTACAGCTCGAACTCTCAGCAGTACCTTGGAGAGCTCCCTGCATTCCTATTTTCTCCTACTTCAGCAGGTTAAAATGCAGCTCCTGTTTTTAAAAATTAACCTTTGCCAGGACTACACAATTTTCTGCCGATAATAAAGCAAGAGTAATCTAGTTACAAATATTTAAAAAAAGATTAGAAAGTGCATTGCCAAAGTTATGTAAGCATCTCTCCTACCATAAGTACACATTGTGCATTTTTAAAAAAGATAAAATGAAGTAAAGCCCATCAAATTACACACCATGGCATTATGACATACTGGTGAGGGAGGATTTCTATATCTGGAGCAGACAGAATCTAGAGCAGCTGTGCACAGTAGCCAATCAGCTCTGAGCACCACAAGCCAAAAATGCTATTTAATTTATTTTTAATATTCAAAGCAAACTACCGCATCCAGCCATGTCTTAACCACTCCAGATCCGCGCTATTGCCGAAGTACGGCTCCAGAGCGGATCTGAAATGCCGGGACGCCTCGCGCGCCCCCTGGCGGCGGCGCGTGCGCCGCACGTGGCTCATGCGGACTCGATGTCCGCCCGAGACCCGCCGATCTCTTTTAGCAGCCTCAGAGCGGGGAACCGCCGATGTAAACACGGCGGTTCCCCGTTCTGTGATGGGGACATACCAGATCTATTGATCCCTGTCACTGGGATCAGTTAGATCTGTTATGTCCTGGCCAGCCCTGCCCCCCCCACAGTAAGAACACACCCAGGGAACATATTTAACCCCTTCACTGCCCCCTGCAGGTTAACCCCTTCAATGCCAATGACATTTACACAGTAATCAGTGGATATTTACATTTCTGATCGCTGTATAAATGTCATTGGTCCCAAAAATGTGTAAAAAATGTCCGTCATTTCTGCGGCAATATCGCAGTCCCGATAAAAATCGCAGATCGCCGCCATTACTAGTAAAAAAAAAAAATAATAAAAACACCATAAATCAATTCCCAGTTTGTAGACGCGATAACTTTTGCGCAAACCAATCAATATACGCCGATTGCGATTTTTTTTTTTACCAAAAATATGTAGAAGAATATATATCGGCCAAAACTGATGAATATTTTTTTAAATGGATTTGTACTTTAGCAAAAAGAAAAAAGTAGTGTTCTTTTTTGCAAAATTGTCGCTCATTTTTTGTTTATAGCGGCGATCAAAAATGATGCAGAGGTGATCAAATACCACCAAAAGAAAGCTCTATTTGTGGGAAAAAAAAGGACGCAAATTTTATTTGGGTACAACGTCACACAACCGCGCAATTGTCATTCAAAATGCGACAGCACTGAAAGCCAAAAATTGGTCTGGGCAGGAGGGGGGTTTAAGTGTCCAGTAAGGAAGGGGTTAAAGTGGTTGTCAACTTGTGACAACCACTTGCACCTACAAGTAAGCCTATAATAAGTCTTACCTCTAGGTGCCCTGCATATCTCCCAAACCTGCTCGGCTTAGGAGATATACAGTTTCCTAGATGTGCCGACGTCATTTCAGCACATGCGCAGTGAAGAAACGGCCTCCGTGCCATTTCATCACTGTGATCGTGCCGTGTCTGGCGGCTCCTGCGCGCATGTGCGGGAGTGACGTCATGCGATTCCGGCCGGTCACAGATGCATAGTAGCCCATTATGCATCTACTTTGCAGGGGAATGTAGAGGAAGTAAACCCCATCTGGGTTTACTTCTTCTTTAATGCTTTATTTAACTGAGAAATCACCCCCTAGCATTTCTAGCCACGGCCATCTTGAGTAAGGGCAGTTGATTCATGTAGCATTTACTTCCTGGAATCCATCTGTCCTTAGCTCAAACATGAAGGCATGAGGGTGTGCTTAGCTGAGAAAAGCTCTCCTCCCCTCCTGAAGATCCCCTGGGATGTATTTGCCTAGGCCTGGAGACTAGGAACTAACTGAGGAAATATAAAATAAAATCTATATCTATATCTATTTACTAATGCTAGCAGCATAAGGATGAAAAATAGTCACTGTTGATTGAGAGAGTGAAGCTCCACTTTAACTTGTTTACTTAAGTGGAACTTTAGTCAGAAATTCTAGTCCTGCTAGATCACTTCAGGCTGGCCCCTTTTGCAGGTATAGCTATGTAAAACCTAAAAAACAAGTCCCTATACTGTTTTAAATCCAGTAATACACAGTCTCACCCTGCTCTGCACATGCTCAGTTGCTCTCTATTTTTAGGCACTGCTGAGTTTGTAGAGGCCGATCTGCTGACAGCCTTGAAATGTTTGTTAAGCCACTTGTATAAAAAGTTGCCATCCACTCTGTATTATAACAAGAAGTTGCCCTGTGTCTGTATTATAACATATACAGTATCTCACAAAAGTGAGTACACCCCTCCCATTTTTGTAAATATTTTATTATATATTTTCATGTGACAACACTGAAGAAATGACACTTTGCTACAATGTAAAGTAGTGAGTGTACAGCTTGTATAACAGTAAATTTGTTGTCCCCTCAAAATAACTCAACACACAGCCATTAATGTCTAAACCTCTGGCAACAAAAGTGAGTACACCCCTAAGTGAAAATGTCCAAATTGGGCCCAAAGTGTCAATATTATGTGTGGCCCCCATTATTTTCCAGCACTACCTTAACCCTCTTGGGCATGGAGTTCACCAGAGCTTCACAGGTTGCCACTGGAGTCCTCTTCCAGTCCTTCATGAAGATATCACAAAGCTGGTGGATGTTAGAGACCTTGCACTCCTCCACCTTCCATATGAGGATGCCCCACAGATGCTCAATAGGGTTTAGGTCTCGACACATGTTTGACCAGTCCATCACCTTTACCCTCCTTCTTTAGCAAGACATTGGTCATCTTGGAGGTGTGTTTGGGGTCGTTATCATGTTGGAATACAGGGAGGGCATCATGCTCTGCTTCAGTATGTCACAGTACATGTTGGCATTCATGGTTCCCTCAATGAACTGTAGCTCCCCTGTGCTGGCAGCACTCATGCAGCCCCAGACCATGACACTCCCACCACCATGCTTGACTGTAGGCAAGACACACTTGTCTTTGTACTCCTCACCTGGTTGCCACAACACACGCTTGACACCATCTGAACCACATAAGTTTATCTTGGTCTCATCAGACCTCAGGACATGGTTCCAGTAATCCATGTCCTTAGTCTGCTTGTCTTCAGCAAACTGTTTGCAGGCTTTCTTGTGCCTCATCCTTAGAAGAGGCTTCCTTCTTGGAAGACAGCCATGCAGACCAATTTGATGCAATGTGCAGCGTATGGTCTGAGCACTAACAGGCTACCCCCCCACCCCTTCAACCTCTGCAGCAATGCTGGCAACACTTATACGTCTATTTTCCAAAGACAACCTCTGGATATGATGCTGAGCACGTGCACTCAACTTCTTTGGTCAACCATGGCGAGGCCTGTTCTGAGTGGAACCTGTCCTGTTAAATCACTGTATGGTCTTGGCCACCGTGCTGCAGCTCAGTTTCAGGATCTTGGCAACCTTCTTATAGCCTAGGCCAACTTTATGTAGAGCAACAATCCTTTTTTTCAGATCCTCAGAGAGTTCTTTGTCATGAGGTGCCATGTTGAACTTCCAGTGACCAGTATGAGAGAGTGAGAGCGATAATGCCAAATTTAACACACCTGCTCCCCATTCAAACCAGAGACCTTGTAACACTAATGAGTCACATGACATCGGGGAGGGAAAATGGCTAATTGGGCCCAATTTGGACATTTTCACTTGGGGTTTACTCACTTTTGTTTCCAGTGGTTTAGCCATTAATGGCTGTGTGTTGAGTTATTTTGAGGGGACAGCAAATTTATTCATTTCTTCAGTGTTGTCACATGAAAAGATATAATAAAATATTTACAAACATGTTAGGGGTGTACTAACTTTTGTGAGATACTGTATATACTTCTCTGTATAGATAACACGCCTTCTTACTAGGATCAGTTGTCATCTTTCTGTTTTTCTCTCTCAGCTCAGAGTTCCTGAGGGAGGGGCTGAACACTGCTGCTGACCTCAGCTGGAGAGACAGAGCAGTGCTGTTATCTGTAGATAAGAATATTTCTGATATAACACTGACACAGGGAACTTATTATTCTAATACAGAGGGATAGGAGCTTTTAGAGTTAATTATGAGAGCAGAGGAGAAACTACGAGATGAAGAGGGAGGGGGGAGGAGGGGGGAGTTGAAGACAGGCAAAAAAATAAAAAAAATTTTTACTTTCTGCTATAAAACGTTTCCAAAAAAAAAAAAGTAAAAAAACAAATGCATTCATCAGTTTAGAATATGTATTCTGCTACATATTTTTTGGTAAAAAATAAGCCTATATTGATTGGTTTGCTCAAAAGTTATAGTGCCTACAAACTATGGGATAGATTTATGGCATTTTTATTATTTATTTTTTTTCTAGTAATGGTGGCGATCGGTGATTTTTAGCGGAGCTGCAACATTGCGGCGGACAGATCAGACACCTAACTGACATTTTTGACACTTTTTTGGGAACCAGTGACATTGTTACAGTAATCAGTGCTAAAAATATGCACTGTTTTGTACTAATGACTGGCAGGGAATGGGTAAACACTAGGGGTCATCAAGGGGTTAAATGTGTTCCCCGGGAGGTGTGTCTAACTGTATGGGGGATGGGCTGACTGGGGAAACGCACAGATCTGTCTTCCTGCATAGCAGGAGGACAGGGTCTGTGTGATCTCCCGCCAGAAGGGAGATCAGCCTTGTTTACACAGGCAGGTACCCGTTCTGTCTCTGCGAGTCCGCTCCTCCCACTGATTGGCTCCCCCGCTGGCCAGTGGGAACGCGCCCACAATGGCTTGTTCTCGCGCCAACGTACAATGGTGGCGAGTCATGGGAACAAGCCACATTGCCGCAGTAAAGCATCAGCGGGTGGTCGTTAAGCGGTTAAATATTTGTTTAAAAAATCATATATTTTTTTACTGAACTGGTGATGAACCGTGGCACCACATCCCAAAAAATTAAATAATAAAGGAAACAGAATATTGTGCTGGGGGACTTGAAATGCGGCAATTAACTAACTGAAACATGACATCAATTTGTATTCTTAAAAATCATAATAAAAATCACATAAGGTAAAATCTCTCAGGAAAATGTAGTAATAGAAGAGGAGGCAGTGCTGCATTCCCATACATCTATCATTCACCGTCCACTAATTAGCATAAATATTCTATAGTGCTGAACAATTTGTTCTTTTCCTCTTAAAAATATAAATTGTTTCACTAGTTTGCTTCTAACATGTTAAAAGAATTTATGAGATTTTAGTGAATGAATTTACATTTATTTTAACATTTGATTTAGATTTAGTATAACGGAGAAGATTTCAGTCATGGCCTTGCAGCGGTCTCTTGGCTGAAACGCGTATGAAAATCCTGACAATGAGCTTTTCTTATTTGCCCTCCTGTGAATTTTGATATAACTGTTCAATAAGTGCAAATATAAACCAACTGTTGGCCCTGCAATACATCCAGTGAGCTGATAACTGCCTGACCTCTCTGCTTGTTCTGCAGTCTGAATGGTTTGCATTGATCCGTGTTCTTTCTGCGGACTACAAAATACATCCCCTATGTTATGGAGATATGAAAGTGTTTTGTAGTCATTACACACTTCATGTTTAAGGATGAGAGTGCTGCTATCCATCAGATACATTACAGTGAGTAAGCGTTCTCATTCTAGTACTAGAAATGTGGATAGGTGTTGTCACTCTAGAACAGGAAGTGTGTTACTGGCAGGATAAATTTTGTCACTCTAGAACAGGAAGTGTGTTACTGGCAGGATAAGTGTTGTAATTCTAGAACAGAAAGTGTGTTACTGGCAGGATTAGTGTTGTCATTCTAGAACAGAAAGTGTGTTACTGGCAGGATAAGTGTTGTCATTCTAGAACAGAAAGTGTGTTACTGGCAGGATAAGTGTTGTCATTCTAGAACAGAAAGTGTGTTACTGGCAGGATTAGTGTTGTCATTCTAGAACACAAAGTGTGTTACTGGCAGGATAAGTGTTGTCATTCTAGAACAGAAAGTGTGTTACTGGCAGGATTAGTGTTGTCATTCTAGAACAGAAAGTGTGTTACTGGCAGGATAAGTGTTGTCACTCTAGAACAGGAAGTGTATTACTGGCAGGATAAGTGTTGTCACTCTAGGACAGGAAGTGTATTATTGGCAGGATAAGTGTTGTCACTCTAGAACAGGAAGTCTGTTACTGGCAGGATAAGTGTTGTCACTCCAGAACAAAGAAGTGTGTTACTGTTAGGATAAGTGTTGTCATTCTAGAACAGAAAGTGTGTTACTGGCAGGATAAGTGTTGTCACTCTAGAACAGGAAGTGTATTACTGGCAGGATAAGTGTTGTCCTCTAGAACAGGAAGTGTATTACTGGCAGGATACGTGTTGTCACTCTAGGACAGGAAGTCTATTGCTGGCATGAGAAGTGTTGTCACTCTAGGACAGGAAGTGTATTATTGGCAGTATAAGTGTTGTCACTCTAGAACAAAGAAGTGTGTTACTGGTAGGATAAATTTTGTCACTCTAGAACAGGAAGTGTGTTACTGGCAGGATAATTGTTGTCAATCTAGGACAGGAAGTGTGTTACTGGCAGGATAAGTTTTTTCACTCTAGGACAGGAAGTGTGTTACTGGCAGGATAAGTGTTGTCACTCTAGGGCAGGAAGTGTATTACTGGCGGGATAAGTGTTGTCACTCTAGGGCAGGAAGTGTATTATTGGCAGGATAAGTGTTGTCTCTCTAGGGCAGGAAGTGTATTATTGGCAGGATAAGTGTTGTCTCTCTAGAACAGAAAGTGTGTTACTGGCAGGATAAGTGTTGTCACTCTAGGGCAGGAAGTGTATTACTGGCGGGATAAGTGTTGTCACTCTAGGGCAGGAAGTGTATTACTGGCGGGATAAGTGTTGTCACTCTAGGGCAGGAAGTGTATTATTGGCAGGATAAGTGTTGTCTCTCTAGAACAAAGAAGTGTGTTACTGGTAGGATAAATTTTGTCACTCTAGAACAGGAAGTGTGTTACTGGCAGGATAATTGTTGTCAATCTAGGACAGGAAGTGTGTTACTGGCAGGATAAGTTTTTTCACTCTAGGACAGGAAGTGTGTTACTGGCAGGATAAGTGTTGTCACTCTAGGGCAGGAAGTGTATTACTGGCGGGATAAGTGTTGTCACTCTAGGGCAGGAAGTGTATTATTGGCAGGATAAGTGTTGTCTCTCTAGAACAGAAAGTGTGTTACTGGCAGGATAAGTGTTGTCACTCTAGGACAAGAAGTGTGTTACTGTTAGGATAAGTGTTGTCATTCTAGAGCAGAAATTGTGTTACTGGCAGGATAAGTATTGTCACTCTAGAAAAGGAAGTGTATTACTGGCAGGATAAGTGTTGCCACTCTAGGACAGGAAGTGTATTACTGGCAGGATAAGTGCTGTCACTCTAGGACAGGAAGTGTATTACTGGCAGGATAAGTGTTTCACTCTAGAACAGGAAGTAAGTTACTGCCAGGATAAGTGTTGTCACTCTAGAACAAGAAGTGTGTTACTGGCAGGATAAATGTTGTCACTCTAGAACAGGAAGTGTGTTACTGTCAGGATAAGTGTTGTCACTCTAGGACAGGAAGTGTATTACTGGCAGGATATGTTTTTTCACTCTAGGGCAGGAAGTGTGTTACTGTCAGGATAAGTGTTGTCACTCTAGGACAGGTAGTGTGTTACTGGCGGGATAAGAGTTGTCTCTCTAGAACAGGAAGTGTGTTACTGTCAGGATAAGTGTTGTCACTCTAGGACAGAAAGTGTGTTACTGGCAGGATAAGTGTTGTCACTCTAGGACAGGAAGTGTGGTACTGGCAAGATAAGTGTTGTCACTCTAGGACAGGAAGTGTGTTACTGGCAGGATAAGTGTTGTCACTCTAGAACAGCAAGTGTGTTACTGGTAAGACAAGCTTTGTCACTCTAGAACAGCAAGTGTGTTACTGGTAAGACAAGCTTTGTCACAGTAGAACAGAAGGCATGTTACTGTCAAGATAAGCGTTGTCGTTCTAGGACAGGAAATGTGTTACTGGCAAGATAAGCATTCAAAAAAGTGAAATATTCATTGCAACCTGATCTGGTCGTGAAACTCAAGGAGACATTCAAATTCCAATGGAATGACTCTAACATCAAATACTTAGGAATAAACCTAACCCCCGGAACAGACCTCCTCTATCCACTTAACTTCCCCCCCACCTATAAGAAACTCGAGGCTGATTTAAAGGGGTGGTCTGGACCTGGACTATCCTTGCTAGGCAGAATTAACTCTGTCAAAATGACTCTACTCCCTAGGCTCTTATACCTTTTCAGATCCCTGCCCATCCTGGTAAGACAGGATCACCTCAAATTTATTTGGCAGGGGTCAGGCCATAGACTACCCCGAAGAACGCTTTTTCCACACAGAACCAAGGGGTGCTAGGGCTCCCGCGGTTTCAGTGGTATTATCAAGCAGCTAGAATAGCCCAACTAGATTTCCTATTGTGGATGCCCCCTAAAAACAGGCCTCCAATTCTAGTCCTATCGCAATCCCTCTCTCTCTGGGACAATATGAGAACATCCTCTTCCCTATTGTCTGAAATTAAACCCCCAGCTCACATATTTCACAACCAAGCTTTTCCCGCAGGTCTCAACATTAGCGCTTTCAAATGGTGGCTGGACAAAGGGTTGTACCGGATTGGACACTTCTTTAATTCGTCAGGCCCCATTACAATTCATTGCATCTCAAAACTAGAAATGCCTGAGTCCGAATGTTTTCGATTCAGGCAAATTCATCACTTCCTTCACTCCCGCTGGAATAATAAACCCTTTCCTCCTTCAATTACCCCGTATGAACAATGGTGTGGGCAAGCCAGGGACCAGAAGGGCGGCATTTCCGTTATTTATCAGTCACTTTCCCTACCCACCTATAAGGCCAGCTACATGAGGGCCTGGGAGGGGGACCTTCAGCTTGAGTGGAGTTTGGAGAGATGGCAGACCCACTGCTCTAGAGCTTACAAAGGTATCCTGAATGTGGCTTTGACCGCAGCCAGCCTCAAGGTCCTCACCAGGTGGTACCTTACTCCTTCTAAATTGGCAATTTTCTTCCCCACAGCAAACCCCCTCTGCTTCAGAAATTGCCAGTTCTTGGGCAGCCCACTTCATATTTGGTGGTGCTGCCCCAGGTTAAGGACCTTTTGTAAGAGGATTTTCAACCTGAACTTCTTAGTCACAAACTGCCACCTTCCCAGGTCTCCAACTATTGCTCTATTGAGTGCAGACCTCCCCAGAATCCCCAAACATTCCTGTAAATTAATACACTTCATCCTCCTTGGAGCCAAACTCACAATAGCTAAGGCTTGGAAACAACCCAAAGTTTCCTTTGAGGGGGCTCGCCGGAAAATTTCTTGGATTATGGAGCAAGAAAAATTAGCCAGTGTTATCACTGAATCCACAACAAAATTTGAGGCCATTTGGCAACCCTGGGCAACACATATGGGGATTTCCCTAATCCCAGGGTGTCCACACTCAGCCCTTCCCCGCCCTTAACTTCCCTGATTGACTCCTTTTCTCTTCTACTTCTTCTTTCCTTATTTCTTTTCTAATTCTTTCTTCATTTATCTGGTCTTTTCCTCCCCCGCTATCTGAGTGAGGGGGCCGAGGGACCTCTAGGTTAGGTTCATCATAGGACTACAGTATGTGAAGTTTACATGGGTTGGCATATCCCTCCTCATGAGTATCCGTTATGTTTCTCAGTCTACAATATTTGCATAGTTGGTGGGTGCGTTGGGCCCGCCTGCTCCCCTCACCGCAGTTTGTTCCCATTTGGGGGGCTGGGGGGGTTAGGTGGACTAGCGCGCGCCCCGGAACTAGCTTGCCTTCAAAGTCAGAAGGCCATTCTGTTTCTTTGTATAATTAGTTTGGATGACTCTCCCTTTATTTCTGTTTTATCCTTTTGTACGACCCTGCTATGGGCTGAACCTTTGTATCTTGATTTTTTTTTTGTTGTTACTACATATTACTTGTAAACTTATTAAAAAATATTGAAAACAAAAAAGTGAAATATGCAGGGCCAATAGATATATAAAATAAATAATATTATAATACATTTTGTGCAAACAGCACATTTTCTATACATATGTGTCGTGCCAAGACAAGTGCAACAATGAAAGTCCACTTATTGTGAATCTCCAAAAATAAAAGTTCAATCTGTTTTCTACTGTGACCATTCCTGATCTTCCAGCAACTAATAAAGTGCGTCACCAAGTGCATCAACAATTGCCACCACTGCCCACTCACCAGCTTCTAAGCTGTATAAGAAAGCAGCAGACAACGCATGATGGAAAAATGAGCAAAGGTGATGATCTCTTGTTATAACGCTCCTATCCAGCAGGGGGCAAACTTCAGCCACTTTGCTATTCTCTAGGACAATGGTTCTCAACTCCTGTCCTCAGGACCCACTAACAGGTCAGATTTTAAGTATTACCTTGGGAAGATGCAGACTAGAATACTGCAATCACTGAGTAGCAAATAATATCACCTGTGATTTATTTCAGTTATCTTGCAAACCTGGCCAGTAAAGCCTCGTACACACATTTCGACGTATGCAAACGGTCGTACGACAGCTCGTTGTATGTTCATCCAACCGTTAGTATGTGCGATTAGAACAGCCTACATACGACGGTCGTACAACGGGAGTTGTATGAGCAAGCTATAAAACTTTGGTAGTACCAACAAGCGGTCGTAGGACCGTTGTATCATTTGTACAGAGAAGTTGGTCCAACAAGTTGTACTGTGCAAAACACGCATGCTCAAAAGTCAGGAATGGCCGGACGCTTATTAGATGCACCCGAACTTTCTCTTTATACATTCATAACACATCACTACGTTCGGCTTGGTCGCAAGATCGTGTAGTGCATGTCAGTATGCAAGTTACATAATCCAACATACGATTTGGTCCGTTCGGTCATACGACCGTTGAACCCCGTGTACGAGGCTTTAGTGGGTCCTGAGGACAGGAGTTGAGAACCACTGCTCTAGGAGTAATGCTCATATGATGGCCGCCAGTCCAGGTGGTGTGACATCAGCATGCATAGCTCTGCCCAATGCACGTCTTCAGGGGACTCTAGCATGGTCACTGTAAGACAGAAAGCGTGTTATTAGTAAGATAAGCATTGCCACTGTAAGACAGGAAGCGTGTTACTGGCAAGATAAGAATTGTCTCTGTGGGGTAGATTTACTAAAACTGGAGCACGCAGCTGTGCATGGTAGCGAATCAGATTCTAACTTCAGCTTGTTCAATTAAGCTTTGGCAATAAAATCTGGAAACCCATTGGTTTCTATGCACAGCTGCACCAGATTCTGCAATCGCTAGCTTTAGTAAATAACCCCCTATAGGACAGAAACATTGTCACCAGACGTGCGGTTCGTTTCATTCCGAATTGAAATTCAGACAATTTTTTTGTTACAATAGAACAAATTTAAACTAATCCAAAATAAAGAAACAAAATTTCAGATGAAATTTGAATAGTTTTCTAATAGAATTCAAATGGTTTTCAAATTCAAATTTGAATAGTTTTCAAATCGAATTTCCGAAGTGAATAAGGAATAGAATAGAAAAGAATATAATAGAATAGAAAAGAATAGTCTAGAAAATAAAATAATATAATATAGAGTGAAACAGAACAGAATACAAAATAAAGGAATAGAAAAAATAGAATGGAAAATAAAATAATAAAGTAAAGCAGATCAAAAAAGAATTGAAAATTAAAGAACAGAATAAAATAAATAAAGGAATAGAATAGAATAAAAAAAATAGAATAGAATAAAATAAAGTAAATAAAGGAATAGAATAGAATAAAAAAATAGAATAGAATAAAAAAGAATGACTATAGCTATATTCTGAAATTTGAATTTCACATAGAATAAATTCAAATACAATAGAATACAATAGAAAAAAAGAACAGAAAAGAATAAAATAGAAAGAATATATCCATCTTTAAATTTGCATAGAATGGAAAAGAATATAATAGAAGTGAATAGAATAAAAAATAAAAGAATAAAATAGAAAAACAGCAGAATAGAATGGAATAGAAAGAATATAATCTTCCAAAATGTGAATTTCGAAAAGAAATTTGATTCAGAATGGAATTCAATCTGAATGCAATTCGAATTCAATTGCATTCCAATGGAATTCAAATCGATTTGAATTTTCTGCATTTGGGAAAATTTGAATCGATTCAAATTCAAACAAAACTAATTCCGAAAATGAATTAAATTAATTAAACAAATTTATGTAAATAACAAATCGAAACGAAACACATTTTTTTGTTCTGCACATGTCTAGTTGTCACTTTAGGACAGGAAGTGTATTCCTGGCAGGATAAGCATTGCCACTCTGAGACAGGAAGTGTGTTACTGGCAGGATCATCAGGTAAAACTAAAGGTACAAATCCTGAAAAAGAAAACGAATGCAGCCACCACAACTAAAGGCCAGTAAGCTGCAATGTATTACATTCTGTTATTGAATATAGATACACTTTAATTCCTTCCTGGGACTTTATCTGCATGGATGTGATATGTGCTATTTGCAAGCATTTTATCTCTGTTTCCTTTCACAGCTCAGGAAATATCTTTGCAGGTTAATTGTCCTTTTTGTATGTGTGCAGTATGACTGCGGTGGAGAAATTAGTAGTAGTTCCTGGGGGATACTGATGTGAATAGTATACAGTATGTACTTTGTGAAGCAGCACAGAATTTGTTGGCAGTGTATAAATGAATACAATAAAGACCCCTGTTTTGTGTTCGGCTCCCATCCTCCTCCAGGTCTTCCTGCCTATAATACATTCTACAGCTTTTTTCACTATTAGAATCCAAATCAGCCCTTCTGGCACCAATGATATTGCCAGCCGAGGCTTGCTATCAAATGCACAAACATAAATCTTGAAACATTTTTATAAAAATCGAAATATATAAAATGTTTCTATACTAAATGTGATTTGGATCAGGAAAGCCACGCCATGCTTCTCTCTACAAATGTCTGTATCCTCATTGCTTTTGCTCCTTGTTTTTCTCAATAACCATTTTTGATAATTTGATGATCCAGACACGATTATGCAATCATAATTAGTCTGTCACTCGGATTTTTATATTAAAGTGGAATCAGCCAACAGCTGATGCTCGCATACCTCTAATTACACAGACACCATGCTGCTGCTGCTGGTAAGAGTATAGTCAATCATGAATCACTCAGGCTTATATGTAAATGGACTACTTGAAAACTCATGATCCATGCAAATTGGCTTCTTCTCTGACGCCAGCGCTTATTTGCCCAGGTTTAGCAATATTTTATCACACTTTCTCAACTGGTTCCCTGTATTATTGTCTTCTGCACAGCTGCCATTTCCTAAAATCGATTAGAAGTTATTGGGAACTTTCAAATTTTTATCAAGTAAAGGGTTGGCCTACGCAAACCAATATTTAAGACATGGGTGGATACCAGTGGGCTTAAAGTGATTGTAAAGCTTGTTTTTTTAAAAAAAAACAACAAACATGCCATACTTATTTGCTCTGTGCAATGGTTTGGTCTCTGAGCAGCCCGGATCCTCCTCTTCTCAGCTCTCAGCCGGTGCTTCTGGCTTCTCCTCCCCCGTGAGTGCCCCCATAGGAAGCTGCCTCCCATGCTCATGGGCTTTGAATGACAGCAGCAGGAGCCAATGGCTCCCGCTGCTCTCAGCCAAGCCTGTTAAACCTGGGAAAGGGAAGGAGAGCTGCTGCAAACATGCACAGCACTGGACCGAGATTGGGTTCAGGTGAGTATTTAGGGGGGCTGGGAATTGTGCAGAGTATTGCAATTATTGCTAGAAGCTTCTTGGTTGCAGAGGATAGCTTTACTTTCATGGACGAGTATCAAAACATATCTTACAGCATCATGGAGACAGGAACTTAATATCAAACGAGTACATAGAACACAATAAGGATGGCACTTCCTCTGATTACCTTATATCAGAGAATACATGCACTATACTCTATAAAACTAAAGCGCCACCTGCCGGTAAAGACAGGTATAATGCATATGTATAGTTCAGTATATACAGTATATAAAGCTACTATGCTGTTGCTCGTCCAACACTGGGGGAAGACACTATTTAAAGGTTTTTACCTTAATGCAGAGAATTTTTAATCTTTACCTTTAGCCCTGGTTCACACTATTGCGATGCGGGAACCAGCACAATTCCAGAGCCGGTTCCCGCATCGCACATCTCCCACAAGCAGTTCACACTGCCCTCTGCAAACCACTGTGGGTGTCATTAAAAAGTTAATGACACCCTCAGATTTGTTCACAGATGGCAGTGCAAACTGTGAACTCCCACAGGAATGGGATCGCATAGGTAAGAACACCCATGCGATGCGATTCCAGTGCGGGAGAAAAAAAGACTCCTGCGTCTTTTTTGGTGCAAATCCAATTCAAGTTCAGCCATACAACTGTATGGCTGAACTTGCATTGCTCAGAGAACGCATGTGATTGGCATGTATGGTGCGGCTGCGAAATCTGTGGTGCGGCTGCGAATCACATGCGATCTCTGAGTTCGTAGTAGGGTGAACTCAGGCTTAGAGCCACTTTAATATGTGCTGTCTTGGAGCAGCAAGATACAAGTTCCTTGACTTACTGATTATCAGTGTCCTGATTATCAGTGAAGTCCCAGCAGAGTCCACCATTGCTGCCAATTAGTGCCCACCAGTGCTGCTAATTAGTGCCCATCAGTGCTGCCAATCAGTGTTCATCAGTGCTGCCAATTAGTGCCCATCAGTGCTGCCAATCAGTGCTCATCAGTGCCTCCTCATCAGTGTTACCTATCAGTGCTGCCTAACAGTGCCGCCTACCAGCTCCTATCAGTGTCCATCAGTGCCGCATGTCAGTGCCCATCAGTGCAACCTATCAGTGCCCTTCAGTGCCACCTATCAGAGCCCATCAGTACCACATATCAGTGCTGGCTATCAGTGAAGCCTCATCAGTGCCCACCAGTGCCGCCTCATCAGTGCCACCTATCCGTGCCAATCAGTGCCACCTATCATTGCCGCCTCATCAGTGCCCATCAGTGTAGTCTAATCAGTGCACATTAGTAAAGGAGAAAAATTACCTGTTTGCAAAACTTTATAACAAATTATGAAAATTGTTTGTTTTTTTTCCCAAAATTTTCAGTCTTTGTTTAGCAAAAAAAATTAAAAAAACAGTGGTGATTAAATACCGCCGAAAGAAAGTTCTATTTGTGTGAAAAAAAATATAAAAATTTCATTTGGCTACAGTGCTGCATGACCGCACAATTGTCATTCAGAGTGCGATAGCGCTGAAAGCTGAAAATTGACCTGGGCAGGAAGGGGGTGAAAGTGCCCAGTAGGCAAGGATTTAAATATGCTTCCAGCTGATCATGTTTACACAAATATCTAAAAAGTAGAAGACCATTCTTTACCTTTAATGCAAATGAAGAATCCAGCGAGAGCGAGTGGGTGGAGCTGGGAACTCTCTTGCAGAGATGTCACTATTGTGTTCCCACAGATATAAAGCCAGAGGGTGGGTAGCACATGCAGTACTTACAATCGGTTGATAGTTCAACCTTCAGTAAAACATCCAGTAAGCAAATACTTGGATAAAAGTGATATCCCTTAGTTTACGATTTTGCTTTGATCTTTGGATTCATTGTGAATTTCAAAATAGCTCAGTTAGGCATTTTGCAGTTTCTGGGTTTTCTTGTGAATTTTATCAAAGCATCTGAGCAGCAAACTACTCAGTTTGAATTAAAAAGATTTAGAAGGAATTGAATGAATAGAGAAATCACGGTATAGAGAGAGATGATTGCACTTGACACATATCATTTTGGTAATTCTGTGGTCATTGTGCTGATTACTGTAGTTTTATCATCTGTATTTCATTGTAGAGCTTTCCAACCCTAAAGACGGGGTGACGAATGATAGCACCCAAATGCAGAGAGTTTATGCCTGCAAAAATTAAATAAAGAAGTAAAGCTTCATTTTATATTCCTAAAATGAAACTTTCTTTTCAGAGGAAAGAGTTAGATAAGGGCAAATCTTTCAATTGCAGTCATAAATAGCAATAAACATTAGTTGAATGAGTTCTTTACTTTGTTAAAAAAAGGAAAACTGATTTTATAGATATTTGTTCTGTTTCAAAGGTCTCTTTATGCATTGACATTAACCCAGTCTGTCAGATCAGTATGGTGACTGCTGACTCGGTACCATGCACAAGCAGTTTAACTCTTCAATAAGACACAGAAGTTTTATGATGAAATTTTCTTGAGTTAATTGCAGTACAGCGGATGTTTTTTTACAGTCTTTTGAAGTGCAAGAAGAAAATCACTTTCCTAAGTCCTGTCTCTGTGAATAATTAACACTGACTGAGGGAACCTGAAAGAAAAGGGGTGGGTCCAACTAGGACTGAACTAACTAGCACTACACAGGAGGGAAGAACAGAAGCAGAAACCAAGTCATGCAAATTGTAGTGGCCCAAAAGTGCCACTGGATGTCAGCATACTACAGAACAATAATACCGTATATACTCGAGTATAAGCCGACCCGAATATAAGCCGAGGCACCCAATTTTACCACATAAATCTGGGGAAACTTATTGACTCGAGTATAAGCCTAGGGTGGGAAAGACAAATATTCGCGCCTAAGAAATGTAATATAATAGAACTTACAGGGGACATTACATAACCATTAAAAAGTCACATTACATTACCCACTAACAGTCACATTAAATTACCGGGGACGTTACATAGTCATTACTACTAATTACATTACATTACAGGGGACATTACATAACCACTAACAGTCACATTACATTACCGGGCACGTTACGTAACCACTAACAGTCACATTTCATTACCGGGGACATTACATTACCGATAGTAGTCACATTACCAAGACCGATGTTATGGACACAAGACCAATATCATAGACACATTACCGGTGTTATGGACACATGACCGACGTATGACACAATGACCGACGTAAAGGGTGGGATCCGAATATGAGCTCAGTTATTCAAAGGGGTCTAAATACACCATTTTAACCCACGGAGCCGAATATAAGCCCAGCCGAATATGAGCTCATATATGCCATAATAACAAGACATCATACGACTGTAGGTCACCGTGAAAACCCGGTGATGTTAAACGTACTGAACCAAAG